>JANBVN010000044.1:0-188091 GCA_030052785.1 Coniochaeta hoffmannii | reverse complement strand
GGTGGGCCGCCCTGAGGGGTATGGCCCGATGATTGCTAACCTGGACGGCGTGCCAGTGACGCCGGTGTGTCGGCTATTAAAATTGATCCGGTCCAAAAGGCAGATCTCGCTCTTACCAATCAATCCATCCGATCTCTCCCCAACGGTTCTTTGCTTTACTTGACATCCATCTCAGCCTCGCCCAGTTGCTTATCTGCGCGGTATCTCCACTGATCTGCCTCTGGTAGGAGATGTGGCTGGATTCTCGAGCTGTGGACACGATGCCAGGCTTGCCCGAGAGCTGTTATGGCTCCTGGGGTAAGGCGCGCTTCGAGGTCGTTGTTTGGCTTGAGCTTGCGGCGATTGGACTTTGAGCCTAGGTACGAGTTGGATGGTGGCTATACCTGCGCTGTAAAGCTGGCCGTTGACTGCAAGCCAGTGCGTGCTTTCAAACACTTGAGAGGCCACAGTATCGTATGTCCAGACGCTTGGAGCGGGCTTCAAGGGAGTTAAGTACAACAAGTTGCAGCGTGCAGTGCATGGCAATGCAACCACACCAGAGCTTGGCACAGGCGAAGTTGAGAGAATAAGCAAGGGGGGATATTCAGCCGCGCCTGTCTCGATCTCGCTATCAAATCTCAGCTTCGCAACTGAACTTCAGCCGCGCCTCCGTCAAACACACCGCTGCCATGCGACTCTTCCGGAAGATAAAGAAGAAGAAGGGAGAGGGAGAGAGACTCCCCGACATTGCGTCTCCGGGGCCAGCCATCGAGGCCCAGAACCTGGTGGTGCAGCAAAGCGGAGGGCCATCATCGGCACCTGCAGCTCCCGTCCAGGTCTTGCCATCAGACACCGTCTGCCCAGTGTGCTATCATCTGGATCCCATCCGAGCTCCGAAAGATGGAAATCCGAGCAAGAACGACGCATCGTGGGTGATGAAAGAGTACGTCGTGTCGGCAGAAATCCCAGCAGCCAGGATAGAGGTCGCCAAGACGGAGGACCTCATCGGTGCGGCGCAAAACGGGTGCATTCACTGTTTCGTCGTCCGTTCGGCCCTCGACGCTGTTTCCCCCGGCTGGACGAGCGAGAAGACAATTGTCCAGATCTTTCTGGCCCCTGACCTGCCAGTCGTCGTGCGCCTGGAGTTTGGCAACTTCGTTACCCAGGCCGTAAGCAGGGAAGATGCCCTGCGCACTTATGGATACGACGTGCCCATGAAATTCACGGTCAAGGTCGTTGATCCTTCGAAACCGCCCGTCGAGGTTGAAATCTATAGGCCGAGGCGTCCCACAGGCGATGCCAGTTCTCACGTGCAAGGTACGTTGTGGCCCCTGGCCATGGAGAAAGGCCGTGCTAGGCTGAGTATTGTCCTTGGTCGGTCTCTCATCTAGGGCGAACCGGCGAGGGAGTTTACAGTATCTCGAAGTCTCCTGTCATTCCCGTCTCGTAGTCTCTTCACCTCCTCGTATCCCAGTCTCCGAGTATGGCCTGCGGAGAATCCCTATAGACCTAAATTGTTTTGCTAACGCGCGCTTTCGGTCAGACAACGCGCTGTCGTCTCTAGTAGGACAAATGGGATTTGCCGAGGACATCCCCCGTCACCCTGGCGATCAGAAGTCCTTGCGCTTCATTCAGCAACACGTCGAGCAATGCACCCGAGAGCACAGCTGTGGTGGTGACAGGTCTCCACCACGGCTCCCAGACCGCGTCATCTGGGTCGGAAACAGCACTGCTAGCGCGATCCGACTAGTAGAAAACATTGGGGAAGCTCGCGCCAAGTACATCGCTCTCAGCTATTGCTGGGGGTCGGTGTCTCCAGATACGTACCTTACCGACGCGACCAACCTGCAGGCCAGGAAAGCAAACATTGAATATGGGGACCTACCGCCCCTTCTTCAAGACGTTGTGCAATGCGCGCGCACTCTGGGCATCGAGTACATCTGGGTGGACCGGCTGTGTATCGTCCAAGGTGACGGGGGCGACTTCAAGACCCAAGCCCCCAAAATGGGAGAGATTTATGGGAACGCAACCCTCACCTTCGCCGCAGCCTCTGCGAGCTCCGAGAACGGCCGTATTCTGGCTGAGAGAGACAAGTCGGACGGCCCTTTCACGCTGGGCCTGGAGCTGCAGGGTCTCGGCACATTGACGCTTGGTATCCGGCGCCGCACGCACCAATTGGGCACGGAAAACCGAGGGGGCGACTACGGCAGGATGTCGACGCGAGCATGGATCTGGCAGGAGAGACTGCTATCAGCCCGAACCGTGTTCTTCACGCCCCACGCGCTCAAATATGAATGTCACCGACACTCAATTTGGGAGGGGTTCGACCGAGGCGTCCTGGGCCACTCATGGTCCACACAGCTGGATCTCACTGCGAACTCGAACCAGTCATGGCTGAGGCTGATCGAGGAGTTTATGCAGAGAGGCATCACGCACCAGTCCGACAGGCTACCGGCTATCGAGTCCGTCATGGGACATATCGCGAGGAACACCGGCTGGACGCCGTTCTGGGGCGTCTTCCAGGAGCACCTCGTGCCCAGTCTTGCCTGGACCTCGCGGACGAGAAAGGCAGTGTCGGGAGAACACGCCGGACGCGTGAATCCCGGCCATTACGCGCCGAGTTGGAGCTGGGCAAGCGTCGACGGCGAGATCTCGTACAGCCATGCCCTGACGCAGGGGCCGCTGGACCTGATGGATCCGCTGACATTCGAGCTTGAATGTCGGAATCTAGACCGAACGACCGGCTCACTGATCATTGCGGGCAAGTACCTCATCGGCGGCGTCCGTTGCATTATCAAACCCACCGAGAACTACAACCCCGCCGATGAAAGGATCGGCAAGTATCAGTACAAGTACCAGGTTAGAGTGTCCGGCAAGCATCCGGACTTTATGTTCGAGCCGGACGTCGCGCTGATGCCTTCTGGTGACGACGCCGGGCAACCATATACGGCCAGTGTTGTCCGGATGCCATATGGGCAGACGATACCGGTTGACGAGTGGACTGGCAACTGCCTCGTTGTCTTGGTCGGCAGGCGAAAGAGAAAGTCCGTCGCAATCCTGTTGGGGGCTTCGCTGAGGAACCCTGGGATCAATATATGGGAGAGGATAGGGATTGCAAGCGGAATTGCGGAGGATGTTTGGACAGAGGAGCATGTGAAGAGAGGGCCCATCAAGGTTGGCTGATAACGCCGGTGCGCGTGATACCCTGTCAGCCTGTCCAACATACCAGTCAGATATCGTGGCTCATGGAACGGGAGCATCCACACCTCATCACACCCAGGGACGAGAACTCACCCCTAAACTCCTCTGTGCGAAGGCAGTAAGGGTCAACTAGGAACTGAGAACGTCAGTCCAAGAGTATGTGTTGGGCTCCAGAATGTGGGTCAATGGTCAGGCCTACTTTGCTAGCGACTTAAGTCCTTATTCACCTTGCTCCCCGATCGCCCAACAGTCGAGCCGATGTCGTGTTTGTCAGTTGGCAGGTCGTCAACCCGTCAGTCAGTCGTCTATTGACAGCTTGGTTACCAGAGGATCGTGTAGACCGTGCCCTGCGTCTACGCACCCTCCGTCTATTAGCTCGGAAGTGCACACCCAAGCCGGCTCCCAAGTGCTGAGTCCAAATTGGTGAAAGGAAGTTGGGGTTGTATTTCTGCGTGGGTAGGTAGGAACATGGCCTCGCCGCGGTGATCATGGTCCATTGCCAGACCAAGATTGGCTTCGGGCCCTACTTGTCAACAGGCCCTACAAAGGGGGATGCATGGATCCACCCGGTCCGGTCATGCAACGGGCTGAGGGACCGCTGTGGAATGCCGGGATTCGGCTTGCAAAGGAGCCGTAGTATCACACCGTAGGTTTCTGTTCGACTCTCGGACGTTGAGAGAGGGAGCTAACGCAGGTAACAGAATATCTGTCGACAAAACGATCATCCTCAACACTGCTGACGTCATGTACGGGACAACTATGGGCCTCAATGAGGCGAATCCTTCAGACTTTGGCACGACTGACAGTAGGGAAGTCGTGGACAGTATCAACGATCAACATCAAGGCGCATACTTACAACACTCTATCACTAACCATTGGATTTGCCGTGGAGCCGCTAGGGTACCTCATTACGATCTTTCACATACGGCTATTTGTCTTTCATATTAGCAAAGTATGCTTCTGAACAAGGTTAGGAATCAGTTTCCTCGTGGCTTCTTCAAGTTCAACGCCATACGTCCCATCGGGTATAACTAGTCATTACAATTTACAAACTCTCGTGGCTAGGTCAACAGATCAAGTTCACAGCCAAGCTTTTGACTTCATCCAAGCCCTGGTGTCTCTCCAGTTCCTGTTATCAGGCTCTGCCATACTTTCCAAATGCGTTTCTCAACCTGGATGCCCTCCTCGATATTACAACACAATGGTTTTCCCGCACGATCTGGACGACCGGTGTTTATTTGCCTTAAATATAGTCAGCACATATACGTAAGAAGTCCAAAAAAGCAAAGCTTACACCACGCATCTCCAGAGCCACACCATCCCCATTTGGAACAGCAGAGTCCCGCGGGACATGGCTTGGTGGCACTGCAGGTCGCATCGTAGTAGCCGCAAAACTCCGGACCGGTTCCGCACGACCCATACTTGGAGCAGCAAAATCCAGCTGGGCACGGCTTGGTCGCGCTACACGCCGGCTCCGGGCCGCCTGGGAGGGAAGGTGATGTCAGCATTGAGAGCATGATCGACCAGGACGTCACACATGAGGAGTCACTTACAGTATTCCGGCCCCGTTCCACAGTACCCCCAGACGGAGCAGCACAGTCCGGGGGCGCATGGCCGGTTGGCATCGCAGCTGCCGACGGGATAGTCGCCTGTACACTTTCAGTTAGAATCACCGAGCGGTAACGACTCTGATGAGAGAGACTTCCGTACAGTAGGCCTGGCCGGTACCGCACCAGCCCCATTTCGAGCAACAGAGGCCCGCTGGGCAAGGCTTGGTGGCACTGCAGCTGCCGTCGTACTCCCGTACGGCCAGGGACTCGATCGGGCTTGCGAGAGTACCGGCAGCTGTGAGTAGGACGGCTGTCAGAAGGTTGATGACGATCATCGATTGTTGGTGATAAGGTTCTAGAATGATTTGAGTAGTTGTGCTATAGAAGCGTTTGAATAGCGGAGGCTTTACACTACAGATGTCGTAGGTCCAAGCGATGCTAGGATCCTAATTATACTCACTTACGAGTCCCAGTAACCTGGAAGCGTCCTATGGCTGGACCCGTTCGTGTATCGGACAGGAGCCATGTCACGCAGATCGATCCTCATGACCTGTCACCTGTGTTGGACAAGTGATGTGCTTCCAAGAGCGCCTTCTCCAGACTTCGGTACCCATGAGCTGACGTGGGGACACCACAAAAGAGGTTATTCCTGACGAGCAGGAGGTTAAGGTTGTTTTGATCTGTCATGGATTCGATTATGACGTGATACAATAGCATTCACCGATAAACTTCAATCGGCGTGATCGTGCCGACCCGGGTGTAGCTGCATGCAGTTAAGCCCACACATGCCGATGTGAAGCGATCACACCACAGCCTCGAGCGCAACCAGCCAACCAGACTTTCCGGATGCTTTATTAAGGATCTGAATTGTCCAGCGCGCCGGCCACTTCCCCTGGTAGATGGTTTGTCAAGTGTCAACGACTTACCTACCATTTGCTCAAGAACATCACCAACCAAAATCTCCAACTGTTCATCCAATATGAAGTATATGGATTGGAACTTCTTCCTGGCTCAAACTCCTTCCCATTACCCCCTGAACAAGCTCAAGAAGCACTCTCCTGCCAGACACGAGGGGCCCGAAGATACAGCCACTGCGCGACCTCGTGTTCGCAGCTACAGCAGGAGCCTCATCGACCAATTGCGACTCTCCTTGGGACCCAAGGGTCTAAGACGTCTAAGCCGACTCAGCCGGGACCCAGACATCGCAATCCACAGCCCCAGCGTGCTGAGCTTCAAGGCAATCCGCTATCCGCTCGATCCTCCAAAGCGTCCTGACCGTGATCGCGACGCGCCGGTGCCCGAACTCCGCCACCTCCGCAAACCGCACCCCGGCGTCCCGCAGAGACGGGCCACCGAGCCGGTCTACGCGGGCTCGAGCAGGAGATCAGCCAACGTCGCTGCCCGGGCGAGACGCAGCGCCAAGACGCCCGTGTTCTCCATCGGGGACCTCGAGCGGGCGCATTCGATGCGCGACAGCCTGCTGGTCAGGAGGGAGGAGGAGAAGCAGGACAGGCCTCGCGGCTCAGACGGCCCGCCACCCTCGCGGCCCCGTCCGCGGTCCCATCCTTCCCTCAGGCGGCAGAAGTCGCACAGGTCGCTGAGAGCGCTGGTCGTCAGGAGGGAGCAGAGGATGTCGGACCCGAACCTGGGCCTGCAGATCTGCCTCGAGCTGTTGACCGAGGAGCTTTCCAAGGGGACGGAAGGGCTGCACGGGCAGGGGCTGGGTACCGATGCGACGAAGCTCAAGATTCTCCTCATGATCGAGGCGTACGAGAGGCTGCAGGACCAGCTTGTTCGCTGCGGGCGGGATGTAGCCGGTGGCGAGGATATGAGAGGGTCGGGGAGTATGCGCGCTATGTTTGATGTGTGGATTGAGGCGCTTGAGCGGTTGTATGATGGTCTCGATGATGTTTCTTCGCAGGAGCTTGGATGAAGTTGTAGGATGGGTCGCTAGTGGGATTGAGAACTTCTTTCAGCATGTATTTCTGAGTTAAACAGGGATGGCTAATAGGCCGTCGTCAATGTATTCCGGGTACTATCTCAAGTGAACCAGAGAAGGGAGCCATAGCCGTGTAAATCCGCGGCGAGAGACGTGCGAGGGCCGAGAAGAACATCCGGATTCTGGTGGGAGATGCTCATCTAATTTTGGACGAGGCGCAGATAGAAGATCCTCGGCAAATGGCTCGTATTCCAGCAGCCTTGGGATATTAAGTCACGTTGTGGTGTCAAGTGCCCGAATCTTGCGCCCCTATCACCACCACCGGCGCGTGACTAAGGGAGGAAATAGATGAACTCAGTACTACCCTTTTCAGCTATAAGACAAGGCTGCAACCCAATTCAGACGTCTTTCCTAAGATGTAGTCAGCACATCGCTTGTCTCCAACAAACCAAACAAAGCACCAAAGCACAAACCTCATCCATGAGAGCCTTGATCCTCGCTACACTCCTCGGACTCGCAGCATCTCTCCCGACCGAGCCTGAAGCAGCGGCCGCGCCCGTCGGCTACAATCTCACCATCCCCGCCGATGGCCTGCCTCACCCAACAAGTTGCGTCTTCCCCGCCCTGGCCTAGTATCACAAAAAGTGTCACCTACATGTCCAAGCAAAGCTAACACGGATATTTCCAGATAACGGCCTCAACATCAACCTCATCGACGCCCCGGACTTCAACATCGAGTGGTGCCAATTCCAGACGCGCCAGCCCGTCACCATGGTCTGGCAGACCACGCCCTCCGGGGTCAGCAACTGGCGCATCAGCCAGTACGCCGTCGGCCCGCCGCAGCCCATCGACAGCGTGACCTGCAGCGGCACGTGCCTGCAGACGTACGGCGACTGCTATGTGAACGGGCAGTATGTCGTCAGCTGCTGTAATGGCTACTGTGCTGCGAACAAGTGTCGGCCGTGGACCATTTAGTTGCTGGAGGGGAGGGATCCCTCTTCCCATGGGTGTTGCGGTTGATTTATGTTCTGCATCATGGCATTTGCTGAGTATCTTTGCATTTTGTTGAGCGCGGCGACCGGCGTTTCCTTGCATCGAAGGGCATCCCTAAGCGTTGTTCACTCCAGGGGAAAGCGTGTTGGAAGCGCATGTAGACGCGGCTCGGAAACCGCGTGGACAGTTATTGTTCGGGACCGCTGTAATGTTAGCGTATCATCTGGTGTTATTGAAAGTGCCTCGACTTAGCAACAAGGAAACGCTGCCGGGGTTGTTCATCTTGCCATTGTATAGTGATTAACTTGTCAGCAATGTGTTCCAACTTTCGTCAAATCATCCCTGGTAGGCTCGTTAGCTGGGGGCGGGATCGAATGTCTGCGGTACCAAACCCTGGCCTTGGGCAGCGTGGCCAGGAGGAGTGAGCGATAGCAATGCTGTCCTTTTGTCTCCTAGAGTCTAGATAAGTGTATGCTCTAGTCTTATCGATGATGAGATGTAGTCTAATCCAAAGGCTGCCCCTGATCGCAAACGGTCAACGTCTCCCTCAGCCTGCGCTTTCATCCAATATACCTTCTAGAGCTTGGCTCTGTCGTCCTGCTTCTGCATGGTCTCGGCCACGATCCGACGCTGGATCTTGCCCGTGGCTGTCTTAGGCATGATGTCTGTGAAGTAAACCTGCGACGAACAGTTAGCGTACGCCTGTGCGACCGTACCGCTGCGCCCTTGGGACTTACCTTCTTGGGCACCTTGAATTTGGCCAGCTTCTCGGCAACCCAGTTCCTCAGATCATCCTGGCCGAGCTTCTGGCCCGGCTTAAGCACAATGGCAACACCAATGTCCTGTCCGTACAGATCATCCGGAATGGCAAAGCTCACGGCCTCCGAGACAGCCGGATGGCGCGTGAGGACGTTGTCGAGCTCGATGGGCGAGATCTTCTCGCCGCCCTTGTTGATCAGCTCCTTGATGCGGCCCGTGATGACGACGTACCCGTCCTCGTCCAGCTTGCCCTGGTCGCCTGTGCGGAAGTAGCCGTCCTTGGTGTACGCCGAAGCATTGGCCGAGGGATTGTTGAGGTACCCCTTCGTGACATTCTCGCCGCGGATGGAGATCTCGCCTTCCTTGCCTTGCGGGAGCTTGTTGCCCGCCTCGTCGAGGATGACGACCTCGACGCCCTGTCCGATGCCGACGGTGCCGGGCTTGCGCTTGGCAGGCGGCAGCGGGTTGGAGGTCATTTGGTGGGCGGCTTCGGTCATGGCGTAGGCTTCTAGCACGGGGGCTTTGAAGGTCTCCTCGAGGTTATGGAAGACGGTGGGTGACAGCGGCGAGGAGCAGGACCTGATGAAGCGGATCTTGGGCAGGGGATTGGGGGCAGGGTGCTTGAGGAGGATCTGGTGGATTGTCGGCACAGCGGTGTACCAGTTGGCCTTGTGGGTGATGAAGTCGGGCCAGAACTCGTGGGCTGAGAACTTGGCGGGCACGACCATCGAGCCACCAGAGTGCAAAGGCGCTAACAGTGCACAGAGCAGGCCGTGGACGTGGAATAGGGGCATGACTAGCATTGTCCGGTCCGCAGGGGTGAGTTGGTACGTGGCTTGAATGTTCTCTGACGTGCTGTTAGTGGCTATGATATGAGATAGGATGGGATCTAGACAACATACTCATGGTCCTGGTCAGGTTGCGGTGCGAGAGAGGCACAACCTTGGGCCTCGATGTTGTTCCGCTGGTGTGCAATACCAGTGCCACATCATCTGGCTGAGCCTTCAGGAGAGGCTGCTTCCCCTTGCCCTTTAGCTGGCCTAGGTCCTTGACATCGAGGGCGACCTCTTGCTTGGCATCATCCCAGTAGCACTCGGCGATAGCAGCGTTGAACTTCTTCGCCGCCTTCACCGCGGGGCTACGAGCTTGATAAGCACCTCTGGGCACGAGCACTATGGCAGACTTTACGTCGTCGATGTAGAACTCGAACTCCTCCTGCTTGTAGGCCGGGTTCAGAGGAGCAGCAATAGCCCGTTGCCATGATGCCGCAAGGAAGGAGACAATGAACTCATATGAGTTGACAGTGGCGATGGAGACGGGAGATCCGTGACCGATGCCGATGTCTGCGAGCTTTTCCTGAAACGAGGACACCTCGCGGATGAGGGCCTCGTAGGTGACAGTCAGGGGTTTAGGTTTGGAGGGTATGATGACAGCAACCGAGTTGTTAGCGCCCTGAATGGCCGTCTGCAGGGTAAGTCCGGCCATCGTGTCGCCGAGAGTAGCTGAAAAGCGGAGATCTTGGTGCGATGACTCGTAGCAGTGAGGCGGCTGTAAGTTGCACGGATGAGGTAATTAAGCAGATGCTTCGGACGATATGTACGAATGGATAGCAACGAGGAAACAGAGTCTAAAGAGGAAAAGTCTAGCCAAGCCCTTCTACAATTTCGCCAGTCTTAATGTCTAGCAAACCAGAACACAGATGAATGGAGGAAATGAGGGAAATATCACGATATCTGGAGGACGAAAAGTACAGTCACAAGCCTGAGGTCTCAAGTGTGCGAAGTCGTCAGATCGTCAAGCGATGAGACTAGCGGGTCCCGACAGGGGTGTCTGCATGCGGAGATGATCTCCGGGTGCCGTCCAAGACTACGGATGCCTTTCACCTCCAAGCGCTCTTATTTGGAAAGTTGCTGTACGACGTCTCTCATCGTGACAGGGCCACGTCAAGGCTTAAGGTAGAATGAGATGAAAATACGAAGTAGAGCTGAGTAGCTGGCTCGCCTCAAGTGCGGCGATCATAAGAGGGGGAAGCTCATTGGCTGGGGTTCAGCCGTAGCTAGATCCACTATCAAGCTGAGAAGCTTTGTGCTGCCTTGCCAGCGAGGCTACGGACCCCTCTGATCAATCACCGCGTACGAGCAATAGAAGGCATCCCACAATGTCAGGCTCTTCCTCGCAGCCGCCTAGCAGCGGCATGTCGCTATATGCGAACTTGCTGGACGCCGGCTCGGACGCGTCAGCAGCTGCGTCCATCTCGCGAGCGCCCGTTCTGTTCAAGCAGTCCGACGACAAGGACGACGCGTCTAAGAAGCCCCTCGATCCAGGTGCCACCTACTCTACGCTTGAATGCAACACTTACGTGTGAAGGAGCATGAATGTTGACAATTTCAAATGACTAGCCCTCCGCTTCCAACCAATAATACGGCGCCCGCAAGCGAAGCAGGTCAAACCCAAGGCCAGCTTCCCAAAAGCTCCAGCAGCAATACCAGCCCTTGCGGCGGCACCCTCACCAGCGGCTCAAGCCACAACCGCACCTGCACAACCTCGCAGTAGGCTCGCTGACTGGGCAGCCACAGAAGAAGACGAGTACATCTATGGCTCGGCGGCGCAGAAGCGCGAGCGCGGCGGCCGGCGCAAGAAGAAGAAGAAGAAGTTTGACGAGCAGCGGCCCGCCGAGACGGACTGGGACGAGATCTACGACCCGGCGCGGCCGACCAACATCGAGGAGTACCTGCGCAGCGACGAGAAGATCCGCGAAGTCCAGGACTGGAAGGCCGTGCTGTATGCGCACCGCAGGAAGGACCGGCGGCCCAGCACCGACACGGATATGGCCAGCGACGAGGAAGATGCCCGGCCGACCATGTCGAGTAAGTCATGTGCATACATGCTACAAACCAAGAGTCGAGTTGGGCTAACAACGACAGGCCAATTTGCCCCTCCACCGTCCTACGCCTTCGCACCTCCACCGCCGCCTCCTCCTCCCGAACCATCCGCCGCCCCAGTAGCAGAAACAGCAGAAGAAGCCTACGACCGCCGCCTCGCCCTGTCCAGCCAACCCGCACCACCACCCCCCCCGGTCTCAGACACCACCATCTCCCGCGCCCCAGTTCGCTACTCCCCGCCACCACCACCTCCCGCCGAGAACCCCGACGCCGACGACGTCGACATGCCCGACCTGCCCCCCGCGCCGCCGAGCAGATCCGGCTTCGCCGCCCGCATCATGTCCAAGTACGGCTGGACCAAGGGCTCCGGCCTCGGCGCGGGCGGCGACGGCATCACCACCGCGCTGCGCGTGCAGGTCGAGAGGCGCCGCCGCAGGGCCGACGCCGACGGCGGCGGGTTCGCGGAGCCGGGGGGGAGGGGGAAGATCATCGCCCCCAAGGAGCTGAAGAAGCGCGGCCGGAATGAGGGGGAGGAGGGGGAGGAGGATGGGGTCGGGAAGATGAGTCCCGTCGTGGTGCTGCGCGGGATGTTGGAGGGGATGGAGGATTTGAGGGCCGAGGTGGAGGACGGGCTGGGGCAGGAGATTGGCGAGGAGTGCGGGGAAAAGTACGGGCGGGTCGAGAGGGTATACGTCGACGTCGAGGGGAGGAGGGTGTACATCAAGTTCACCGACGCCGTGAGCGCGCTCAGGGCGGTGAATGCGCTCGAGGGGAGGGTGTTTAACGGGAATGTGGTCCGGCCGGGGTTCTACGACGCCGAGAAGTTTGAGGCTGGGGAGTATGAAGTGTAGACTACTTAGGACGTCGCGGTTGTGAGATCGGCTAGCATGGTCTTGGTACAGACGGTCTTATTATGTTTTGCTCCTGACCATCCTACATACAGTGCCCCTATCGACCGGAAGAACAGCCACACCACCTCGGAAGAGCCAGCAAAGACTGCGTTCCCCGACTCACGATATCATTGTCCCTCTCTTTCACGACGCCCTGCTATCAGCATTATTGTTGAGCACCAAACGACTGCACCATCACCTCGACGCTCGACGAACAACAGTACAATCTTTTTGATCACCAAAGAAGCCACCGCAAAACGAATCAAGAGAAATGCCCGTGCAGCAGCACCGCCCAGGCGAAGAACAGTGCAAAAACAAAGTAATTAAGTAGTGTTCTAATGGGGGTCCGGTACGAGGATTCGCTCGTTCATAATATCCTTCCTATGACATCTTATGCTGCCACGAGCGCTCTAAACCAGAGATGGCAAGAGTTCCCTCCATCCCTGAATAAGAGACGCAAAGAAAAAGCAACGTATGGCACGGCTCCGACTGTGTACATGATTCGCGGACGACTGATGTTGTTCGGGTGACAGAGAGAGAGAGAGAGAGAGAAAAGTGGAAAAAGGAAGAACGCCGCCGGGCTTCTGTCCATTAGAACCCGAATACCATTCCTCCCTTTCGTTGACCTAAAACACACACACCACGAGACTCTGCTTCTTACAGCAGGGCAACGAGACCACCGACAACAGCGAGACCGAGCATGGCAGCGTTGAAGGCAACGCCGGCAGCCGAGTTGCCCTTGTCGCCGCTGCTGCCGGAGCCGCCGGTGGTGCCGCTGGTCGAAGTGTTGCCGCCCGTGTCGGAGTTGGCCTGGGCGTTGTTGCTCTCGCAGTGGTAGACGCCCTGGATCCTTCCGTCTCCACCCTGCTTGGACGGGGCAAGCTTCTGGAACGTGTCGCACGCAGCGCTGATATCGCTGGTGCTGGAGATGTCAAAGGCACCCTTGACGTCGTTCAGAGCCGGGAATTCGACACTTTTGGGAGGGAGGATAGCATTAGCATGGGAACTCGCTTGAGGATACAGTGGAATTGCACTCTTGCCACTTACTCGCTGAAGTTGCCACGGAGCTTGATCGCACCGCCAACGGTCTTGAGCTTGGGGAATCCATCGACGGTCTCAAGAGCGGTGTTGTTGGCGATGAGAAGGGCACCGCCAAGCTTGGTCAACTGGGGGAAGGTGACGTTGGTGAGCTTGGGGTTGCCAACAAAGTTGATGTTACCAGACGTCGTCGACGTCAGATTAGGAGCGCTGAACGACGCGAACTGGTTCGACCCGAAGCTGGCAGAGCCGTTGACGGTCTGCAGGGCGGGCACCGAGAAGCTCGTGACGTTGTTGACCGTCATGTTGGCAATCCAGGTGAGTTGGTCCAGGGACACGGTGAAGTTGTTGCCGTTGGCTAAGAAGTTCATCGTGTTGGTGAGGTTGGTGAGCGACGAGTCCCAGATGCTGAGGCGGTGGTTGTTGTTGATGTCCAGGTCCTCGAGCGTCGTGACGTCAATGCCCGCCAGACTGCTCAGGAAGGTGTCGCTGATGACAACCGACTTGGCCTTCTCGATACCGGGCGTGCCAAAGGTCAGCGAGTCGAGGGCATTGAGCGACGTCCACGAGATGGAGCCAACGCTGTTCAGCGACGTGAAGGAAAGCGACGAGAGGCCGGTGAGGTTGGTCAGCCGGAACTGGCCCGTGATGGAGTTCAGGGTCGAGCTGGAAAGACCCGTCAGGCGGCCGTTGTGCTCGGCGATGAAGTCACCCTTCACCTGGTTAAGACCGGAGAAGTCGACGGTGCCCTGGGCGGCATTGCTGACGTAGATGGCGCCGTTGAACGTCTTGCAGGCCGTCGCAAGCTGGGTGGCATCTGCTGGCGAGGCGATGGTAGCTGTGGACTGGGTGCACTGGGAGGATTGAGCTACGAGCAAAACGCCACGTTAGTAACTGACGCTGGTTCGGCCAGATTGCTCAAACAGGGTAGGGTGCTCGCTTACCTGCGGCAGAGCCGAGGACCGCCACAGCGGGAACCAGATACTTCGCAATCATGTTTGCGTGAAGCTGTTCAGACAGGTTAGCGAAGCTTGATTCGAGGGCTAAGCAAAGAATCGCAACAAGACGGCTCGGGTCGGTTGGCAGCTGTGTGACTGGTGTTTTCTCTCGTTCGTAGAAGATGCGCCAGTTTGGAAGTTTGCTGAACGGTGAATCACGCAGCAGTGGCCGATTCGACGATGAGAAAACGATGTCCAAGGCGAGTTGTGGTCGGAGTTGGTCGAGGAAGCGCAACGCCCAGAAAAATCGAGACACGGTTGGGGATATGGAACGGATGGATTTCGAGCGAATCACTCATCACTGGGCAGATTCTGGCAAACCCGCCTGCGTCACAACCGCACCTGCTCCTTCCTCGACACCATGTCTGGATCCGGTTTTTGAGCATCGGAAGCCGACTGCAGGACTGCAGGCCTCCAGGCATCGTTCTCAGCAGGTCGGGGTTCTTGTCGTCTCGCCTTCAGAGGGCGTCGAGGCGAGCTGAGAGTGAGGCTTCCATGTTGCACTTGTCATACGCCTTCGGTTGTTTTTGTGCCTGATGTTTTCTTGCCGAGCTGCCGGATCACGACGTCCAGGTGTACCCGTTCACACACTGCCACCGACTCTGTGATGCCGGATGGGCAAAAATAGTTTTCACGGAGATAACTCACCTTCTAAAAGTTCGAGATTAGAGCTGGAGTCGAGCAAGCAATGAGGCCTGCGGGAAGCGTAGCGGCTTCCTTTCTGGAATCAACGGTCGCGAGTAATGACGCGACTGGAGTTGTTGATTCTGTTGCCGTGCCGATGATTACGGGTGAAGGACAGTTGACGGCCGTCTGACTCGGGTCTAAAGTCTGACGATGTTTTTCTCTTGATCCAAAACTCGCAGATGGAATATGGACAGACAACGAATGGACTGAATCGAAGAAAAAGAGACTTCACGAGGGAGAGAATGTCAGGTTCGAGGTGTGTGGCTTGAGGAAGGAACGGTCTAAAGGGAAGGAAAGCCGGAGCAAGAAAACTGAAGGGAGAAGGGGGTAATTGGAGCTTCCCTACGCTAATTTCAAGCCAAGTCTGCAGTGATACGTCCTACCGACACCCCCCCAAGGGCTCCACCGCGCCATTCCTGCCAAACCTTGAGCGACAAGGGCCGACAAGGGGGGGCGTGCAGATTGGCAGGCACAGGATCCGCCAGGACCCACGGACAATCAGGGGAGGATAAGTCCCGTCCACCTCAATTCCAATTGGCATGGCCGAGCATTTCCGAAGAGCTTTCAGAAGCAGAAAATTCTTGGCAGGTGTTTTTTTTAACACAGCCAGCTTCAGCAATGCAGCTGTTTCTGCTCGAAACTGCGACGGCTGGATGATCTCTCATAGTACCTACGCATAGTCCTAGAGTCTAAGTCCTGTGCTTGTTTATGGCCATACCGGGGGTTCTAAAATAGCAGCGCATCGCCACGACGCTACTGCCAACCTCGCCTTTCTCACTTCCAAGCTCCGGGCCAGGGCCGCGCTCTCGCTTGGCCCCATCTGCAGGGATGCGAAATCACGAAGCGTCATTGTCAAGATTGGGCTCTGTTACTCCGTGACTGCTGCCCTGGCACAAACACGTGAAGGGGCAAAGTGGAACTGTCAGAATGCCATTGATTGACTGCCCATTGACAGTGTGCCCAGGCTACGCCTTTCAGCGCCCACAAGCCCTGTGAAATGGGCAACTGATGCGCTGCAAATTTAGCAGATCCCACATAGCAGTAGATCGGGACGCGCCTGGCCTGCTGCTGGCGTTGGGACGACATCTGCGTTGAACTGCTTCTCGGCGATGCAACATCATCGCAGCAGTAGAGCACCGACAGCTGTCTTCCAAAGCAATCCCCCGCCATAGCAAAGCTGGGAGGAACGATCAGACGATGGTTTCTGTTGAGAGATCTTCTCTCGCCCGAACATCGCAGAGTCTCAGCAGCAGAGAGGCAGCCGATGGTCCGAACTCTTGCTTGATACGATGGAGATCCTTTGGTGGACGAGTATTTCTCCATGACGACCTCCTGCGGAAGTTACGCGGCCTGTGGACGATACGAAGCCCCGGTCCTCTCCAGCTGCAATGTGTGTGGACGCCGGTGATGGATTGACCAATCCTGGCCATCGCGACATCACCATCCTGCTGATTCTGGTGGGCTCCCAGTGCTTCCCATTGCCCCCACCAACTCGCATCGAACAACAAGAGCCGGTGGCCCAACCACGGCCAATCTGTTCTGTCTGTCTGATGGAATTCTCGCGATAACGCCTCTGGGCAACGGGCAATTGTTGATTTCTAGACGAGAGACCTACACTACAAGATGAGATACACTATGTCTAGACATACAAGGAGTATTCAGAGCTACCTTCACCCTTTCATCGGCATTACAATTGCCGTTTTCATCCTGCATGTCGATAAGGCATCTTCCCAAATATGTTTTCTCTCTCGACTGATCTGAGTTCTGACCTGCTGCATCTGCTCTCTCATCTTGGTTGTCTGCTGTGCTACGTTCACCCCCCTCCTCACTGCGGCCATCGACCTTCTAGTAACAAGCTGATATCCCGCGTCGGCAATCTGTGATTGAGGCAGTGCGTCCATGGTTTTTGTGTAGCTATTTGTTTAAACATAGCAATTTTCTCATGATCATTGATGTCACGGCAGTATAATAGCCAGTTTAACCCTTAGCCTGCGACAGAACATCAAACAAGGCTCTCCTTCCTTGGCAGGGCCGCCAGGTTTGTTTCGGAGATCATGGCCCATTCTGCCGTTTCTACACCAAACGCCAGCCTCCCGGCGGTTATGATGTGCACCCAAGATGGGACATGTTTCATGTTGAGCCCCCCAGCAAGCACTTGAATACCGGTGCCAACATTGGAGCGACACAGCAAAATTCTGCTATGATCTCATGGAGACAACATTGCCAATGTTGCCATGAGCCTAAATCCCCGGCCAGGCGCAGATGCAGTGTTGCTGGCAAGGGCAGCCGTTACCACGAGCCAGACCAGTGATCTGGTGCGCCTGAAGGGCATTGATATCCGGTTCCACATGACGCGTACCATTGTCTAGACGCGGCTTTACTTGTTGGTGGTTTATGTGCAACAGACCACACCTCTACAGGTAAACCCAGGGGATGATTTGCGGGACCTCCCTGAACAGTCCCTCGGGTCGCTACCTGAATGCGCGTCACAGGCGTGGTCCTCCCGTTGTAACGGGGAACGGCAGTGAACATATACATGCGTACGGCAGAACTACCGACGCACGGCAGGATTCCATATCCCGACGTTGCTATTCCGACGCTGTGCGCTCCTAGTCATTCCTCAGGTAGTAGGGAGGGCTAGCAGATGCCATGGCGTTTGTTCACATGACAGCCATGCGTGACAGTTTCAGATAGAAAAAAGTAGCGAGCTGCCATCTGGTAGCGTTCATATCACTCACACCAGCTAGCTATCTGTCTTGAAACACCAGAAATCAAGCTTGCAGACAATGCTTCCACGATATGCGGGAACCACCAAACGGATGCTGGATGCTGTGAACCGGTCACACGCCCACGCCCGGGCAACGGCGCCAGGCCTGTCCTACGATGAAGATACATTCCCTCACTCCAGCGTGCTGACATCAGTAGGCGTATCCTCAACCCTCCACATATACCACATGAACAGGCTCCGATAAGGCCTGAACCGCTCCGCAATCTCCTCCATTTCCTTCTCGCTCATGTACTTCCACTTGCCCCCCTTGGCCTTCAGCTTGGCCACGTCCCGCCCCACGAACGCCGCCATGCCCCTCTGCACGCCCAGGTCCCCGAGGGAGAAGACGTCCATCCGCTTGAGCCCGAAGCAGGCGAACATCTCGACGCTCCAGCGGCCCAGCCCCCGGACGGCGGTCAGCCTCTCGAGCACCTCCTCGTAGGGCGCCTCGGCGAGCATCGCGGCCGACAGCTCCCCGGACACGAACTTCTCGGCCAGGCCGCGGACGTACTCGGCCTTGCGCTGCGAGAGGCCCGCCGTGCGGAGTCTCTCGACGGGCGTGGCCGCCACCTGGCTGGGGTGGGGGAAGCGGTGCTTCTTGGGCGGGCCCTCGCCATTCGCGTCGTCGCCGTCGTTGAACAGCGCCACGAACCGGGCCTTGATGGCCTTGGCGGCCGCGCCGCTGACCTGCTGCGAGATGATGCCCGAGGCGAGGCTCTCAAAGGGGTCGATCTGCTCCTCCAGCCCCTCCGGGCTGAAGATGCGGCAGTGGTGCGCATCGATGAGCCGCTTCATGCGCTGGTCGACCCTAACGAGGTGGGCGCAGGCCTCCTCGAGGAGGGTGGCGGTCGTCGTGGTGCGGCTACCGCCGCGGTTCGGGAGGAGCGAGGACGGGATCGCGGCGGTGAGCTTGGGGCTCACCACGCGGGATGTCTCGGGGGAGAGGAGCGGGGCGTTGGTTAGGTTTGGGTCCGCGAGGCGGGATACTGCCGCCGGACGGGGACGCTTGGTGGGTGATGCGTCGTTGGCGCCGGCGCCTTCGGTCATGAGGCCGATGGCGCTGGGGGTGGGTGTTGCTGGTGGTGGCGGCGCTGTAGTTGGCTTGGTGCGCCGCTTTTGTGGCGTTGACGGGGCGGATGGTGCTGTCTCAGTTGCTTCATCGTTGAACTGGCGCTTATGAGAGTTGCTCGCTGGTGCTGGTGGAGGAGGCATGTTTGCTGTAGTTGTATCACCATTCGCATTGGCCAACGCACTTAGACGGGCTGACCTCCGAGACGCCATGTTGAACGACGCAGCACTCAATGGATTTTGAGTAGCTGGTACAGTGCGAAATGATGGGGGTTCTACGTGGATGCGTCGAGACGACAGGAAGTATCTGGCAGTTCGAGTAAAACGAATGAGCTTCATCAACGACGGGATCGGCTGTCGGACCGCGATACTCGCCACTCGACAATCTCAGCGCATTTCAGGTCGAAGAAGGTGCAATCTAGGAATCAGACTATCGTCAATAGGCTCAAGAAACCGAGAAACAGAAGACAAGTTGAGAAACGGGACGGATCGTCTCCCGGGGGACAAGATGTGTTAATAGAGCTACATAATGACGACAGGGGCCAAGATGACACGCGCCCTTCGCGCATCGGGTTTGTGCGATGGTGTCGCCTAGTCACATGATCGGCTGCAGTCTGATTTAGACACAGTTGGTGGCCTGAGATACGCAGTAGCTGCCCTTATCTGCAGGACTGGAGTTTCTGCCTCGCTGTAGCGGACGTGAAGCTACTACGCCCATCCTCAATAAACCAATTTACCCGTAGCTGGAATTCCAGGTTTGCGATCAGTTCATCAGAACTTCCAAGAATAGGTCTCGAGTGGAGCGGAATGCGGACTCCTCGACTTCAGGATCCGTTCATGTCATGGAGATACTGTGTACGTATCTGATAAGATGCACATGTGCTGCTTGACATTGGATGAAGAACAACCTACGCTTGCGGGTTCCAGTAAAGTCAAAACTGACTCGGCAGGCTGAACCGCTGAAGAAGGATCTCGATCTTTTTAATTTGGCCGGAATTGGATGCTGGCGCGGCTTGGCGGGGATGGCAGTGCGTACCTTAGTGTAAAAAGTGCCAGAGGACACCTTCCGCGCCAAAAACCGCTCTTCCCACGCTCAAAACGGCCCCTTAAAGCGCTAGCTCCACCGCGGCCACCGTGTTCTAGTGCGCTCCAGCTCGCTCCTGATAGGCCATCTTCTCCCCCAAATCAACCTGGAATCTGCCACACTGCACGACGTCGACTTTCCTTCGTCAGCTCCGATTACGATCGTACAGGCGCAAAGTCCGTGTATCCGGACGACCACCGACGATACATCCCCTCGCTCGCTTCAATCCCCATATTGGATGCCGTAAGGAACGCTCAACGAGTTGCGCGCTGTTCCGTCGCATCGGTTACGAAAGTCCTCGTGTCCCGAAGTTCCTGATTTGATCGGATTCGCCAATCGCCCCGGCGGCTTACATTTCCGGCATCGACGACAAGACAACTCTGGCGAAAGGGACAGCAACCGGACTGCGATTCCCGCACGTATATCCCCCAGGTTGGCTTGTCTAGGGGCAGTGTAGGGTGCTACCCGAAGAGGTCAAGATGCTTCTTCCCAAGGGCGGCATCAACTGGAAGGCGGCCAGAGCCCAGCTTCCTCCAACAAGGGCACTCTGGGTCCTCCTCACCAAAACCCGCTTCCTCCTCTTCATAGCCCTCGCAGGCGTCATACTATTACTATGGCGAGGCATTAGCACGTCGGCGTCCGAGATGCAGAGGTGAGTACATATCTTGTCTCGGGCCATCCTGGTCGTTGAAGGTGGCTCCGGAGCTGACGTGTCGCGATCTCTGTCTAGCTTCTACTGCTGGGGTCCGTCCAAACCACCCATGGACATGACACTTAACGAGCAGCAATCATGGAACGCCCACCTCCAGACGCCCGTCATCTTCAATCACCACGCTCCATTGAAGGTCAATTCGTCGACGATCGAGCACGTCGACTTGAACCCGATCAAGTCGACCACCAAGGCCGTCTTCAACGAGGAGCGCATCCTGCTCCTGACCCCCCTGAAAGACGCCGCCCCGTACCTCAGCAAATACTTCGAACTGCTTGCCGAGTTGACATATCCTCACCGCCTGATCGACCTCGCCTTCCTCGTGTCCGATTCCACGGACGACACGATGGCGGTCCTGGCGGCCGAGCTCGATCGCATTCAACGGCGCCCGGACACGGTCCCCTTCCGCAGTGCCATGATAGTGGAGAAGGATTTCAACTCCAAGCTCAGCCAGAATGTGGAGGACCGCCACGGGTTCGAGGCCCAGGCTCCGCGCCGGAAGCTCTTGGGCAAGGCGAGGAACTACCTCCTCTCCACCGCCATGAAGCCCGAGCATTCTTGGGTCTACTGGCGCGACGTCGACATTGTGGACAGCCCGAAGGAGATCCTCGAGGACTTCATCGCACATGACCGGGATGTTTTGGTTCCCAGTACGTTTACCTCCTATCAGGCGTGACGTGGATTGTCCCTAACATTTGGCGCAGACATCTGGTTCCACAGATACCGAGATGGGAAGGACATTGAAGGGAGATGTAAGTTCCGGGAGGCTCCGCCGCCGGTTCGCGATGCTAACCACCTGGTACAGTCGATTACAACTCTTGGATCGACACGCCCAAGAGCAAGAAGCTCCTCAAGACGCTCGACAAGGATGTTGTCCTCGCAGAGGGTAAGACAGTCGCACTCCTGGTCGGTGATGACAGTGGAGCTAATGCGACTCTCTAGGCTACAAGCAGTACGATACCGGCCGGACATACATGGCCAAGATGGGCCACTGGACGCAGGACAAGGATGAGGAGATCGAGCTGGACGGCATCGGCGGAGTCAACATCTTGGTTAAGGCCGACGTGCATCGCTCGGGCATCAACTTCCCCTGCTACCCCTTCGAGAACCAGGCCGAGACCGAAGGGTTCGCCAAAATGGCCAAGCGAGCAGGCTACGGAGTCTACGGACTGCCTAACTACGTCGTGTGGCACATCGACACGGACGAGAAGCCCGGCAACGCATAAGCCCTTCTCGTTCAATATCAGGATTGTATTTGTTGACTTAGCACGGGGTGTCATGCGCGACCGGAGCGCAATGCGCCGCAGCGGGCGATACGATGCACTTATCACGACATTGGTGTATCTTCAGCTTTACCGGCGTTCACGGCGAGACGGGAAACTTTAAACTTCGGGCCAAGGCACCACACCACCCGCCACCATCGAACATGACCTTACACCGACCTGATAGGCCTGTCTGAGCTGCAACTGCGCATAGCGTAGCGAAGGCTCGGCATAACGGGGCTTGTCAGCAACAACTTACCTCCGACAATCTCTTTCTGAGATTGGACCTTAGCGTGGCTACTGTGATTCCAGGCACTGGACAGATCGCATGAGCTTGTCAGTCGGCGCTTAATATAGACTTTTTGGTTATGGCTGTTTGGGAGGGCATCAGGGAGAATCCAGTCCACATCAAGGCTCTAGTCACGCCTAACTGTCGACATTCTGCGGGCTGGTTGGTCTAGAGTATTTGGGTTATGTTTAAACAGTGTCTGAAGAAGATTTAGGAGCAGTCTCGGGATGAGACAGGAATAATACATAAAATTCATTCATGACAGGGTCCCAATGTCGATGGACTTTAGGTATCCATGACTTAACCACTTGGTGCCTGCAGCTTCCAATGGCAAGGTTCAATGGCTTGAGCTCTTGTTGCACAGCCACTGCTTCCTGTTTGGTATGGCCCGGAACAAGACAGCAGGTTCGCCTTCTCACTCGAAACTGCAGCGTTGAATCCTCCTAGGTCAAGAGAGCGGTTGTTGCGCTTGGAAGAACAGTGCCTGGTCTATACACATGATACAAGTAGTAGGGTCCTCCACAGCTTCAACAGGAGCCGTAACGATGCTCTATTCAACGCCCACACTTTCTCCTAACATACACATCAACACCACCCCTCTCCTCGCTCCCGCCGTCTCCCCTATCTTTGGTCCCTCATCTGGCCCTCTTCCATCCCCATCAATTAGCCTTTCCCCCTCTAGTGGTTCTTGAGGACGGTCAACGTGTCGAGCTGCTCCCTCTCGCGGCTCTCAGCCTCGAGGGCGGACAGCAGGGGGCCGAGGTAGGGCTTGTCCTCCTCGGGCTTGGTCCAGTCGGCGCGGGGGAGGATCTTCTGCTGCAGCGAGAGCTGGGTGGCGCGGCGCAGGCGGAAGACGCGGTCGTAGCTCTGGCGGGGCGGGAGGCGCTTCAGGGCCTGCTGCACGTCCTCGTTCTCCTCCGAGATGAGGTCGTCGGCGCTGCACGTCGGGCGCGGTTTGTTAGTGGCGGGTTGTCAAAGAGAGACAGAGAGAGAGAGAGAGAGGGAAGGAGGAATTGGGGGGCCAGTAGGGGAGGGAGGGAAAGACGTACTACAGGCCGAGCTGGCGGTAGGTCGCGGCATTGGCGTACCACGATGCGGCGGGCTTGAACAGCTTGTACAGCCACGGCCGGGCGTAGATGAAGGGTGCTAGACTCGCCGGCATTGTGAGGGGTGAGGAGTGTTGCTGTGGTGGAGGTGAGGGAGCTTGGGAGTGTGAAGCTGTCGTCGTCGAGAGGTTCGAGAATGGAGCAACAAATTGCCGCGACGCCGGATTGAAGCCGCCAAATCAGACGAGGTTGATTTTCGAGCGAAGCTGGCAAGCCGGGACCTTCCGTCACGTGCAGCTGGCAAATTGACTTGCACCTGTCGCTTTCCGGCTGGCCGGTCCGTGCTGAGACCGGGCACTATGAGGTAATTGGTCCCGGAGAAAGTTGAGTCGCGATAACCCACTTTGATACCGCTACTGGAATGGCCTAGACGAAACTTTCTGCTGAAGGATCGAGTTCATGGTGCCCAATTGACCGCTATTTCGCTGTACAAAGGCAACAGAAACAGAGATTGAACTGGGCGACGTACTGTGAGACGGACCCTTTCGTCATTGTGCTTCTCGCAGGACAGATGAAGCTCGCTACCGGTTTGGGCAATTGATCTCTGCTCTTTGGTTGAGAACTTGAGACGACGTACCGTAACCCCCACTAAACCGGCAGCCAAGCTTGACGTGCGGCGGTCGCCGGTCTCTGCAACATCCAGATTCACCCATATATGCCTCCTACATCATACTCGCGGCGTCAACTTGGGCACGCTTCGACCCTCCAGACTTTCCGCTCCGACAGTATCCGGCTTACTTGACCTCTACCGGGATTGCAACTACAACACCTCGATCAGTCTCAATCTTGCGTCAGCTGCGAACCGAGGTCGATGGACCGTAATCATCGCTAGCCGAAGAAACGTGACAGCCATTTGCGTGGGAAGCGCTTTCCCCGCACACGGCACGCGAGAACCTACACCGCACCGCAGTGGAAGCAGACGGGCCACAGGATCTCCAGGAAGGGCACCGACTCAAGATCTCGCGGACTCTCCTGTTTCCAAGCGTCCACTCGTACCAACATTGCCGAGTCGACCGGAAGGGCGGAATCTTGCGTCACGTCCGGATCCCCGGGGTCTCTGGGGAAACTCAACCCAGGAACAGAGACCCCCCTCGCCGCAACGTACACTACGCTCCTAGGTGGTTGCCCAAGAGGAGCTGTACAGGAGAAATAGAGATTGGGGAGATTCCATGTCACACGACGAGCATCACCATCCAGTCTCTGGAACGTCACCAGCGATCCCGCAAACAGAATATGGTGCGCCAAAACTCGCGCCCTCCTTCTACTCGCCCACGACCTCCGAACCACTTGGCACAACCCACGGCGCCGCGCCGAGCACAGCGGTAGCCACACGGGAGATGCAGGCCCACGCCCCTCCGCGGGTGAACGTGCTGGAGAGATGGGCCGCGCACGCATCAGACTCGCAGTTCAACGCGCTGGCGGGAGCAATAGGAGGCTTCACCTCGGGCGTCGTCACCTGTCCCCTGGACGTCATAAAGACCAAGCTACAAGCGCAAGGCGGGTTCGCGGCCGTGCAGAAGGGGCGGCATGTCGGGCACCACAAGGTCTACGAAGGCCTGTTCGGGACCGCTCGTGTGATATGGCGCGAGGACGGGCTGCGCGGCATGTACCGCGGGCTAGGGCCGATCATCATGGGCTATCTACCGACGTGGGCCGTCTGGTTCACAGTGTACAACAAGAGCAAGGTGTGGATGGCTCAACATCACGGTATGTCCCCACCGGGCCCAGAACTATCACCCCAGAGGTCTTACAGCTAACTCCCTTGTGCCCTCCAGATAACCCCTTCTTCATAAGTTTCTGGTCTTCCATAATAGCGGGCGCAAGCAGCACGATCGTCACAAACCCAATATGGGTGATCAAGACCCGCCTCATGTCGCAGACTGGACACCACAGCAGGCACAGCTACTCGGACTTCCCCAAGGGCTCTAACACACCCACGTCCAGACCGACACTGCACTCGCCGTGGCACTACGAGTCCACCCTGGACGCCGCGCGGAAGATGTACAGCTCCGAAGGCATCAAGTCGTTCTACTCGGGGCTGACACCAGCCCTGCTGGGCCTGACCCACGTGGCCGTGCAGTTCCCGGCCTACGAATTCCTCAAAACCAAATTCACCGGCGTAGGAATGGGCGGCGCCGCCACCTCCTCCTCCGACGACGACTCATCGCACGACTCCGGCACGCCACAGTGGGTTGGCGTGCTGTCCGCCTCGATCCTCTCCAAGATCCTAGCATCCTCGGCGACCTACCCGCACGAGGTGATCCGCACCCGGCTTCAGACCCAGCGCCGGCCGGTTCCCGGGCAAGAATACCTCGAGGGCCTCGGCGGGGCGGCGGGCGCCCCGCAGGCGAGCGAGGCCGGGGGAGTGGTGACGGCGAGGACAGGCTCAAGCTCAAGCTCCGGTAAGACCACCGGCCCCCCCGATCCGCCCCCTCCGCGACAGAGCCAACAGCCTAGGTACAAAGGTGTGGTGATGACGTTCCGCACCATCCTGAGGGAGGAAGGCTGGCGGGCCTTCTACGCCGGGATGGGGACCAACATGATGCGGGCGGTGCCGGCGGCGACGGTCACGATGATGACGTACGAGTACGTCATGCGCCACCTTAAGCAGGCGAGGCATGATGGGAGGAGGGCCCTCGGGGAGGCGGCGGATGGCTTCAGTTGAGTGGGAGCAGCCACCCGCTCTAGGGAAGATGCAGGGTTCGAGTCGACTGCGAGGGCCCGGGTGGACAATTGGGGGATATACGACCGACAGCATCCGGCAGGGAAGCAAGCGAGCAAGCGATACCCTTCACCATTGTATGTACGGGAAATAGACCACTGCCGGAATCGATTCGGTTCGTTCGGCGGCAACTTTGTTCGAGTTTATTGGAGGCGCGTGCGAAAGGGACAGGTGTGCAGCAGGCGGACAGGCAGGCTGGCAGGGCGACGGGAGTACCCAAGGCTTTTTCATTTTCCGTTTCTCTCTTCTCTCTTTCTTTGTGTCTAGATTGCATGCATGGACGGCGGTTCTAGCATCTCTAAGGTGTTTCTGGTTTTGCGTTGTGTGTACTATACATATATTGCTAGTTTCTCGGGAGTCCGAGATAGGGGTAGCAGTAGGTTACCTTGCCGTGTATACGATGCATCGTCCTAAGTAAGTCAACACTGTGTGCCACTTCCTCCGATATGGCTTGAGGAATTATGCGGGAATGAAGGCTCGTTACTTCAGGAGGTAGGTACTTATTTGTGCGGCTGTACGTGGAGCAATGCTGAATGGCAGTTTTTGGACTATACTATACAGTTGGAGTTGACTCCCCAACGTCAGCACAACGCTCGACGACCTGATTTATACCAGCAATGGGGAACTTTTTCTTCGCGTCTATATGAACTCGACAGGGCTAACCTAGTTATGCAAAAGAAAACGGTACAATTAGCATTCTAGTTCTTCCAGAAACCGTACTCACAAGGCTTGGGGCATGGGTAAGGCAAGAGGTGCGGCAACCATCAAGACCAATGGCTAAGTCTGCAACCAGAAACTTGAATGACTCTACCAGAGCCTTGCTTCGGCATGCGCTATTATTCAGTCGACACCCACACCCAAGTCCCAAGTCTAGGAGCGTAGAGACAATGCGTGAACGCCGATCGAGACAACTGGTAGGTCCTCTGATTGGGTCAAAGTCCGATCCAAGAGGAGGGAGGGCGGACCAGCCTATTCGCGAACCAGAGTCGACGCACATCTTTGCGGATGGGCCGCAGAGCAGGGCTGCCTCGTCAGCGCAGCGCTTCAGCCGCCCCGAGGTGCATGACCCGTCCACGGGCAGTGCGTATTTATGAGGGGAAGACCTCCACGACATTAGTATCCTCAGGATCACACCTTGGAATACTGAGACAATAAAGATACTGGACACCACTGCCATCAATATGAGTCGGAGACAGTCGCCGGAAGAGCCGAACGACTCGGAGTACGCTCCTCTTGCTGCCTGCCTGGAACCAGAAGGGACTTGGAGATGGCCGCGCAATGAGCCAGACATGGGAGAACATCAGGAATATGACCAGCACAGCACCGCGCATTACAACACTCAATCTCCCAACAACATCTGTCAACCCGCACCTTATCATCATTTTGTCCACCAGCCTCGCCCTCCGACCACCAGTCCTTCGCCTCCTCAAACATTCAACCCGCAATCCCGGTCCCTTTCCCGTATGGGTGCACTACTGCAGCCGAAAGGTCAGCGCAGGCCAGAGTCAGCCAACCTGGAACAAGTTCCAGCTGTGGCACTGTCAGCAGAAGGAGGTCCTACACGCAACACCCCTGTGACGGCGGGATCATCCGAAGAGCGATATCCGCTAGACTCGATCGACCCCGACCTAAAGGATCCTCCCCCATCTATAGAACCGCCGTTAGTGAGGAGCTCACAGAAGGTGACCTATCCGCCGAGAAGGTATGGCGCGAGCTGTGATCGCTGCCGCGAGAGGAAAGCAAAGTGTGATTTTGGTTTCACGAAGGGTCCCAACTGTTCGGAATGCTCGAAACGGGACTCGCAGTGCGAATTCACACAAGAAACTGATCGGCTACGGGCGTCGAAAAAACGGATGGCCTTATCTCCATTGTTAGACGACGACGTAGTTCCAAAACATCGTCCGGTAACCGGATATCAAGACCAGGGATGCCGTACGCAAGCAACGGAGGAGAACACAAAGGTGACCCTGCAGGACGCAGGTACGGACACAAATGCCAAGAAGATCGATTCGCGACCTTGGAGCTCAGGAGAATCATCTCGAACGTCGGAAGCATCGCCGCCACCGCCACCGCCGCTGGAGAGGTTGAAAGCAGGGACAAGGAGGCCCTCAACCGGCGAAGCGGTGAATCACTTGTTCGGACCGGGATTGCCGGGGCCAAGTCTGGCATCGGAAGATGGACCCCGGAAAGCCGATCCACTCGGCCCGGACGACATAGCGCGTGTCAACGACGAAGTTGGCAGCAGCTCAGACTTCCGACAGGGTGATGGCTTTCTCTCATCACTCAACAGATCATACAGTGCGGCGACTGGTGATTGCAATGTGGAAATACTGGTAAACTGGGAACTTGAGCAGTTTTGTGAGACTGAATTGGGGCGTTTTTCTCAACGGGAGCTGGTTGAGGACATTCCTCGGATCCTGACGGTAACATCTCCTGGCATGACGTGCACGGCAACACAGGCTGCCTCTTGCGAAGAGTACACCAGGCTTGTATGGGGCTCGACGGGGGAAGAGATCTTGCGTTTCGTGCTCAGCAATGCTCGGCAAAAGGAAGCGTGCCAATTCCTGACAACAGGATTGTGGCTCCGGGTGGTCTTCAAGGGGCCTATTGATCTAGTGTCGCAACTCCCCACCGCTGTATTAGACGTTCGCGGTCGACCACGCATAGTCGCAGATGTCCTGGAACAGTTTGCCTGGATGGCGACTACATTTCGACCTCTGAGTTCACAGACCCCGTTCAGCCGCTCTGCGGGTATCATTCTTCGAGGTGTGAGTCGGAACACAATTCGGCTTGACCCGCTTACCACCACCCATTCAGATCCTTTCTGCTGGACTTCGATCCTTTCATCCGCAGTAGTGGCTACTGGTTTCCCTATCCGGAGGCGATTTTGCAAAGACCAGCACATACTAGGCAAGGGAATCGAAATCCCTTTCGACGTAATGGCTTCCCTTGCCAGAGTCTCAGCCATGACGGAGTTCGAGGGACGCCAGCTATTGATTGGGCCATCCATGGTACTGTACCCGACGGAGATATTGTCATGGCCAAACACAACGAATTCCACTGCACTTCCAGCGGCCATCCAGTGGCATTGTATCAAGAGCGACAGCCTCAGCAGCCTTGACACCGGCCTTATTCCTGAAGCTCCTACGAATGATTCTGGAACCAAAATGGATATAGTCGACCTTGTCAGCCTTCGGTGCTTCCTTGGCTATTTCGAGAAGGCAACTGTGCATCTCGGCACAGAGGCACCAGCAGAGCGGGAAGTAGTTTCCTTGGGGCTTCCCAAATCGGGTCAGAGGGTACAGTTCGCACGCGAAGGCACGTTCACACTAGGGTTCAATGTTCCCGGTATCGTTAACGGCAGTATTGCGGGCAAAGTCCTCCTGACGCAGAGCTTACGGATGGCACTGGGCGAAACAAAAGAATACGAAGACCTGTTGACCGACTCAAAACGACAACCTCTCGTGCTATACGACGTTGGTTCCCAGACTGGCTGGCTTGTCAGCGAGCTTAGCATAGTCCTCTTCCTTTGTCTCACGTTCCTTAGTCTGCCAAGCACACAGGCTCGATTTCGCGGCTCAGTGCCGGACTTACCTCTTGCCACACCCACGGGCGACGGTGGCACTGCCGCGGAGCAATATATTTTTGCTAATGGAGACCTCGAGCTCTGGAAGAAGGCGCTTGGAGGCGATTCCAAAACGTTCCACTCCCTCGTTCACGACTTCCTTCGCGACGTCAGAACACTACGCAACACTTCTCTCCTCCACCAAATACCACCCAAGACGTCGGTCTTTCCCGTGCTCAGAGGACTGGAGTTCGCGGACATTGTCGCCAGAAAAGACATGGTGGACGAAAAGAAGCTTGGCGGCAATATGATACCACCTTGGTGGCCCTTGTGTTCTGAGCGGAGGGTCTACGCCATTTTCCACACCGGGCTAGGCCAAGTGATTCGGCCAGCATCATATGTTCAAAGCGGCTGGGAAGCGGTTCTGGGAGGAGCCAGTCTTCTTGTCGCCAGCATGCCGTGTGTTCGACAGCTCAACAACAATGCTAGGCACCCAAAGCAGCAGGCCTGCTCGTGCTACCACATTACGGACAACGTAGTATGGGATCCTCAGTTCTGCAGTAGGTGCTGCGACTGCGAAGTCTACACCAAGGACATGATCCAGAGGCTGCGACAGCTATCGGTATACAACGGCGCGCAATGTCCCGGCCCCCGCAGACTCCCGAGTGAAACCGGCGCTATCATTTTTGGGGATCATACTCTGTTCCATAATGCTGTCAAGAGGCTTGAGATGGAGCCGCGCCGTCTCGAGCGTGGGTTGACTGGTTTGGGGAGGAATGGCTTCTGTTCTTGACTGGGAGATGTTTTATGAACCGCTTTTGGTAATCTGTATGATATATGGGATGGATAGTACAGACCTGAGACGAGCGCAGCTGTGTTACTTTTCGTCACTTCATTTACATCCAGGGCTACCTGACTGTGTCATGAAAAACGCAAAACCAGTACATCGAGAGGATATACGGGACTCGAGTTTTCGTCCAAATTGAAGAGCTCATTTCATCCATGATAATGCTGTTCTGCTATGGTTTTGAGTTCTGCAAATAGATAGTTGACCAGGCTTGGTAGGTACACTTACTTCATGAGTGGAGGCTGCTGACAAGTAAAGAAGCAACATCGTATTTATGTAGGTAGGCAGAACACGAACCCGGGATGAGCATCTCGATTCCTGAGTTTCCCTTCCCTCAGTCACGCACAAAGCTCCTTCAGACTTCACAAGAGTGACATTCCCAGTCCAACACCGCCGTAAACGAACATGGACTTGGCGCCACTGAGTCAGCGGCCATTTTACAGAATTCTGCCTCAACCACGTTAGGAGTATGTGCCTGCGGACGTGATCCGTCAAGTGTATCTAGTAATAGCTACAAGAAGGGAGGGAAATGAAGTGGCCATGCACTGCTTCGGTGAAATGGAGGACTTGCTTGTAGGCCACCTATAAAAGCGGTCGAACTCGACCCCTGAGACACATCCTACCTAGTACTACTTATCTATTACCTTCCTGACTAGCAAAGACAGCATTCAAACCAATACAGCAACAATAAAGCCAATAGACCAGCAGATACAATACTCCGCCGAAAACAGGATCAACACGTTAATCATCGTCGCCAATATGTGCAACGTTACTAAGGTGTATTGGGCATGCTGTTGTTTTAAGAACTCCCACACCATTAGTTGTCAAGCACCCATTTGCAAGGGTGGCGTCTATTCGACGACCTCCCTGGGCTCTAAGTGTCCTAGGTGTGCAAAGTGATAAGAGCAGGAGAAATGTTCTTGCTCATGGACTTTTTCCGTCTCTACGGTTACGTGCAGCCTGACGACGTTGGGGACCTTGCCTGATATAGTCCCTTTAGATCTAGTACACACTGATGTCACCTTATCACAGTACGGTAGCATGTGAGCATGTCGGACCTACACGTAGGTATGGCAGGATTACGCATGTTAATGCCGTCCCTAACCTGAGGACATATGATTGGACGTTCACATGTTTTCTAGGAGAAGAAGACGATCACTATATCTTGTAATTATTCTGACAAGCAGCTGCTCATCGGAGAGTGAAAATGGTGAAGACGTGGGATCGATGCACTTTAGCAACGAAGTTGGCATTGGACGGGTCTACTTGGCTCCGCTGCCATCATTATCCCACTTTCTTTCTCCTTGTGCGCCATAGAAAATCACACACTGGTACACATGAGCAAGAATACCGAGAGGACTCGTTACTTAAATATTGCATTGTTAGAGTGAATAACACTGTTGTTAACTGCTTGACCAAAACACCCTTACACAACCGAAAACGCCATGAGAGGAACTATCACACAGCTATCAGGACCGTCCGACCATCACCCCATAGCAACCTCCAACTCAGCTAACTCCCTCGCAAACTCGGCATCAGCCTCTATCCTCACTCTTTCCAACCTGCGCCCCATCTCCTTAACCTCCGCCTCCACCTCCCTCGCCTTCCTCGCGTTTTCACTGACCACCTTCTCGTCCCCCTTTCCTTGTCCCCTCCCCTCCTCATCCTCCCTCGCAATCCGTTCATGCAAGGCCCATAACTCCTTCTCCTTGCGTTCAATCTCCCTCTCCAATTCCTCGGCAGCGGCATACCTCGCGCTACTGCCCCGGTGCGGTCCCGCGGTCTCGCCTGCGCGCGTCTGCACGCCCGCTTCCTGGCCTTTATCGGATGGCCAAGCACCGGGGGCGGGGGGAGGGACGCCGAATGGTCCGCTGTTGTCGAAGGGGAAATAACCCGGAGGTCCACCGCGGAAACCTTGCCCTCCGAAGCGGTCGAAGAAGCTGCCTCTGCCGAACAGGCCGCCGCGGGGAGGGGGTCCACCGGGCGCAGGGGGGCCGAACGGGTGCCCAGCACCAGTTGGGATTGGGAATGGCCCAGCTGGTTCGGTCGGGAACCCGCTGCGGCCGAAGCCAGGCATTACCGGTGGCGCGGGTGGTGCTGGCGGGTTCGGAGTAGCCGGGACGGCGGGAGGAGCAGGCGGTGCGTGCGGAGTAGGCATAGCAACAGGCGGCACCATACCGTGTCCATGGAAGCCAGGCGGACCGTGTCCGTGCCCTCCGTGTCCGCCATGACGACCGTGATGACCATGCCCATGCCCACGCCTTCCCGGGCCACTGTCCTCGCCCTCGTCTCTTTCACCCCTATCCCACCCTCCACGTCGATCCTGCCGCCTTGCCTCGCGTCTCTCCTTCCGCACCTGCCTCTTCCCCTCTCTCCTCTCCCGCTTCGCCTGCTTCTTCGCTGCCCTTCTTTCCTTCTTCGCCTGCCTGGCCAGCTTCCTCTGCGTCTTCTTCAGCGTCCTCCACTCCGCCATCATAGCCTTAACCTCCTTCCTCAGCGCCACCCTGTCGAACTGCGGAGCAGCACTCGATGGCCCGGCCTGGAAAGCAGAAGCAGAAGCGTCATTCTTGGCGGCCTTGATCTTCTCCTTCATCTGCTTGACACTCTCCTTCGTCACAGGCTGATCAGGATGTTCGAGCCACCTCTGCAGAAACTCTTTCGTGACGGGTAGCTGGCTGTCCCTCAGATCCTCGTAGGGTGGGAGGGAGCCCACGCTCTGGACGCTGTCCGACGACGTGCTCGACGAACTGGACGAGCTACTCGAGCTGGAGGTCGACGTATCCCTACGCCGTCCGCCATGCCGGCCCCGCGACCTCCCCCTCCCGCCTCTCCCTCCGCAGTGCTCCCCTCTTCCCGGTCCAAACGGTCCTCCTCCCAGTCCGAACGGCCCTCCGCGACCAAACGGGCCTCCGTCGCGACCAAACGGGCCTCCCTCCCGACCAAAGGGACCTCCTTCCCGTCCAAACGGTCCCCAAGGACCGAACCCAGGAGGAGGCGGGCCGCCGTATCCCCTCATCCCGCCGAAAGCATGGTTATGCTGGCCCGGAAGCGGGACGTTGATTCCGCCTACCCTGACGCCGTTGCGGTCCACGTGCAGCGCGTTTCCGATGGAGACCCTGTCTCCGTCGACGGTTATCCCACCGAAGCTGAACCCGCGCCGCGGTTGGTTGTTGTTATTGTTGCTGTTGTCATCACCGCCATTCCCAGAAGAGCGGAAGCGACCGAACCGCCCGGGCCGACCGCCCCGCGCCGCGTCGCCAGGGGCTGCATCAAACGCCGCGTCCCACGCGCCAGGGACGTGCGGTTCCGTCGCCGCGGCTCCTCCGGCGGGGGGCGGCGATAGGTGGAGGAAGATGGTTATCCCCCTGGGCGCGAAGAAGCCGTCGTTCCACTCCGCCACGGTGGCCGTCGCGTTGAGGCGCCATTCGGGTTCCTTCTCCGTCTCGGCCGCGGGCTCGTGCATCGATTCGTTATCCAGCGTCTGAGAGCGAGCGTCGTCATCATCGACATGGCTCCCGCCCTCAGTCCGGAGTTTCTCGTCAACCGCCGCCGCCGGACCGCTCCGCTCCGCGTGGTGGGGGATGAGGTGGTTGACGAACGTCTGCCAGTCCTGCACGCCCACGTCCCGCGCGGCCCACTCGGGCTGGTAGGGGAAGTCGGCCTGTCGAGAGTCGCGGCTGACGGAGACCTCGTGGATGAGGCTCTCCTCCGGGTCGAGGCGGATGAGCGGCGCGGGGCGCGACTCGAAGTAGGCTTGCGCCGAGGAGGTGGTCAGGCTGTCGCCCTCCGGGTTGGGGGCGGCGAAGTGCGGCTGGTAGGTGCTGGCGGGGGTCTCGGGCGGGGTGAGGACGATGGCGTCGTCGCTGTGGGCGGAGGCGGCGGAGGAGCTGGCGCGGTGGGAGCGGGCGCCGCCCGAGACGGAGAAGATGTCTGTTTCTGTGTAGGGAGGGGGTGGAGGGTGGTCGGCCCCCGGATTGGTATTGGGGTTATTGGGTGGCATTGTGTGAGAGTGTGAGAGGTTTACGATATTGTAGCTTGGATGATAGATGCTCTGAAATGAGATGGGAGCAAGAAGGGGGGGAAAAGGCAGGAGAGATGAAAGTGAGAGTCGATGAGAGGGGTCTTAAAGCTGAGCTGGACTCTGTCGGGCCTCCGAACATGCAGATGCGTACGTAGGATCATTCATTCATTCATGGTGGGGTGGAACTTTGGTAACACCGATGGGAGTCATATCATGCGGAGAGTTGAGTAGGCTGTTACTTCATTTCAGTCATGCGTTGCAAGCTAGCAGTGGCAGGTACCAGCGGTCCAGCCCTACAGCTTCGTCATACAGCAACGCAGGACTCGAGGGGCGGATTCCAAGAGGCAACCCAACAGCAAGTGTGATTGACAAGCTTAAACTGCCACTTCCTTGAGCCTTTCCGTCGGATCGAAAGCGAAAGCGACGGCGCTAGCGAAGTCCCCGGGTGGCTTGGCATCCCCACCTAAAGAGCTTGTTCAGGCGACGCCAACGTGGTGCTTACGCGGCCCGCCAGGCATCACAGGGCCGTGTCAGTGCATGTTTCGGGCTCGACGCTGCAAGACGACTGCACGCCCGAGGCAAAGCGGCCTGTGAGTGGTCCGATATTCGAGATAGGCAGGCCAAACACAATGTATCCGCGTACACCACGCCTCGCAAATGGTTTGTACAGATCTTAGTGGCAATTGTGACTCCTCCTAGAGAGATAATCTGGGGAGGTGTAACAACCTATTGGAGGGGCAAGTCAATGTCCTCGAGCTTGTAGTGGTCTGCGAGGATGTCGTCCAGGTGGTCTCGAGTGTGCGGGCCGCTGTTCGCAAGGAGTTAGCCCTTGAAATCTCCCACACCTCAAACTTCCAAGGTCGACTTACAGATTCGTGATGTACATATCAATCAGCTCAGGCGGCACAAGCTCAGAGACTACGTTCTCAACCTCGACGCCGTCGACAAGCGGTCCATCCGCAAAGCTGACATAGCTGGAGGAATCACCCAGCTCGACGGGGTCCTCGACCTCGGACGAGTTCTCCGGGCAGAGCTTGTACACTCCGCTCAGCACAATGACCGGCTTGGAGAACTCGTGGGCCGCCCGCGCAACAACCGCCGAGCCGCCGTCCGTCACGATAGCTCCGTTCGCCAGCACGGCGCTGGCGCCCATGACAACCTTGCTCACCCGAGGCATGTAGGCCGAAAAGCTGCCGGTCATAATATGGATCGTCTTCACGCCTGCGGCGTTCAGCTTCTTCTTGAGCGACGCGTATGTCGCCTCCGGTACTCCCCTCTGCTGCGGGCCGCTCGCGATCATGACAGTGAAGTGTCTCTTAGACGCAGCCCTGACAAGGAACTTCTCGACCGTCGCGGAGGGCTGATATGCGAGGATGTAGTCGCCTGGATGGATCTGCACCTCAGCAAAGCCGGCGATCTGGTCGTCGGCCTGGCTCAGCTCGTCCATGATCTCCTCGATGCCGTCGATGACCTCGGACCGCAGCGCCGTGGCACTGGACGTAGCTTGGAAGACCGGCGTTGAGGCTCCGGTGACTGGGGAGCCCGTGCCTGTCGAGTCACTTGGGTCGACAACTGAGAGTAGGTTGAACATAGACTTGGAGATAAACGATTGATGTGTGCCCAGCCCGGGCTTAATCGGATTCGGTCCAGGTCTACCGGCTGGTTGAGGGGTTGGTCTGCTGGTGGGTGCTGGTTGCTCAGGTGGTGTCGGTAGAGCTCCCATATCTGATACTGAATCGACTCCGTACTCGTCTCCTGCCGCGTTCCTGTCCTCGTTGGCTTCATCTCGAATGAGACCTAGTACTCTCCTGACGATGTTGCTGATGACAAGCTCTCGGGGCGCTGCTTGCGTGAGGGTTGCCCCATGTTTCTGGACGTTTGCTAGCAGCTGGTCGACGTCGGTCCATCTTGACTTGGCCACTACTTGCAACAAGACACGTGCTGTCGCGGTCGCGCATTGTTCAGCCCCCTTGATCTGCCGTCGCTTGAGCAGGCTACCTTCATGGTTAGCGTGAGATTCCCACGTTGTGATGAGGCGCACTCACAAGACCAAGCTCTCGATAGACGCCTCGAGCGGCTGCCCTTTGAGTGACTTGAGGAACGTCTCCAGTGTCGGCGCATATTTGGCTTGAGATGGCGCCATGGCGATCTGACGAGCTTTTCAGGCCGGTTACCGACCTCCTGGAAGACAGATGTAAAATCCTATGAAGGTTAACCAAGTCGAACACTCCCAGAGAGGCTGGGCCCGCAGATAATTCACAGTGAAGTCCACTTATGTGAGATATCTTTGTGAGTCAAGTTGCGAGGCCCGTGATTGTCCTCCCAAAATTTTGGCGGGGCATTGAAGCTTCACAAGTAGCCGTGTACCTCTTTGAAGGGCCGCCATGATTGGTCCAAGCGGCGCCGTTAGCGCAGAAGCAAACAACCGGAGCGGATAAACTCGCACCGCCAAAATTTCGAGAGGGCCCTTGAAAACTTCAAGATCGACCATACCTTGGATTGAGGCCGCGATAGACGTCAAGTGGTGATATCTACGCCACCCATACCACGCCAGTTATACACCCTTCCGGCCGTCAATTCTAGCCAACACATCTCTCACAATGGCCGCCGACGAGTTAAAACAGAAAAAGTCCAAGGACAAGTCCGAGAAGAAGGACAAGAAGCGCAGCGAGGAGGGCGGCATCAAGAAGGAGAAGAAGGACAAGAAGAAGGACAAGGCGAAGCAGGATAAGCTCGTCCGCGCCCTCGACGCCCACCTGCAGGCCGACGTGGCCGCTTCCTCCAGCAAGGACGAGACCGCTACCACCCACATGAAGGAAGTCGACCCGGAGGACCTGATCAAGCCGGCCGAAGAGCTTGTGCCTTTCGCGCTGCCGCTGGCGGACGACAAGGCGCACAAGAAGATATACAAGCTCATCAAGAAGGGTAAATCTCCTCCTCCCCTTCCTCCCCTTACTTGGCACTGCCCCCCCCCCCCCAAATGCTAACCACGGATGATCACAACAGGAGCCAAGCTCAAGGCCATCCACCGCGGCGTAAAAGAGTGCGAAAAGGCCATCAAGAAGACCCCGCTCGCCAAGACGGGCGTCAAGTCCATCGCCCCCCCTCCCGGGCTCGTCGTAATCGCGGCCGACATCTCGCCCATGGACGTGATCATGCACTTCCCCATCCTCTGCGAGGAGCACGGCGTGCCCTACATCTACGTCCGGTCGCGCGCCGACCTGGGCGTCGCGGCGTGCACCAAGCGCGCCACGAGCGTGGTCATGCTGCGGGCCGAGGGGAAGCCGGCTGGTAGTGGACAGCCGAAGAAGGGTGGCGAGGACGACGAGAAGATGGGCGAGGGGGAGGGCGCCGCCGAGAAGGAGAAGGTCTCGGCCGAGGAGTACGCCGAGAGCTGGAGGGACCTGGTCAAGTTGGCTGAGAAGCAGTGGGCTGTGCAGGTCGAGCCGTGGGTCAAGGGGACGCATTCGATGCAGTTGGCTGCGAAGGGACAATGAAGGAGATATATCTGTGAGGTGGCCGGTGGACGGGAAGGGGTTTGTTCTTTAAGCGCCTTGAAGAGGTGTTGACGGATGGCATAGACGATGAGGATGTCGGCAGGCTTGTTCTGGTGGTCTGGAATGGTTTCTGGTTCTGGCTCTGTTCTGCGTATAATGGGCGGCGTTTTGAGGGCATAACTTTGCTACTGCTTACATGGGTCCGAGGATTTGTAAAAATGGGATTTTATGAAAGTCTCCGCAGCAGACGAAGACGGTGACGCCAGTGACACTACGTTGGAACAGACGGCTCGGACTTAATACTGTCTGGTTCAGTATCGACGACACGACAAGTCCTGCAGACTGGCGGGCGTCATGCAAACATCGACAGTACCGCAACACGGTACGAAGGAGACGTCTGCATAGATCAGGAGAGAGACTAAGTTGACCAATTTCTGGGTTTCTATTATCCCTATTGTCAAAAACGTGATGCAACTCCCCGATACTAAAATTACAGCCGAGGCAAGCAGAGTTGATTGTCCATCATTTCCACTCCCGTAGCGGTTCAAGTTTCATCCATCGTCACACACTCTCCCCTCTATCCTGCAAGGACTAGAAGACACACCCCTTACTCCGCCCGGAAAGCGTTTCCGCTGAGGTTGGGGCGACCACCGCTGGAGCTGGCGCTGTAAAGCAAACAAACGTTAGTCCTTGGTCCATGCCCGCCTCAAGGTCCGATAAGTGGGCGAAACTTCCTAGTCAAACGGGTTGGTGCGGGTGCCCCAGTAGGTGAGGAAGATAGAGAGGCCGACGGTCTCGAAGAGCTTGGCGAGGACGTTCAGGCCGACGGTCTCGAGTGGCCGCTTCTCGGTGACGAGCTGGGTGAGGAACTATTGGAGAGGTTAATCATTGGCTTGTTCCAACATATTGATGAAGAGAGCACGGGAGGGAAACATACTCCAGGAGCGGATGTGGCAGCGAAGATGAGGGCGCCGAGGTAGGCAGCTCCCTTGTAGCTGAGAGTGCCCGTGGCGTTGATCAGAGCACCGATACCGTATGACTGGAGGGCCGAGCCGACAAGGGACGAGCCCCAGGCGACGGCCGCGGAGGAAGCCTCCTTGGAGCGAGCGAACTCCTCCTTCGAGTTGGCAGCCTTGGCGCGCTGGTAGGTGGCGCCGAAGAGAGGCGAGAGGACGGCCAGCTCAACACCGTGGTTGAAGATGGTGCCGAGGGCGATGGCCGAAGGCTTGACGGGAGGAAGGTCTGGAGAGTCCTGGTTAGTATACGGCCGCTCTATTTCACACGCCAAATGTCGAGAGAGTGCGCCACGAGGAATCAGGTGGATTGAGAGATCAGGTGAGATGGTCAATCCGCCTATGAGCTTCCGAGTGACGCAATCGATCCCGATTCTGGAGCGCAAAATCAAAACTTACAGTGCAGAGACATTGTGATGGTGGTTGATGTGAGGTTGTTGATGGGTTGAGGTTGAGATTCTATGAAGTTATCGTCGATTGAGAGAACAAGTCGCAAGTCAGTGATTGATGGAGGAATGGAAGAGTCGAGGTTTCAGCGGCTGTAGGGGGTTTTATGTGAGGGGGAGGACAGAGCTCACGTCACGAGCTTGGAAGGGCCGGAGTGGACAACCGTGGAATGAATGGCCAGCCCACAGCTTTGCCCTGTTACAGCTCCCCGTCGTCATCGCTACTTCCCCAGACATTCTTTCGTCACCTGCACAGTGATGTCATCATTCGCGAGCTTGGGCCAGGGCCCGCTTTGAGCTGATTCCGAGCTTAGCATTGGCCAGAATCGCTTCTTTCAAGCTGTAAGTGGGGGCTGAGCTGCTGGGTCCACTGGGTCCCAGTTGCTCTGCGCTGAGCTCGAACCACTTCTCCAGTTCCAGACATCAGGGAATTTCATGGAATCGCTGCAAGCCATGGCAAAATACGGAAGTGGCATTTCCCAAACTGATCCACTTGTCGAGATCCGGACCTGCTGGTGATGTCGACGTCCAAGATAGTACACTACGGATAGAAGGGTAGGTACCACGGGAGGGCGATCATGAGGACTGGCAAGCGTTATCCCGTTCTTTCGATACACCTTAGATAGTGTAAGAGACGCCCACGGAGGTGCAAAATAGGAGCATCTCAGGTACTTCTCCATGACAGTCAATAGTAGGACTCCAAGTCGGCCCTAGTTCAGACTTGTGGACGCTGGGCCTCGGCCAGGTTCCGGCGTCGCCGGTAGAGGCGGTATCTTCCGGATTGCTCAGTTCGTCTGGATCAACATCAACAAGATCGGTTTCGAGGCACAACACCATCCAGTCCCATTGCATCACGCGCTTCCAACGTACTGTTGTAGAAAGAGCAACTGGCCACCCCCGGATCTACGAAGACAGTAATACACACTCTAACTCCAAGAAAGACCCTGTCACCACACTCCAATCCCGTTCCTCGGCCTGGACGTTGAGTCCATAACCTAACCCGTCGTAATGTTCCGATCTGTGTCATGCCATGTGCTGCCCGTCCTCGCCTCCCCTCAACGCCAGCAGTGCACGCACGTCGGACACGTACTGCAGCCCCTCCAACATGGGCACCAGGTGCAGCAAGTCGTTGTCCGTCGGGTCGTTGATCCAGCCCTGGATCGGAATCGCGTTGTCTGTCCGGCCTCGTTAGAACCTCGAACCTCTGTTTCGCTTTTGCCATGAATGAAGAGGACAACTCACCCTGATGGAACATGTAGCTCAGCGGACTGTTATCCAGGATCATGACCTTGCTCAGATCCGGCTCCACCGAGCTCAGGTCCTTGATAAAGGCCCCGTGCCGGAACGTGCAGTGCTGCCGGTAATATCTGGCGCTGAAGAACTTCCTCTCCGACTCCAGCCAGTCGATCACCGGGTCGGCGTACTCCTGCACGCTGGCTGTGAAGATGACTAGGTTGTACCACTTGCACACCTGCAATTTGTCAGTAACCACACCTTTCAGAAGGAGGGGGGCCCGAGGTTCGACATACCCGTCGCAGAAAGTCATCACAATGCGGCCTCTTGTGCACATAGTACAAGATCGGATGCTGCGGGCCAATGCTTGCCTGACCCCCGACGCCGACGTAGGTCGTAGCCAGCCGCACCTCAACCATGTGTCCCGTGCTCATGCGCCCGCCTTTGCTCATGCTGTGGATGAGCGTCTCGTCTAGGTCCAATATCAGCGTCTTCTGGGGTCGGATCTCAGTCGGCTCCGCATTGACATAGCTTGGTTGCCGGCGCGGTATCAGTGGACGAGGAGGGGCCGGGGTCCGGGGGTACTTGGTCAGCGCGCCGACGGGCGAGGTTGGGGATTTGAGTTGGGCCGAGATGTCGTTCTGTGCGAGCGTACCGTCCCGGACGCCGGCGGACTGGGATTTCTTGTGTCTTCGCTGTCGGAGAGAATCATCCGAGTGTAGTTTTATTCTGATCGAGCGCCTGGATGGGGCTATCTCCTCTGTGGCCTGGAGGGACTTTGACCGTGCATGTCTGCCGCTGCTTGTTTTGCTTCCGCTTGCCTGTGCAGTCCGATCCGCGTCTCTTTCTGACTCGGACTCGGAGGACAGGCCTGACGAGGACGAGTATATCGAAACAGGGCGGGCGCCTCTACTGTTTGGGGGCGGTGTCGCGAGCTCCCGCGCCTTCTCGTCCATGGCTTCCGCGTAGCCCTTCTCTTTCCGCCGTCCGCCAAAGGACCTCGTGAGCCGCAGTAATGGCGCAAAGTTACCGTCATCGTCGTACAGACAGGCAATCAGGTACACGCCGGGAGCAGCAAGTGCCGAGAGGACCCATCGTATCGAGTTGATAAAGCTGGCCGCGATGCGCTTTGGCACTGAGAGCCAGCCTGATGACCTTGCGTCGGGATTCTTGAATCCGGTGACTGTGTGCGCAAGCAGAGGCGTGGTCTCATCCAGTTGGGGAGGGTGCTTCTCGTCTTCTTCGGACTGCGGATGCTCGACAGGGAAGGAGTCCTCCGGCTCGGCGACTAGCGTGTCCGTGTCGCTCACGGGCGGTGCATTGTCGCCGTCTTGGTCCCGATCGGTAGCCTGCTTGACAGCCAGGCCTAGTGTTCCGAGGGAGTTGGACCGCGAGGGGACGGGGCTGGAGGAGGGCGAGACTCGGGAGGAGATAATGTTGAGGGAGTTCATCTTCCAGCCGGCGCCAAGAACGCCATGAAGGAGGTTGGCCACGGCAGCGAATAGCACCTTGTTAATGTTGTGCAAAGGTTGTCGAGCCTGCTCAAGTTACAGATGGTTGCGCAATCGTGTCGCGGGCGGTGGTGGTATGGTCGTTGAGAGGGGGAACGAGCGAACAAGGGTCGGGATGCGGAAGCACGGGTTGACAGAGTGGCAGGCACTCGGACTCAAGCTCAGATGCAAAAAGGTCGTCGTCAGCCTCGGCATCCACCAGCGTGACGGCTCCGCCCGAAGTGAACAAGCGAGGTTATTAAAGTACAGGTAGTGGCGTTCAATTATTATGGTGTATACAACTGAAGAAGGAGAAGGTGCTCGGATATACCTTACGGGAGCAGCAAGCCACTATCGAGACAAGAAACGGATGACAGCGCTGCCGTCACTCGTCCGCGCTCAATTGAAAGGCCGCGCTAATAATTCACAGGCTAGACTTGGACTAGATCGTTGGATTCAGTGGGGATTCAACAAACCCGCCGGCCGAGTTTGGCCACGTGCAGGTGCCGACTGACAGTATTTGGCGGGGGGAATAACGGGATCTCGCGCTTGCCGTCACCAAAACACATCTGGATGCGCCAACAGCTTTCCCGACCTATCTTAAGCACTTGAGTTCTAATTCGAGGAGACAACAGAGCGCGTCACAGGGGGCTCGTATAATGGTCGAGACCTTTTATAGCTTACGAGACAGCGATGCTAGAGCTATGAACTACCTCCGAGGTCCTCACAATTGTTCGATGTCCTTTCATGGACGGCAGAACATGAACAGTGCCGGATGACCATCGGTTATGGACTCTCTCATGGTCTATCCCACATACAAAGCTGTCCACTGTGTATTTACTTCAGTCGCGATGGTATAGCGGTTGCTAGATATGCCATCGTCAGGTCCAGAGTCTTGTCGCCAATGGTCGACTCGTTGAACACACATCGCAGGCCAGATCATCGTCAAACCCCTGAGCTGCTCATCCCCGTTGCCTCAAGTCCCAGCAACGAATGCTTGTACAGGCGAGCTGCCGGGAGGTACGTAATGGAGCGTGGCCCAGTATACAGGCTGTGCATTTGCAGCACGCTCGCTCTTCCTTGCTTCCGATAGCTGTACGTCGTCTGAAATGCAGTATCAATCACAGGCTACGACATTATGAGTGCGTGAGACAACCAAGAGACCAAAAGAGAGGTACCGTATGCGAGAAAAGATGGAAGAGACAGCAAATATGTCCAATTGCTCTGCTATCACACCCGGTCTAGTTGATATACACGTCCTGTCTAGGTACTTGACACATTGATACCAGCCAACTCCTCGCTCCAACTCCAACACCTTACTCGCTCTCCTCAGCACCAAACTCGAGACGGCCAGGCTTGGAGTTGAGGTAGTGGTTCCTGTTCTCGCATTAGCCACCGTCATCCATCACCAAACCAAACCCGCATGCAGAGGGGGGGCAACTGTACCGCTCGATAGCCCAGTTCAGGGTGTAGTAGCCGACAACCATGGGAGGGGCCCAGTACAGGATTTGCGAGCTGACGCGGCGGAATGTGTTGAAGACGGCGTCGTGGGCGGCGCCGGCGAAGGGGTTCTGGCGGTTGAGCGAGACGCCGTACGAGACGATGCCCTTTTGCGGGAGGCCACCTGGTAGTAGCTGTTAGATCCGCGTTCCAACTCTAGTGTGGACTCCGAATCGAGAGCAGTGCTCCCGTCACTCATCGGACTGTCCCGATCGTACGAGCTTGCATGTGGCAGGAGATGCAGGACGACAGCACGGGTTGCTCGTCGCGGAGCCCGCGGCTCGACCGAAAAGGAGCGAACATCGGGAGAACTAACCAAGGTTGCCCCAGCCACCGAGGTACCTATCATCAAGACACATTAGCCTTCAGTCTCTCAAGCAACAATTCCATCGTCGCAGTGCTGGTGTGCGTGATCACCCAGAAAACCCGCAACAAGGGCTCGCACCACGGCTAACGGAGCCACTCACTTGTTAAACTTGCCCAGAGGGGCATCGCCGCCGGCACGGAGAACAGGGGAAGGACGCATCGTGACTGTGTGTTTCGTTGAGGCTCGGGTGAGAGGATCAATTGATTCGTCGCAAGAGGGCAGTGAGGTCACGGAGTCGAACAAACTCGAGGTTGAAATCAATGGCGAGAGATCCCGAAGCAACCATCCCGATTAGGACTAGCGCAGCCTTACATAACCCGAAAAGTTCAGCCGCCCGCCGAGCTCTCCGTTTGGTTGGACGTGTGACCCCACAATTCGAACTCCCAGCAGTGTGAGCTTCATCGATACGAATTACTGGAGTGAGCTCAACCTCAGGTCGAGCAACAGACACATTCATCAAACCACTCTACGACCAGAAACCCGGCCACTCGACATCCCTCAAAATGGCTGCCAGCGGTTTAGGTTTCGTGTACCGCACCGCCATCCCGGCCGCGCTGGGCGTCAGCCTCTTGTCAGCCAGCATCTACGACGTCAAAGGCGGTTCGCGGGCTGTCATCTTCGACCGTCTGTCCGGAGTGAAGGAGCAGGTCGTCAACGAGGGCACCCACTTCCTCGTCCCCTGGCTGCAGCGGGCCATCGTCTTCGACGTCCGTACCAAGCCGCGGAACATCGCCACCACGACGGGATCCAAGGACTTGCAGATGGTCAGCCTGACGCTGAGGGTGCTTCACCGGCCAGATGTGAAGGCGCTGCCCAAGATCTACCAGGTGTGTCTGCTTTCCTGCCCCATTCGGTGTACACTCTGGGCTAATATTATGAATTCCAGAACCTCGGCCAAGACTACGACGAGCGCGTCCTCCCCTCGATCGGCAACGAGGTGCTCAAGGCCATCGTCGCCCAGTTCGACGCCGCCGAGCTCATCACCCAGCGCGAGGCCGTCTCGCAGCGCATCCGGTCCGACCTCACCAAGCGCGCCTCCGAGTTCAACATCGCGCTCGAGGACGTGTCCATCACCCACATGACCTTCGGCAAGGAGTTCACGAAAGCCGTGGAGCAGAAGCAGATCGCCCAGCAGGACGCCGAGCGCGCCCGCTTCATCGTCGAGCGCGCCGAGCAGGAGCGCCAGGCCAACGTCATCCGTGCCGAGGGCGAGGCCGAGAGCGCCGACACCATCTCGCGCGCCATCGCCAAGAGCGGCAACGGCCTCATCCAGATCAGGAAGATCGAGGCGAGCAGGGAGATTGCCCAGACACTGGCGAGCAATCCGAATGTGGCCTATCTGCCGGGCGGGAGGCAGGGTACGAATCTGCTGTTGAACGTCGGGCGGTGAGCAAAATGGTGATGTCGGTGAAAAGACTGCACTGGTGAAGGATGTGTAGAGAGAGGAGACAGCCGGGGAAGGCGAGGTTGTTGTGTACTACTAGCTTATGAACCTCTTGTATCTTCTCCTCTTCTAATGGATGCCACTTCATGATTACAATTGGTATATGCTGGAGACAAGTGTGTTGTGATTTGGTTTATCGTTGTACTGGCTTGCTAGTCAAGCACATTTTGTGATGTCTGGTAGAGATGTTCAGTAAAGCACTTCGCTGGTAGGGCATCTCGAACAAGAAAGATCCGAGAGCCAGCGTGCATGTTGCACGCCTATGGCCCGCGCTATTGTCCTGCCGATGGAGAGGCACCTTCATCGCAGTGCTTAGGTTGCGCCTAACCATGCCCACGGCCCACTCTACACTCCCAAGATGCAAGCGAAGGAGGCCAGAGCAGAGCACATCAACCGAGGGAATGACAAGCCCTCCTGGGTCTAGAACCCGTGCTTCCGTTCACCCTGTTCACTTCCTTCCTGACAACATCTCCTCGTGGGGAAGATCCTCGCCCATGGCAACCTTGACTTGGCCACCAGTACTGGGTGGGCATGTGGTCCAGCCTCTCGATCAGACCGCGAGTTTCGCTCGTCTGATTCTTCACAAGAGCTTCGTGCTCGCCAAACGTCCAGCCCTCGCTGAACCCGTGCTTCTTGCGGGACCTCGGATTCCTGCCCTTCACCTCATCCAATGCTTCTCGGTCGTTCGGCATGGCAGGTGGGTGTCCGGGAAATCCTCGCTCAACCAGATGCTGGCTTGGCCACCAGTTCACTCCGGGCATGTAGTCCAGTCTCTTAAGGGCCTCATGCGCTTCAGGCATGCGGGGGATCCAGATATCTCCGTATTCGCTAGATGTCCAGTCTTCGCCGCGGTAGCTTCTGCGGGACCTCTAATCCGTTCTCCCGCTCATGTCCTTCGTGCCGTCCCAGCCATTCACCATCACGGGCCCGTATCCGTACGAGTGCTGCTCAATAAACCCTTGGCCGGAACTCTAGTCCCGCCTCCCGTTCGCCTTTGTCAACCCAACTCTTTTCGCTCCAGCATTCCCTTCGCCGCTATCAGCACCATCTCCTCCAGACCCCTGCCCCCTCTCGATAAACTCCTCACTCAAACCCCCCCTTCCCTCCGCCTCCTCCCCAGGCCCGAAGAACCTCGTCCCCTCGACCCTCCACCCCAGCGCCCGCAGCTTGGCCCACTCGGCCATGACACGGAACCGCACCAGCTCCCCCGCCGCCCGCGCGTCCTCGGCGCTGTCGTGGCCCCGCTGCTCCGCCGTCTCGACCTGGATGTCCCGGTTGAGCACCTGCCTCATCAGCGCCTTGAGCCCGTTGCGCATGGGGAGCGGGCCGCGGCTGTGCGGGAAGAGGAGGACCGTGTCGATCACCGTCGGGTGGATGACGCGGACGGCGCCGAGGTCGTTCTCGATGGCGTGTCCGATTAAAGGGGTGGAGGGGGAGATGAGGGAGAAGAGCAGATCGCGGGCGATGAAGGGGGAGGATACCTTGTGGAGGGGGGAGGTGGGTGGGATCTTGGGGGGCTGGGGGTGGGCAGAGCCCTCGTAGACTTCACCCTCCTTAAGGGGTTGGTCTGGTTCCGAGGGTGGTTGGTGGTCCGGGGTGTAGAGGGGCGCGTTTGCAAAGTCTTCCGGGAACACGCCCGAGTAGCGGCTGTTGAAGTCGAGGATCTCTCCGATCGGTTGGACGAGGACGTCGAGAATCACGTTGCCGTCCGGCCAGCTGGTGGCTGTGAGGCGTACGAGCTCGAACCCCTTGACCGTATAGCCCATCTCGCAGTCGAAGCAGACGGCTCTGTCCGTAGGTGCCGAAGGGTTGGGCGGCGTCGCCACGTACGGCATGACGAGGGATAGACGCGGAGGATCGGTGGTCTTGAAGACGTGCGACTTGGCCTCTGTACAGCCGCGCGAAGAGCCGACCTCTTGGTGGCAGCATAACCATTGCTCGGGGTGTTTGGTGCCCTCTTTGATATCGACGGCCGTTCTTTGAGGTCTGAATTTCCTTCCGGAGTGGTACGTGCATGGTCCGCCGCTCGTAAGGGCGCCGTCCTCCTCCCGCCTCCCCGGAAAGACCTGGAAGCGGGTGCCGCATCGGTCACACTGCTCCCAGCCCTTGGCATCTGCCTCTCCTTGCCGGGCTTTCTCGATGGCTTCTTCTGTCGGGGCGACAGGGACATACTTGTGTGCCGCCAGGGTGGCGATGGGCGTTATCAGCTTTTGGAGGAAGGCCACCTCTTGTGCCGGGGTGAGATCGGTCTTGACTTCTCGCGGCGGACCCAGTAGCGGCCCCTTGGGCGTCTGCGTGCTGGAGGCGGCAGCGACCTCCTTCTTAAGCTCGGCCAGTCGCTCTTCCTTCCAGGCTCCAACGGTCATCCGTTTGTAGCTGGTGATGCGATTCTTGATCATGTTGGAGTAGATGGCCGGTTTGTCTACGGCCGCATGTTGCTCCATGTCCAGGGCTAACCATATCAACTCCTGATCGCTCAAGACAAGCTTCTCTTCTTCGTTGTTGGCGTCCTTCTTCAGTTCGGTGTTCAGTCGGGCAAGTTGCTCGTGCAGCAAGCGAAGCACCTTGTAGCGGAACTCATGGGTCGCAGGACTTGATTTGAGGTGGCGTGGGTTGAGAGATTCAGGCTTACGCGGCGCCTTCTTTGGGGTCTGCTGAGCTCTTGTAGAGGGATTCACGGATGCCGGAGCTGATATTGGAGTACGACTGGTGGCCGTGATTGTCGTCCCTCCTTTTGCCTCACTGGCAGCTTTGCCTTGTGTTGACGATGACGATGACGATGGCGTGCTAGTAGCAGCAGCAGCAGCATCAGGCTGCGAGTGTTTCACGGGTGTCTGCACTGGTTGGCCTGGTTGATTGGGCGCCTTACGCTTCAAAGGCGGGGGTGAGACTGATTTTGTGGCCGTCGTGATCTCAACCTCGCCGTTCAGACCAAACATAGGATGGTCTTGACCGGCCCTCTCCAGTCTCTGGCGCTTTCTCGGTCCGCCTTCGTCTGCTTCCTGTGCAAGAGTCTTGGTCTCAGGTGCGGCTGCAGCAGGCTTTGTCTCCCATGAATGCTTCCATTGACAGTTTGGCGTGCTGCAAGCATCCCCAGACGGACACGGTATGTTTTTGAAGTTGCGGAGGACCGCGTTCATTGCATCGAGGGCTTCCATGTTGTCCTAGGATGAAGAACGCCGGTGAAGGAGACCTAGCACTGCCAACAACTCGCTAACAAAGGTACCAGTAGTACGTATCGAAGTCGCTGAACGTTGACTCGAGTTGGCATTCGGACCAGCCCCTTAGGATCGTACCAACACGACCGCTTTGTTACCAGAGTTTGAAGGGAATTTGACGTGAATCAACCGCCAGGGTTCGGGAATGGGTTCAAACAGCGCCCAAGATGGATGAGGTGAAGGGATACTACGATGTACCGGAGTCAACGAGCGATCAAGGGATACGAGTCACGTATGTTCCTTGTAGGGCCGACGGACGACGTGAGCCTCAACCGGACTCTAACTAGCACCTCAAATAATGAGCGTATCCAGAACAATGATACAGATGATACTGTCTGAAGTTCGAAATTTGGGTGACAGCCTCAAAGTCCACAGGAGTTGAAGGTGGATTCTTAAGGTTCAGGACGGTCAGACTTAGGGCGGACCCACCTACTTGCCGGCCGATGGCCCCCCTGTGGCGGCATCCACCATATGTACTGTAAGGTACGGTATGTTATGTACCTGCGTAAAGCTGCATGATATCACAAGAGGGATTAGCAAGGAAGTTAGGCACCTTCTGCTAGGGTACCCTAGATGACTGGTTTGATCTAGCATGTTTTGGTCATTCCCAAACATGGCCGAGCCCGTGGCAGTACTTGAGTTTATATCAGTCATCCCAGTCATCGTCGAAATAACTCGACGACTCAAGATTTATGAGCTCCTTGGGATCAGTGCTGGACCCGACGAACCGATTTAGCGCCAGATCTAGCCTACCAATGGATCGCCTACAGGGACCATAAAAGTTGCCATTTTAGGGGTCCTTTAAACTCCTTTGAGCGATCGCAACGGAGCTGTGCTGCTCGCGCCATCGCCGGCTGTGTCACTGTCCGCCCGTACAATCGCAGCTGAATTTCTAAGACCGAACTTCGGAACCAACTTGAGCATCTCAACTTTTGTCCCGTGCATTGATCGGTGTGCTGACCTCTGCCATCCTAAGGATACGTCTCAACATCAGCAGTCGTACTCAACTCATATCTTAGTGGGTGATATCAAATGACAATATCTGGTTGAAGATATAAGGCATCATATTTGAGAGATATTCCTCAGAAGACACTAGCCAACTGATTACCCTCATCATGGGTTCTCATACACGGGTAACAGAGTCGGACAAAGGTATGGACACTGACCTTGGCCTACTTACCCCAACCTCGACTGACATTCCTCAAGTCTGGACGACCCTCATCACAAACACAGCCTACCTCTCGGGCCTCCTAACCCTGGACTACTCCCTCAAGCGGGCAGGGTCCGCCTATCCGCTCGTGGCCCTGTACACGGACACCTTCCCACCCGAAGGCCACGCCGCCCTGGACGCACGGCGCATACCCAAGCAACGTATCGAGTACCTACTTCCCACCAAGGGGAAGGACTACAGTAACGACCCGCGGTTCTACGACTGCTGGTCGAAACTGACCCCTTTCTCCCTCACGGAGTATTCCCGCGTCGTGCAGCTCGACAGCGACATGCTAGTGCTGCAGAACATGGACGAGCTGATGACGCTCCCTCTCGACCCACCAGACCTCGCAGCGTCGGGGGACAAGACAACCTCCAAGCGCGTATTCGCCGCGGGGCATGCCTGCGTGTGTAATCCGCTCAAGAAGAAGCACTACCCGGCCGATTGGATCCCCGAGAACTGCGCCTTCACGTCCCAGCACTCGGACCCGGAGAAAGCCCAGACCGAGGGCGCCGATCCGGCGGTCGGTCCCCTGGGCTTTATGAACGGCGGACTGCAGGTCGTCAACCCGTCGAAGGAGATCTTCCAGCAGATCGTGTCGCACATGGAGACGGACGCCGAGGCTATGGACTTCGCGGACCAGAGTCTCTTGAGCGGTCTGTTCCGGGAGAGGTGGGTGCCGCTGCCGTACGTGTACAACGCGCTCAAGACGCTGCGGTGGGAGGGCGTGCATGCGCCCATCTGGCGGGACGACAGGGTCAAGAATGTGCACTACATACTGACGCCGAAGCCGTGGGACGAGGTGGACGAGAACGGGGAGTTTACGGGGACGGACGAGTCGCATCGGTGGTGGGTGGATATCAACAAGGAGAGGAAGAAGGCTGAGAGGACTTTTGGGATAGCTAATGATGGGTTTTGAGACGTTGAAATAAGAACGAGCGCAGATAAGTACCACAGAGCGTATTGCGTATCGCCGGATGCGTGGGATCAGGTTGACCCCTGCCAAGGGGCCTACTGTATCAAACATGCACACTGCTGACCGAAGTTACGACCAAGCCAATGAGAGTGCAAGTGAAAATCAACCATCTAGATCATTGTCTATAGCACCTACAAACTCCAATGAAACCGTGACCCTATCCGTACATTGGTATCTACCTCGACTATAACTCCTCATGTGCATGATCTTCCGCTACAACAGGCTTATCCGGCCTTCCACTGTCTGCGTGCAAGTCGACCCCCTTCTTCTTCCTCCACTTCTCAAACGTCGCCCAGAAGTCCTTCTCCATACCGCTCTCCATCTGGTCCGGCAGGACTACCGTGTAAGTGACGTAGAGATCGCCAAACTCCGTCGTATGGTACACACTGTCGCCGTTCTCATGCCACTTGGGCATGCCCTCCCCCTTGACAGTCTCGGTGTGCCCGGGCTGCACGACCTCTCCCCTCTTCCTACCCAGCCGCACGACATGTCCATCCAGATGTGTCAGATTCCTCGTCCAATCGCCCATCCAGGCTTCCCTCACACTCAGCACCTCGGTCCAGAAGAGATCGTCCCCTCTCCTCCGGAAGAAAACGCCATCCACGCGATCAGGATTATCCTGCTCCAAATCCGGCTCCTTCTGCGTGAGAGTGACAATCAGATCGCCCGCCGTATAATCCGGGCTCGCATCCGCCTCATTCTCGTAGACCACCCTCGCCCCGTTCGGCGCGCCTCGTTCGACCGTCACACTGACAGTAGTGGGCTTCCTGACCACCCTGTTGCCGCCGCAGACGGGACACTTGTGCGGTATCGTCTTGCCCCGCCCGCCGCAGGCGTGGCACTGCATCTGCACCTGCTGGTACATGCCCGGCGCCAGCATCTGCTTCTGGATCACCACGCCGTGGCCCCTGCAGACGTCGCACGTGTCCACGCGCCCGTCCTCGCTGCCGGTGCCGTCGCACTCCTCGCAGATCTGCTGCTTGTCCCACTGGAATTCGACCGTCTTGCCGTTGTAGAAGTCGCGCAGGCTGATGCCGAGCTTGATCTCGATGTTCTGGCCCCGGCGCTGCTGGTGGCCGAAGTGGCCCCCGCCGCCGAAGAAGCGGGAGAACAGGTCGAAGGGGTCGTGCTGCTGGAAGCCGCCGCCCTGCTTCTGCTGCTTGACGCCCTCGTGGCCGTATTGGTCGTAGACGCGGCGCAGCTCCGGGTCTGACAGCGCTTCGTAGGCTTCAGACACGGCGACGAACTTGTCTTGGGCGGTCGGGTCGCCCGGGTTCTTATCTGGGTGGTATTTCTTCGATAGCTGCTTGTAGGCCGACTTGATCTGCTTTTCGGTTGCGTCTTTGGAGATGCCGAGGAGCTATGACTGTGTAAGCCGGACGGTTCAAGAGAGTGAGGAGGCTAGTGCGGGGGTGTACCTTGTAGTAGTCCTCTGCGCAGAGCACCAGCTGCGCAAAGGCTAGGAGCAGCAGCAATGCTGCCGCGCGCAGCCACATCTTTGTCGTCTGTCTCTTGCGCCGGGTCTGTAGATAGGATAATTGCAAGATGACAGCCCGAGACGGATGCAGCAAGAGACACCGGAGATTGGGAAGCAAGGTCGGTTAAGGAGTGACAAGAAACGCTGGTGAACTCCGGGGAGCTGGAGTTGAACGCCGAAAAGGACAAGTCGTCACTTACAAGACAATGAAGCTCAAGAAATACCAATTGCCAGCGTGTTAAAGTGACGGAACCAACTGCGACCCCTGCCTCGGCGATCTATATGATTGGCTCGCCATTCCCATATCTGGAGTTAAGCTCAACGCTAACATCTAGCGAGGTAAGATAAGATATGCATATATGCGATCTACGACCTCAAGGTGGGAAAGCCTTGTGACGGCGACCAGGCAGTGGCAAGATCAACATCTGTCTGGCAACCCCCCGTACGCCCTCTCTTCTTGTGGTACAGACTGTTCCCAGGACTTTGCCGGTACCTCGGCGTAAGGCAATTCTCAGATGGCGTCGAAACGCTACGCCTTCGTCCCCATGGACGACGACGAGCCACCCGCATCCTCCAAACCAGAGAAGAAGAGACGGCGGTCGCGCTCACGATCACCCCGCCGACACAAGAAGCGCCATGACGGCGATGACGGCTCCCCCGCACCGAAGAACAAGCACTCCCAGGCGCCCAACCCGGCGCTAGACGACATCCGCCTGCGCTCGCGGCAAGAATACCTCGCCAAGCGCGAAGCCGAGAAGCTCGCCCTGCTCCGCAGGCAGGTCGCCGAAGAGACCGCGGAGCTACGGTCTGGCGTACGGCTGTCGGAGAAAGAGAAAGCCGAGTTTGCGAAGAACCGCGAGATCCTACGGCTGGCAGAGGAGAGGGCCAAGATAGACGACTACCAAGACGGGTACCGGCTACCAGATCAGTACCTCACCGAGAGCGGGAAGCTAGACACCAAGAAGAAGCACGACGCGCTGTACACCCGACACGTTGAGAAGGACGAGTTCGGCAACGAGAAGCACGTCACCGAGTACGAGGAGTGGGAGCGCGAGCAGGCGCAAAAGGCCAAGGCGCAGATCCAGCGGGCAGAGCGGGAGAACGAGGGGGAGTACGATTTCCTGCTGGACGAAGACGCCATCACCTTTGTTCGGGAGGCGGCCAAGTACGCGGCGCAGAACCAGGACGGGTTGGACAAGGAGCAGCGGGCGCTGAAGGAGAGGATAGACGCCGCCGAACGGGCGCAGAAGACGATACAGGAGGTGCGGAAGAGTCTGCCGACGTACCAGTACCGGCAGCAGTTCCTCGACGCGATGAAGGAGTATCAGGTGCTAATCCTCGTCGGCGAGACGGGTTCGGGAAAGACGACGCAGATCCCGCAGTACCTCCACGAGGCAGGTTATACAGAGGGGGGCCAGAAGATCGCGTGTACGCAGCCAAGGCGTGTGGCGGCCATGAGTGTAGCGGCACGTGTCGCGGACGAAATGGGGGTGAAGGTTGGACGGGAGGTCGGCTACTCGATCCGGTTCGAGGACTGTACGAGCGACAAGACGATACTGAAGTACATGACAGACGGCATGTTGCTGCGCGAGTTTGTGACGAGTCCGCAGTTAGAGGGGTACTCGGCCATCATGATTGACGAGGCACACGAGCGGACCGTGTCGACGGACATCTTGCTGGCGCTGATCAAGGATTTGGCGCGAGCAAGGCCGGAGATGAAGATTATCATCTCGTCGGCAACTATGGATGCGCAGAAGTTCTCGGGATATTTCGACGACGCGCCCATCTTCAACATACCCGGACGCAAGTTTCCGGTGGACATCTATTACACCCCGTCGCCCGAGGCGAACTATCTGGAGGCCGCGATCGTGACAGTCTTCCAGATACACATCAGTCAGGGGGAGGGAGATATCCTTGTCTTCCTGACCGGCCAAGAGGAGATTGAAGGTGCGGCAGAGAGAATCACAGAAGTCAGGCGAAAATTGGGCTCCAAAGTGCGCGAGCTGATAGTAGCGCCCATCTACGCGAACATGCCGTCGGAGCTGCAGGCCAAGATCTTCGAGCCGACGCCGCCAGGCGCGAGGAAGGTCGTACTCGCCACAAACATTGCCGAGACATCCGTGACGATCGACGGTATCGTCTACGTCGTCGACTCGGGCTACGTGAAGGAGAACGTCTTCACTCCAACGGGCACAACCGGTATGTCGACGCTGACAGTCGTGCCTTGCTCGCGCGCCGCCGCCAATCAGCGGAGTGGTCGTGCCGGCCGTGTCCAGCCAGGAAAATGCTTCAGATTATACACCAAACATGCCTACCTCAGCGAAATGGACGACTCGACCACCCCGGAGATCCAGCGAACGAACCTCTGCTCCGTCGTCCTACAGCTCCAAGCCCTCGGCATCGAAGACCTGCTAGGGTTCGACTTCCTCGACCCCCCGCCCACCGAACTCCTCATCAAGTCCCTCAACCAACTCTATGCCCTCCAAGCCCTCAACAGCAACGGCAAGCTCACCAAAGTCGGGCGCCAAATGGCCGAGTTCCCGGCCGAGCCCATGCTCGCCAAGGCCCTCATCGCCGCGACGGCCGAGGGGTGCGTCGAGGAGATGCTCACCATCGTCTCCATCCTCGGCGAGATGTCGACGCTCTTCTTCCGCCCCAAGGACAAGAAAGTCCACGCCGACAGCGCGCGGGCGCGGTTCACGGTCAAGGACGGCGGCGACCACATCACCCTCCTCAACATCTACAACCAGTGGGTGGACAGCGACTACTCCCCGATCTGGGCCAAGGAAAACTTCCTGCAGCAGCGCTCCCTGACGCGGGCACGGGACATCCGCGACCAGCTGGCCAAGCTGTGCGACCGCGTCCTCGAGGGCAGCTCGACGTGCGGCGGGATCAGCAACATGCAGCCCGTGCAGCGGGCCATCACGGCGGCCTTCTTCCTCAACGCCGCGCGGCTGCAGCGGAACGGCGACGGGTACAGGACGCTCAAGACCAACACGACGGTGTACGTGCACCCGAGCAGCGTGGTCAAGTCGTACGACCCGCCGCCCAAGATCATCATCTACCACGAGCTGGTAGTCACGAGCAAGGAGTACGTGCGGAGCGTGATACCCGTCGACGCCAAGTGGTTGAGCGAGTTTGGCGGGCATTACTACGACAAGAAGGATGTCGAGGCTTTGGAGGTCAAGAAAATGCCGAAGCAGAGAAATTAGGGCCGATTCAGTTGGGTATAGGGTTCGTTGGTATTGTAGGAGCATGGAGTAAGGAAAGACTTTTGGACACGGCGTTTTCTGTCAACGACGCTCTGTCGACCGTGCTTTTCACGTCGAATGATGCTTTGATATTAGATAGCTGAGGAGAGCCTTGTAACTGGAATGGAACAGGTCGCCTTGACGAGCACAGACTCAGCTACGAGGTCCGCACAATCTAGCCTTAAAGGAAGAAGACATTGGAAGTACGACGCCGTGAAACAAGACAGCGAAAATGCAACTGGCTAAGCCAAAACCATGAATTATTCCGGCCTAGGATCGAAGCAAAAAGCTCGCCTTGGTCCGGACTACACTTGGTGGCTGCCTGGTACGTCTGCCATCTGTCCTGTCGCACCACAACTAGGACTGTCCTCTTGTGTCCTAGACTGCTAGTAGCTATCGGCGGCACATCGAGATGGTGCTCTCGTGGAAAGAGCAACACTAACCGTACATTTCATCCGAGCCCAGGCATGCATACGAGTCCCAGGACACCGCGCTCGATTTCGTATCTGTACACTCTCAAATCCGGTAATAACGGGCGCTTCGTACTCTCTTTGAAGAACGTGACCCCAGTGTGAGTGATTTCATAACGTGGCTATCATAACTCATGGCAGCTGATTCATTAAGCACGATCCCCCTCCATGTCCATCAGACGTCCGCATATAACGCACCAAGTAAACATCCACCGCCACCTTCTAAGAGAGCTCAAGCAGATCATTATACCGACACCAAAGAAAAGAGTCATAACTCATGATCATTCACTACCCCGCCGTCTCCTCCTCCTCCTCTCTCCCCTATCATCATAGTCATACCCCTCCTCCTCCCTATCCCTCAACCTCCTCCTCCTCTCTCCTCCCCTCCCCTCATCCTCCGTCTCCCCACCACTCTCTAGCAGACTCCCGCTCAATATTCCCCCCAACAAACCCAACACACTCCCCCTCCCCTCAATCACATTCGTCACCTTCTCCACGATCCTCTCCACCTGCCTGTCATCCGTGCCCGCCACCCCCCACCGGCCCTTCACATTCCACCCCTCCCTCCCGCGCGGGGAGCGGTAGACGAAGTCCCCCTGCCGGCTGTACATCCTGTTTATCGGCGGGCGGGCGAGAGGCCTGCCCTGGGAGTCGAAGCGGTCCGGGAGCAGCTCGATGACGTCCTCGTCGTCGTCGCCGTCGCTGTCCCGGGCGTAGGGGCGGTTGTGGGAGGTGTCGGACAGGCGGCGGGAGCGGGGACGGGAGAGGGAGGAATGCTGGCCCGGGGAGGGGATCAGTTGGTGTTGGGAAGAGGTGTCGGAGTCCGGGGTGGGTTCGTCGTCGGACTCTTCTGATTCGGAGTCAGGGTGGTGGTGATGGTGGTCTTGGGCTGTCTCTTGGCGGTGCTGCTTGAGGGTCTGCGAGGATTTGGGAGACAGGGGCATGAAGACGACGGATTTGGGAACGTTTGGGTCCTCGCCGGGGACGGTTATACCATCTGTTTTGCCCATGTGGTTAGCACAGTCGTGGCATACTACGGGGTAAGATATTTTCGGGTGGGCTCAAGCAGTGGCTCGAGTATCCGAAGAGAGCGGAGACGCACCCTCTTCCCCTGCTCGTCGGGGGTTGACGTGTTCTGGTGGACGAGAACCAGGACGAGAGGCTGCACTCACATGTTCAGGTCCGAGGGGCGCCGGCGGGTAGCCGTTGGTCGTGGCGGCCGAGTTGGGTGGTGGACCTGGCGCTGGCGGCGGCGCGGTGTAGTCTGGCGGGGTGTAGGCGTCGTAGTGCGGGTCGGCGAGGTTAGTGGTCGCGACGTTGGGGTGTGCCGTGAAGCCCTGAGTTGGCGGGGCGGCGGGAGCAGCCGGAGGGTAGGGTGCGGCTGGGGGAGGATAGTATGCGCCGCCGGACGCGTGGGCGGGCGACGGACTGCGACGGGGATCGTAGTAGTCCTCCTCTGTTGCGTCCGTCTCGTCTTCGTAGCCTGTGCAACAGTAAGTAACCGTTTTGGGTCGACTCGGGAATGGCAGTCACTCACGTCTTCGGTCCCTGTCCCTGCGATGTCGCAACCGCTCCTTCTCCCTCTCCCGTTCCCTCTCCCTTTCACGGTCACTGCCATAGTCCCTATCCCGATCACGATCACGCTCCCTGTCCCTATCTCTGTCCCTCTCATCCCGATGTCTCGACCGCTCCCTGCTTCTCTCCTTCTCCTCCTTCTCCCTCTTGCTGTCCTGGAACTTCTTGATGCCGATAGCCGCAGCCCCCGCAGCAGCAGCACCGGTAGCCAGATCCCTCAGCCGGCTGCGACTCCGCTTCTTGGTCGCCTCCCTCTCCGTCTCCCCATCGCTATCATCCCGGCTCCGTCTCCTCTGCCCGCGCCTCCCCTCGGTCGCACTGTCGTACCCCCGCTCCGTGCCCCTCGGAGCCCCGTACCCGTTGTACTCGGCCGGGTGCGGCGCCGGATCCGAATACAGCGGGTGCGCGCCGTACTCAACCATACCTAGCTCTGGATCAGCGGGGCCGGCATCGGGATACGGGGGTCTGGCTGCTGACCGGCTGTTGACGGACCTGCTGCGCGAGCGATGCCGCCTGTCCTCGTCCCGGTAATACTCATCCTCCTCCTCGCTGAGCTCGCGCTCGCGCTCGCGCTCCTTCTTGTCCTGGTGGCGGTCGTACAGCTTCTTGCCCGCCGCGCCGAGGAGGCCGGCGCCCACGATCTCGGCCCCCGTGCGGATGCGCGACCGGGAGCGGGACTTGCCGTCGCGGGCCTGGCTCTTGTGGCGCAGGTGCTGGACCAGGCCCGCCACGGCGGCGGTGCCCAGCGCGGCCTTGGCGACGGAGCGGCTGCGGGAGCGCTTCCGGCTCGGGGAGCGGCTGTAGTCGCTGTACGCGTCGCGGTGACGGCTGCGGCCGCGGCCGAGTTCTTCTTTTTCTTGCTTGGTGCTCTGGTAGTATTTGGCCGCGCCGGCGACGGCGAGCGCCGCGGCTGCGATGCCCAAGCCGGTCTTCAGCTTGGAGTGGCGGTCCTCGCCGCCGCCGCCCCTCGAGCGAGACCTGGACCGGCCTCTCTCGTCGCCATAGTGGTCCTCGTACGCGCTCTTGGCGCGTCTGGCGACTTCTGTGCCTAAGGCGCCGAGTGCGGCACCGGCAAGGACCTTTCTTCCGCGGTGTTCTGGCAGTTCGCCACGGGAGCTGCGTCTGGATGCCAAAAGAGCCGCAGCACCAGCACCGGCCAATGCACCTTCAGCCAGGTGGCGCTTGTGGTGATGGTCTGGGCTGCCTGACTCCTCACGTCGGATGGTTCGTCGCACGTAGTATTCGTCGTCTGACTCGCCGTCGCTGTACCTCCGCCCACGGTCGTCGTGCCGGCGGCGTGCCACAACCGCATAGTCTTCGTCGCGGCGGTCGTCGCCGTAAGAGTCCCTGACCTCACGGCGATAGCGATACTCGCGCTCATCATCGCGATATTCCGGGCGGCGCGCAATCTCGCGCGTCTCTTGGGCTTCCCGAGCGATGATCACGGGTGCGGGTGGTGGAGCTTCCTGCACGATGATCCTCTGCTCCGGGGCGCGCTGGCGGATGACGATGGGTGCCGGAGGCGGTTCGTAGTATTCTGTCTCCCTGCGGTAGCGCTCAATCTCCCCTGGCGGGGCATAGCGGTCATCGCGACGGTCCTCGCGCTCCTCGACGCGGCGCTCAATGCGGAGGTCTACCTCCCTGTCGTCGCGCTCCCAGGGAGCATTCGACCGACGGTCCCAGTCGCGGTCGCGCGGAGAGACGTGCGCGTCCCTCTCGACCTCCTTCGTCTTCTCGTATACCGTCGTCCTCGACCTGTCGCGCTCGTCGCGGAAGTCGTCGTCGACGGGAATAACCTGCCGTTCGATGACAGTACGCGAGCGCGCATCCGGATATCCGTCGCCATCGCGGTCGACGACCCTCTCGCGCTCGATATACTCCCTCCTGGGCCGGTCGCGGTCGTCGCGGTGGTAGTATGCGTCCCTGTCGTCGCGCTCGACGACCTTGCGCTCGACAACGGTGGTGCTCTGGCGCGGGCTGTTGTAGTCTATGGCCGAGCGTGGCCGCTCGGGGATGTAGGTGCGCTCGACGCGGCGCTCGACGTCGAGGAGGTCGCCGCTCGAGCGGCCCGGGTGGGCGCTGTAGCGGCTGCGGCGGTCATCGTCGACGTCGACCTCGCGCTCGATGCGCTCGACTCGCTCGGAGCGGTTGGGCGTCACTTTGTAGCGGCGCACTGTGGTGGACTTGTACTTGTCATCGTCTGAGGACGAGTCGTCCCGCTCCCGTGAGTAACGGGTTTCGCGGTAGATCTCGGGCATCTCGGAAAGGATGCGCCAGTCGGACAGGAGGATTCAAGGAAGTTTATTTGGTTTGTCCGAGATAATATTCGCAATAAGGTAGAAAAGGGAAAGGGTATCTCTAATGCAAACTGCACGCCGTAAAGGCAGAGTGTCCAGTGAAGCACAGAAACGGTTGAGGTTGAGGGGTGATGATTCTGAGGACTGGTGGTTATTGAGGTGGCTGAAGGGGGGTTGACTAGAAGGCTCTGAGGGGCATTTACTTGGTGTGCTGACGGGATGAGCACCACCAGTAAGAATGCCTTCTCGGTACGCAAGAGTACCGTTACAATACCCCTGCCCACCCGATATATTTCAATGATGGGGGCCTAAGGCAAGACCAAAAAGCCTCGAGACTCGGAAGCTGACTCGACTCCCCCCTCCGTCTCTTTGATTGTTGGGATGTCGGGTAGTGGATAGTGGAAACGGCGTCCGCAACGCAACGAGTCCCGGTTCGGCTTGAGCTTGTGGCTTGATGATGTCCTTTGTTGTTCACGTTGGCAGTTGGTGGAGGCAAAGCGAAGCGCAAGAATGTAGTGACAAGGAACAAAAGCTGAGGTCTTCCGGCCCGGCCGCAGAATCACAGACAAAGCAGGACTGAAGCAGGGCAATCAAGCAGACCCGATGGAATCATTACGCCGCCCTCAGGTGCTGCTAAACCGGGAAACGGCACATGCCTTGGCAAACATTTCTTGGAGTTGAAGCAAACCTGAAAGTGAGAACAGAGGTAGTAGTGTGGCAATCGACAGCGAGAATGTCTCGCTCGAGGGACGTGTGACCAAGACATCACGAGCCCACCAGAACTCGAGATCCATGTTGGCCATGTGAGTCGTGGACTTGCCCATCCCCTACAGTACCTTCCCGTCCTCGTCCCGTTTTGAAGCTGGGTGATCGTACGTACTTCGTAGTGTCGGCCATCAAGGACGGGCCGGGCCTCCCTGGAGCCCACCGCATTCCAATTGTTGATGGCGGCTGAGCATAGCTTTCAAAGGCTTCGGACTGCGCCACATCCATCCTAGACAACAGTCCCGACATCTATCTCTTATCAGGGCACTCGCTCCGGAACAGAACAGTTCTACACATGTACATTCACTTGAGCCGTTGCGACAGAGTGGTAGTTAACCCGAAACTTACTGTCGTATGACGGCAAGACGAACAACGATTTGGCAGTCCTGGCGATGACGACACGCCAAAGTCAAACCCCACCAAAAGGCAAGGCCCGCAGCGGACGCCCCGGGTCTTGGAGGGGGTGTTGCTGAGTAATCCACCCTAGCGTTAGTGCCGAGTCTGGGGCCGAGAAACGTAAAAGTGAAGCTGGTGATATCATTCTCGCACACATTATGTTCGAAGTTCATGGTGTTTGTCCATCATTGACCAAGTTTCCCTTAAACACTCCAAACTACCTGTCCTTCCAACACTGCTGCGAGATCCGTCTTAAACACTGGTCCGCCGTTTTATCCATGCCAAACCCGGAGTCTTGAAGGGGCAAAAAGGTGGTATGGTCAATTCCTCTGGCAACCCGGATGCCATAGCCGAATGCTCAAGTCGTTACTCACAAGTGTGGCTTAGCCATTGAGGGTATACGAGCAGCATCGTCATCCGACGTCTGTCGTAAACGGATGAGAGTTCCGCTCTTTCCATGCTGGGCGCAGGGATACTGCACTTCGCCTTGTCTCTCGGAACCTTCGTCTCAAGCTTCCTGCGTCGTATCCAAGATGGTCTGTTGGTTAGCTCTTAGCAAAGTTTGACCTGATATCTCTCCGAGGCTTCAAATGATCATCAACGCAAAGTCCGGCGAGCATCATTGTGCTTTGCGACGGTGATGCGAGGGCAGAATGCTCAGATATGCTGATACAGTAGCCAAGACCTAGAGTGTTGATGAGTGTCGACTGGTCGTTTACAATTCAGGAGCAGCATGGCTTAGGGATTTGGGTTATCGGATAGGGGTCAGAGCAACACTGCGCCAAGGAGCTCCCTGCATAGCTGAAGCTTCTAGACGTGCTCCAAGCCTTGCCCCTACGCACAAGTATGGGCTTCCCTTGACCTGTCTTCTTGAAGGAGTGGCTCTTTCGGGCTGTGTTTAGCTGCGTCCGATATAAACAGGATCCAGTCTCGCAGGAGCGGCGGCCTGCAGCAACGACGTCGTCCGAAAATACCGTACTCTGCCTGTTGCCGAGCTCGCAGAGGGTCGGTACTCGGGCATCCCATGATGAAGGTCAAGGAGCGCTCACCGAGCCAGTATCCCACGCTCGCACTTAGGTAGTCCCTGACTGCGCCATCATGCCCTGACGAAACTAACAGTCAGGGTATCTTTCCCGTATCTGATGCGGTTCAGGGTCATCCGTCCTGCACACCAGCACCGCCATCACCTTGGCAGCGAGCCTGTTCCCCTGATGATGGCAGCCGCGGAAAAGGCAAGTTGCGTCCCCATCCGGGGAGAACACATATAAGCAGGGGCATATTCCAACGCTGTATCCCCAGATCTTCTCCCACAATCATCTCAATCCGGTCAAACAGTATCTAATATCTGGACTACTCTCATCCGTTTGACTTCTACAACTTCAGCGCACATTCGTTTCGTCACCTGCATAATCACATTCCATTACATCAAATCACATCAGACAAAGCACCACATAAGACGAGATGAAGGTCGACTCCAAATACCTGTCCTTCCTGCTGGTCGGCAGCGCCATTGCGGCCCCGGCCCTGTCGGTCGGCAAGGAGAAGAATGTTGCCCGCCGTAGCGGTCATCAGAATGATGGCGTTGCGCCTCTCTTTTCGGTGAGGGCCAAGACCTCTGTGTGGCAGCGCCAGGGCGGAGGCGGCGGCCAGGGTCAGAATGGCTTCCAGACCCAGGAGGAGGAGGAGGAAGAAGAAGAAGAGCAAAGTGCCGAGAAGAGACAGGAGAAGGAGGTTGAGGTGAAGAAAAGCGAGGAAAAGGAGGAGAGTGAGGAGGAGAAGGAGGAGGTTGAAGCAAAGGAAGACGAGGAGAAGGAAGAGGGCGAGGAGACGGAGGAGGGCGAGGAGACGGAGGAGGGCGAGACTGAGGAGAAGGAAGGCGAGACTGAGGAGGTGGCGGAGGGTGAAGGCGAGGAGGGTGGTGAGGCTGCCCCTGCTGGTGAGCCCGAGGGTGGAGAGGAGGGCGGCGCGGCAGAGGGTGATGAGGCTCAGCAGGGTGAAGACGGTCAGGCCACCTCTGGAACTGGCGAGGAGAGCGAGGGTGAAGGCGAGGGAGAGGGTGAAGGTTCTGGCGAAGGTGGTGAGGGTGAGGGTGCGCCAGCTGGAGAGTCTGAAGAGGGGAAAGTCGCTTCCGGTGCCGGTGAGGAAGGCGAGGGTGAGGGCGAAGTTCAAGGTGAAGGCGAAGGTGAAGCTCAAGCCGAAGGCGACGGCGAGGGAGAGGGCCAGGAAGGTGGTGAAGAGGGTGGCGATGCCGCCGCTGCCGGTGAATCTGAGGGTGTCGAGGGAGGTGAAGTTCAACAGGGCGAAGACGGCGAAGTCGCATCTGGTACGGGTGAGGAGAGCGAGGCCGAAGGCGAAGATGAAGCTGAGGGTGAAGATGAGGATGGTAAGTCTTAGCAAACCTGTCCTCTTGATCATAAGGGCTAATGAATCCCCTAGACGGTGACGACGACGGCATCCCCGATTGGGTCAATGACAATTTCGCCAACTTCAACGGACAGAGCCGCTCCGCTCAGCCTGGTGGCCTGATCAACGGTGAGCTTCCCGCCTGGATGGCCAGCCTTCAAGCCGGCCGCTTCGGTGGCGGCAAGGTCCGGCGGACTATGCTCTCCCACTAAGCGACAACACTCCCGAGTCGGAATATCAGCATTGCAACACGAGTTATGACTTGACGATTTGACGACTTGACGGCATTCACCAACATAGGACATTCTCCAACTCGCATCAACATCAATATTGCATCATCAGCACCAGTACCCTGATTTATCTAGTCACATATGGTCTTTGTGCTTGTTGGCTTGGAAACAGGGAGTTATAGCCCAAAGTAATGGGGAGTGAGGAAGGAATTGTTCGGCAAGCTATGATATTGGTACTCTGTGCTTCATGGCGAGTCGAATTACACAGAGTGGCCCCGCCTTTTGTATCTACCAATAATGAGAATATGAGAGAGATTGCTGTTGTTATTCATCTTGTAAATCGTATCCGTCTAAAACAGGTGCTGGAGGTTGTTGGCTGCTTGACAAAGTTCGGACTCATGAGAGAGAGGATACTGCCGTCCCCACATTAAAGAAGCATCTCGCGGATTCGCAGCGACCAAAATCACAGCCCGATCTTCAATTTCTCAGCATTTGTTCTAGCTCAGACAACACAAAGTTATGGCGGACGATCCCTTTGAAGACATCCTGAACCTTGAGGACCAATTCTATCAAGATGGCTACAAGCTGGGCCAAGCGGACGGCGACAAGGCAGGCCGGATAGAAGGCCGTTCTCTCGGCTTGGAGAAGGGCTACCAAAAGTTCCTGGAAGCTGGGAGACTGCATGGCAAGGCTATAGTCTGGGCGAACCGGCTAGCAGGATTGAAGACCAAATCAGCATCGGAGAGTCAACAGCCGGCGGAGAACGGTGGCTCGGAGGAGACACAGCGGCAGAGTCTCCCCCAACTACCGGGTAACCCAAGGCTGGAGAAGAATGTCACCACTCTCTTTGCCCTGACGGAGCCTGACACTCTCTCTACTGAGAACTCGGATGAGGCAGTCAACGACTTTGATGATCGGCTGAAGAGGGCGGAAGGCAAGGCGAAGGTCATTGAGAGGATGGTCGGGGAGGATCAAAGGAGGGATGATGCTCAGAAAAGCGCAAGTCCTGCCGGCACGAAGAGCCCAAGCCTGGAGGTCTGATACGGCACAGCCAATCACTACCGAAGAGCCAGCTCCCATCGGGGGTCAATTAGCTCTTCCTACGAGTCCTACGACGAAGACTGTACGGGCTGGTCCGGACAAGGGCGAACAAGGAATATCGTCGCGGTCATGCATCACTATGACGACTCGCTGCTACGCCACCAGCCGGGTTCTAACCGTGGCCAGCCAGGGGGTTGCGCAAAGGAGGCCAGTATTTGCCGGAAGCTGCTTGATGCTGTCAGACGAAGCTAGCAACACCTCCAAGGGTGCCATGAGGGTATCTGAGCCCTTTGCATGGCACCAACAACACTTCATTCCCTGCCTGCGCACTGCGCCAATTGGTGTAGGATGACCGAAGGAGAAACGCGCCTAGGCGATGTATTTGCATGCATGTCACATAGAATAGTCTCCAGCACCCGAATGAACGAGCGTCACTGTGCGGCTTGAGACATGCACAACTAGTCTTACCAACTGCATAAGCGTTGCTTGCAACAGGTCTATTCCGCAACCGCCCTCTATGTACAATGCGTCAACCCATCGTGCCAGCCTGCTCACGAGAATGTCCTGCACGGGTACCTGAATGTTTGTTAGTGTAGAATCCTCTTCGAGGAAAGGAGCCAGACTTACCCATCACCGTACGACTGTTCCTCCTCCATCTCGTATTTATAGACTTCCCACTTCTCCCCGGTCTTGGCCAGGCTCTGTCCACTCGGCAACGGCGGCAGGCCATCCTCCCTCAGCACCAGCTTAGCCACGCCGTCGGCGCCCTTCTTCTCGAGGTACGCCGCCAACCCGGTGTTCTTCCCCTCCTCTTCGGCAGCCACGAGCGCCTTGCTGCCCGCCTCGCCAATCAGCTCCACGCGGGGCGCGGCGGCGCTGCCGACGCCCAGCAGGGCGACCTGGTCGGCCTGGCCGACGACGCTGAGGCGCGGGTAGGCGCGGCGGTGGTCGCGCTTCCAGTAGGGGTTGTCGGCGATGTCGCCGGCGGGGACGGTGACGGGGTCGTCGTAGGCCAGGGGGTCGTTGGAGCCCGGGGCCGGGTTGCGGAAGTAGGGGTTGAGGGGCACGCCGGTCGAGCGGTTGGGGTCGATGGCGAGGGAGCTGCGGATGCGCGCCCAGATGCCAACTGCTTCGAGTGTGTGTTTCTGTGGCATGTTAGTCCGCAGATGCCTTGAATCCCGGAGATGTTGTTCGGAGCAGCGGGGGAGGAGGGAGTGTGAGAGTGTTTCGGGGTCATCATCGTGATTGGTGCCGAGAGAGACACCGTGCTTCAGATGGAGAAATCGAGGGTTGCTTGAGGACCAATTACCTTTGACAAGCTCACGGCAGCGCCCGCCGAGGCCTTCGCTACAGCCTTGGAAGCCATGTCGGTGGTGTTGAGTGAGGTAGGAGGCTGCGTAGTCCTGGCCAAGTCTGAACGGCTTCAAGATCGGCTCCAAGATCACGGACGTTGCCTCGTTGCGCACGGGCCACTGAATCGTGGTTGTGCCGAGCTTTAGCCGGCCGATATCAGATAAGTCATCAACGCGCCTTCCCTTCCCCAGCTTTGAATTTTATTCCACAGGGCACCCACCCTTCGAGTCGCAAACCCTTGAAGGACAGCTCATATAACCGGGTTCAATCGGGTCCTGTGCAGCTTCTGCTAGACTGATTCCTCATAGCTATCGAGCAATCATCGTTTCCCTGCTGGTTGCCCTGTTGTTGACCACTTGTTAGCGGCTACCCCGGTTGGCCTGTCTCACCGGCCTGGAACGCCCGTACTACTCGAACATGCACTCTAAAAAAGCACCCAGCCATTACAAATCTGCCCCATCCTCCCCAGAAAGGACGGGAGCTCGGACGCAATGGTGTCATGCCGTGATCCCTGAACTCGAGACGAAGCATTGAGCTTAGCTCCGCGCGCGTTCGTGATTGGTCGCGACTCTGCGACCGGCTTCAACGTCCTGTTTATATTGCTTCCCGTCGTCATCTCATTTCTCTTGCGCATATCCGTTTCCAACCCATTTCTGTACTCAGTGGCTAATTCTCTGTCACTTTGACGTCTATCTGTCTCTTGCTTTGCTTTGCTTCATCATCCCTTCCAACTTGACCACCTCCTGCTGCGCGCATTCTTCCGTACGCGTAAGCCATCACAACCAGTTGTCCACCATGGCTCCCGAACTCCGGAAGCGCAAGGCGCCACCACCTGCTCCTGAGCCTCCCGCGAAGAAGCCAGCGGCCAAATCCAAGGTTGCGAAGGCTGCCGACAAGGTTAAGGAGGCTGTCACAGGCAAACCGGCCAAGGCTGCGCCAAAGGCAAAAGCCAATGGGTCTGCCGCTGCCGCCGCTCCAGCGCCAGTTGATGCGCCAGCCCCGGCTGCGAGTGCCGGTGGCAAGCCTGTCGTAGGCGACATCATCGACCTCGAGGGTTTCGGCGGCGAGATTGAGACCAACGACGGCACCAAGACGACGCTCAAGGCGCTTGTTGATAAGAGCAAGGCTGGCGTTGTGCTGTTTACGTATCCCAAGGCGTCTACTCCTGGTTGTAAGCTATTCCTGCTTTCTCCGGGTCACCTGCATCATACTGTAATGCGCCAAGTGGTCGCGCCGGTCCAGGCCGTGGCTTGAGAGACCCCTACTGTCGATACGGTCCCATGCCATTGCACGACATCACCTATGCTGCCTTTACGTCGCACCACCACCCTGCATCGCGCCCAGACACTGACCCGCCCAAGGCACCAACCAGGCCTGCCTCTTCCGCGACTCGTACGAGCCCCTGACGGCAGGCGGGCTGGCCATCTACGGCCTGTCAACCGACTCGCCCAAGGCCAACACCACCTTCAAGGAGAAGCAGAAGCTGCCCTACCCCCTCCTCTGCGACCCAAGCGCGACTCTGATCGCCGCCATCGGGCTCAAGAAGTCGCCCAAGGGCACCCAGCGCGGCGTCTTTGTCGTCGACAAGGCGGGCAAGGTCATCCTCGCCGAGCCCGGCAGCCCGGCCGGCACTGTTGATGCGGTCAAGAAGATCGTTGCTGCTCTTGCTGGTGCTGGTGATAATGCGACTGCCGGGAAGGTAGAGGAGAAGGTTGAGGAGGAAGTGGCCAAGGAGTAGACGAGTCGCGTATTTGCGTGCGGTTGGAGTCCTCTGGGTATCTGTGAGCGGGCTGTTGACTTATGAGATGTTTTATACCTAGCTGATGCTTTTGGCAGGATAGCCAGCGTCTTTTGTAACAATGTATGCGGGCAATCAACGAGGCATGCCGGGATCAGCAAACCATCTGCCACTATCAGGCCGTACGTGACTTGAGCTGGTCCGAGACAACTCACCAGACCAAAACACCACATCTGCAGACTGGCTCGGATGCCTCAAGAGGTGCACATTACTTCTCACTCCACTGCTTCCCACTGCTTGTAGATATTCAACCGTTTGTCGATCTACTACATCTCCCTAATGCAACATCAACATCCCGCCATTAGCACAAACAACCTGCCCAGTACACCACGCCGCATCCTCGGTACACAACATGCCCACAATCCCGGCGACCTCGGGCGTGTACGCCGGCCTGCCCCCTCCCTCCTCCGCATCCCTGACCACCTCGTCGCTATCCACCCCGGGCCGCGCCTTCATCAGCGGCGTGTGCATGATCCACCCCTTGATCCCGGCCAGGAACTCGGGCGTGTTGCTCTTGTACATGGGCCCCTCTACGGGACCGGGGTTCACGGCGTTGACCGTCGCCCTGTCGGCCAGCTCGCGCGCCCACGTCCGCGTCATGGCTTCGATGGCTGCCTTGGACCCGCCGTAGACGGACTGCGTCACGAAGCCCGTCGAGGAGGAGACGGAGGAGAGGTTGATGATGCGGCCCGAGCGGTCGTGGGGCAGGTAAGGTGCCACGGCCTGCGTGATGAGGAGGGGCCCGAGGACGTTGACGCGGTAGGTCTCCTCGAACTGGGCGACGGTGACGTCGGGGAGCATGGCGTTCATGGCGACCCCGGCGTTGTTGATCAGGATGTCGACCTGGAAGTTCTTATCTGTGGTGGTGAAGGCGGACTTGACGGCTTCGAGGAGGGAGGTGGCGCCCGCGGGGGTGCCGATGTCGGCTTGCACGGGGAGGGCGCGGATCGAGTGCGCGGTCTGCAGGCGGGAGGCGAGGTCGGAGGCGAGGCTGGAGGAGGAGTTGGAGGTGTAGTTTAGCACGAGGTTGGCGCCTTTGCTGGCGAGGTTCTCTGCTATTGCTGCGCCGATGCCTAATGGGGAGTCAATATAGGGTGATCAGGAGCTGGGGCAAGAAAATAGGGGCAGTTACCTCGCGAGCCGCCGGTTACGATTGCTAGCTTGCCTTCTAGGGAGCGTGCCATTTTTGCTAGATGGGTGTCACTGGTAGTCACGTTGGAAGGAAACAGCAGCTTCGGAGATATGTCACTGTGTCAGGAGAGTGCTGGAGTCACGAGGTTGCGATCGACGGATATTGTATTCAATGCGGAAGCTACTAAATAGCCCAGGAGGCGGGAGAGTTTGCCTTATATATGTCCTTCCAGCACGAGGCGTCCCGCTGCGTCAACCGCAACGTCGACGTCGCACCGATATGCGCGCATGTTGGTGCGGCAATCCAGCGCCTGGGAGCTCCGTCGCTGTGGACTTTTTGGCGGGGTAGCTCCGTCCAGCGGGGTCGTCGCTCGGCGGATTGCGATCCGAAAAGCCCGCTCATAGCCGGTCCAATGACCGCCGGCTCGGGAGGATCCAATGTTGACCGTCGTTGACTTCCATGCCGAATCAACCTAAAAAGAGCATTTGAGACCTCACCATCCAATATTCCTCAATCTGCACTACTTAACTACCCTCCTCTTGGTCCCAGGGCTCTAGCACACCGACGTATGCCACGGAGATGGGGACCTCGCAGCCAAGTGGCTCCGATGCTTGATGGTTCGTCTGTAACAAGATTGACTGCGCAGCTGAGCAGAGATAATGTCATGCAAGATCCGATCTCTTAAACATGTGTCATTGGTTGAAGGCTCCCTCCCGTATCTAAGGAGGGATGCGAACAAGCCGCGCCGGATTCTCTTTCTCGGACTGACTAGCCCTGATCTCAAGTCCAGTTAGCTGTCATGAGGATCAACCTACTCCTGTTACAAGATGAGCCTCGGTCAAAGGTGGCAGAACAGCGTTTGGTCTGGTGCTGAAGTATTTTCTGAAAACCTGTCCCATGTCTTCGTCCCACCTAAGCATGTCTACCGAAATGGACGATCATGGTTACGGCGAGGCCTCCTCCCAGGTGGCAGTACAGTCGGGTCCTGTGCCATCCGACACCGAGTCTGATGCAGACATCGGAATCGATGACGACGATGAATTTATCGACGATAAAGAGGACGAGAAGGACGAGTATTACTGGGAAAGCTTGCTCTCGGACCATGCCAGAACTAGCACTCAGGGCACTCCATTCATCACGGCTTCCGTCGCAGAACAGAGCTCGCAATCATTCGCAGACCTGAAAAGCTCTCTCCGCAAAGGCGCGCACTCTATCACGCATTGCTAAAGAAGCTCCAGCTCATTGGTAGCACTGCCGGTGAAGATCCGAAACAGACACTGGCGATGGTCAAGAGCGAACAGCAACATATCCTAGCAGCGATCGGCATGTTGATGGTCATGGATGAGGGAGAGTTTGAGTTGTGGAGAGGCCTATACGGAGGCAAGCTCTTCAAAAGCGATGCGCATTGGGATGTGAAGTATCCGGCAAAGGCGCGGGACGTGCTCGAGGCTTGTAAGCATATCGTCAACGGTTTAGGCACGAACAAAGCTGACCGTTAGTTAGGGGTGCAGAGACTACGGGTGCTCTACGAAGAGCGTCTAGATATACAGCTCAGAGCGGATGAGAGACGCGCGCTCGGACGGGCGAACGAGTCTACATATGTAGCCGAGATGACACTGGTATTTCTCCGCTCCTGCATTTTTGCACGGCAAGACGCTAACATAGCTGCAGTCCGACTGGTATACGGATCGGTGTATCGTGTCGGGCAACAATGGTACCGAAGTCGTTCCCATGCTCCCAGACTTCCTTTCGGAAGACGAGATGGAGAACTTCTGGGCCGCGCTCTCCTGGTTCTTTCCCCCCGAGCTCATCCAAGAATGGAGGCAAGCCGCGACCGAACCAGGCGACGTAATGACGAATAAGGTCGTCATAGGGGCCAGCCTAAATGGGACGTGGGCACACGGGGAGATAGCATTTCGTCCCCTGCAGCTCAGCCATGATGCGAACGACTTGCACCTCCAGTTCTTCCAACTAAGCCACACGAAGTCGGCCGACGATATTCTTGAGTACAGGCCGCCAGACTCCCGACGCAACAGGATCTTCGACGTTCGAAGGGACTCCTTCCCGGTTGTACAGAGCGAAAACATTCTGCATCTTCACTCTGTGGACCATACCCGATACCCGTTGCCCAACTATCACCTGCTTGGACTCCAGTGGCACCTGACACGTGCTCTGCGTGCCTGTAGAACACCAGAGCTCTTGCGCATTCTCTTTGACGACAGCGACTACGACGGTCGCGCTGAACGGGAGAACTACAAGCCCCGGAGCTATGATCCTTGCGCAAGGCATACTCCCTGGCTCTCTCACTTCCTCATTGACAGCGCTGTAGAGGAGCGAATCATTCGCGGACGAGACGTTCCCATCTGGAAGGAGAGGCTAGACCCGGACGGAGAGCTGCGGGCGGAGGGAAAGGGCTGGGTCTACTATCGATCTGGTGGCTGGGAATACGTCGTCGACCATTCCAACTGTGAGCGGGTTCTGATTGGCGGTTACAACAATCCTGGCGTCGAGTGGGAGTATGTCGCCGGCTATGACAAGGACGGCACGTGTCAATAGGGACGAGGAGGACGAACTAATCGGGCTTGGACAGGTGCGGCCCTACTAGACGTAAGGAGTTTTCACCATTGACGGTTACCCCAGGGAAGGCTACCTTGGGTGGTCAGCGCTTAACTTTGCCAGTGAGCGGACCACCATTTTCACGCTCGGTGTCCAGAAAGATCGCGCGCAGCCAACCAAGTTGATGGTAGGATCGTCATAGAGACTTGCCCTTCGATGCTACTACAACATGTGGTGTTGGAGACCCGAGGTTCTCCGCATAGCCTCCAACTATCCTACATGCAGAGTGCTTGTAAGATCAGGATATACTCCAAGTCCATAGACTTACTGCCGCCTACCAAGCGATACCGAGATCTGGTTGTGGGATCCGGACCTGTTTGTAAACTGCACTGTGGCGCCCTCAAGTGGAAGCCGCAAGGGAAGCACCCCTGGCTACCCCAGGTTATCCCCGCTGCCGATCGTCTGGCGAACTGCAGACAGCGAGCGAGTGTGATGCTATCCGACCTGTATGTACCATGGGAAGTAGCCTTCTTCACTTCACATCCTAGCCCTCTATCATGATGTGGTTGCATCTTAAAATGTAGTGTGCACACGCACACACTCCGACGTCCGAGGCTTATCTTCTAGAATACCCGTGACTTGCCATCCAGCTCCCGGCGCATGGGAGTGTCTATAAGAGGAGACAGAGTGCCTATACTTCACCTTCGCTAGGCTCAGATGGCAGGAAGTGCCGCCCAGACCATCCAGGACCCTCCAGTCAAGCTAGGAACATCACCAAGATCATGGCCCGTACTCTTGCTTCGCTTCTGCTTCTCGGCCTCCTCCCAAGTGCCTTCTCTGTACCGGTGGGAGAGAAGCGGAAGCGCTTAGACGCAGCCTATGACTATGTCATTGTTGGAGGAGGCACGGCAGGTCTCACTCTAGCCGCACGACTCTCCGAAGATGCCTCGACCACAGTTGCCGTGATAGAGGCTGCTCGCTATATGAGGTGACAAGCCCTCTACTGTCGACCTTCCCAGCCGGAGACGTTATCTTTGCTGGGGCCTCTCCTCTTGACACAAACCCGCTGGTCGACTGGAACTTCGTCACCACTCCGCAAGCCGGCGCAAACGGTAGGAAGCTGCACTACCCCCGAGGGAAGTGCCTCGGTGGCAGGCAAGGAGCCTGAAGTCTAGTCTCCTCCGCCGAGACATAGCTAACACAAGACAGCTCCGCGCGTAACTTCATGATCTACCAGCGCCCGGACGTCGGCTCCCTCCAGCTATGGGCCGACGGCATAGAACGACCAGAGCTACACCTTCGACGCTCTCCTCCCGTACTACAAGAAGAGCTGCACCTTCACGCCACCGGGGCCGACTTGCGCCGCAAACGCAACAACGCAGTTCGACCCTCTGCCTTCTCTCCCACCGGCGGTCCGCTACACGTCTCCTACGCCAACTACGTCGGCCCGTTCTCCAGCTGGATGCAGGTAGCGCTCAACGAGATCGGCATACCCACCGCCGTGGACTTCAACAGCGGCACCGTCGTGGGCGCCTAGTACTGCTCCAGTACCATTGATCCGACCACCGAAACGCGCGAGTCATCGCAAACCTCCTTCCTCAACGCGGCAGCGACCCGCCCCAACTTGGTAGTCTTCCAGTCCACCCTCGCCCAAAAGATCCTCTTCTCCCCCTCCAAACGCGCAACCGGCGTGTCCAGTCCCGGCGCTACCCTCACAGCCCGCAAGGAAGTCATACTCTCGGCAGGCGCCTTCCAATCACCCCAGCTCCTCATGGTATCCGGCGTTGGGCCCGCATCCCTCCTGACCTCCCTCGGCATCCCCGTCGTGGCAGACCGGCCAGGCGTAGGCAAGAGCCTGACAGACCACGTCTTCTTCGGCCCGACCTACCGCCCTAAGGTAGACACTCTCACCAAGCTAGCCACCGACCCGGCCTACCTCCTCAGTCAGTCCGGGGAGCGCGCCCTCCTCAAGCAGGGCGTCCTGACCAACCCCGTCTCCGACTTTTTGGCATGGGAGACGGGTACCAGTACGCGACCATCCTCACGGCCCTGGTCGCCAGGCTGTCCCGCGGCAGCGTCACTATCTCGTCTCCCGCGACGCTGGACCTGCCAGTCGTCGACCCAAACTGACTGACCGATCCGGTCGACGCGTCTGTCGCTGTTGCGGCCTACCGCCGCATCCGGCAGGCGTTCGGCGGGAGGGCCATACGTCCCGTGCTGGCGGATGCGGGGGAGTACTTCCCCGGCCCGGAGGTCGAAAGCGACGCCCAGATCTTGGACGTGATTAGGGACAGCGTGCATACCGCCTACCACGCCTCGTGTACGTGTAGGATGGGCAGGACGGACGATCCGTATGCGGTGGTGGATGCCCGGGCGAGGGTCATTGGCGTCACGGGGTCGAGGGTCGTGGATGCGAGCTCTTTTGCGCTGCTGCCGCCGGGGCATCCGCAGAGTACGATCTATGCGTTGGCGAAGAAGATTGCTGATGAGATCAGGCGCGGGATGTAGGGGCTTTCATGGCAACTTCTTATTAGCTTTGAGATGCAACAGCACAGAACGGCACGGAATGCGATTGATAACACGGCGGCGGTTGTTCTGGTCTTTGAACACCGTCCAACACTCCATGGGAACATCAATGGAAAGTCATATAGAGCATGCGAATAACGAAGGATTGCCCTGTTCCTTATGCGAAAGCAAAAAGGAAAATCAAAGGATTGAATAGAGCGCCAAAAAAGAATGGTCTGCCTGTTGCCCGGATTGAACGAACGACCTTGTCATGATCTTGCACGATGGTTGATACAAGTGACACGCGACTACCACTGCGCCAAACAGGCTGATGGGAGTGGATGTCCATAGTATGTACTATGAATGGGGGCGGGGTTGTGGCGGGGTTGCGGCGGGAATGATTCTTGCGAGTAGGCATACGCCGAACGGACTGTACGTTGTCGTACCTTATTCACATGGCTCTTGCTCGAGGACTACGTCTAGTAAGCATTAAGTGCAGCTCATCGGGAATTCAGTCCTGTCTGGAATTCTAGAATGTTATAACTGTGTGTTGGGGTGCGATTGCGGTTCTTTAGCCACTTCTGCCCTGACAGGCCGATTCATCTGCTGAAAGCGAATCGTCTGCCGACCATAGAAGCATGCCAGTTACGACAGACAAGCCTTCCTTTGCAGTAGTAAGACAACCATCTCCCATTCTACGTACCAGCAATAGATAGCCTTCCGTTCTACCAGCTTTCCCCTGCGACTAGCTCTCTGATCCCACTACGCCCTTGGATGCATCGGCTGTTCCGACGCCCACGATCGCTCCGTCCCGCCTCTTGTCGAAACCTTAGTCGTTGCCATGGCTCAAATGATTAGGTTGATTACGTGCACTCCGAGCTGTGGATTGAGGCGGTATCAAGTACTGATATTCCCCTCTGCGGCGGGATGTGTATCGCTGGGTGAGCGGTCGCGTCGGTCCGGCCGAGGGTATAGGGTGCTTCCCAGCGATTCCACAAGAGAACCAACAGTGCAAGTGTTGCTTGCGACTGTTTCTCTTCGTAGCCGGCATCCAACACAGGGTGGTGCCAGCAAGACACGGCGCACCTTGCTTCTAGAGGTAAGACACCTGGTCCCCGATTACGTGTCATGGGCTTCCTGCAACGCAACAGGTGTCAACTGTGAGGTTCGGAGGTCATTATGTTGGCAAACCCATGCGCCCAGGGCCAGCATTTGAGCTTTTGGACAAGTCCCATCGGCTCATGTGGCAATAGCCTCACACCAAGATTTGCTTCCAGCCGTCCAGGACAGCCGATCTCGAGTCGACTGCCTCAGACGGGCGCCCGCTGCGGGTTGTTTCCCACCGTCTTGTACAGCTCCCTCAGCTCGAACGCCTCGTGGCCGCCCTCGGGGACCTCGCCGATGACGCGCGCGGGTCGGCCGGCCACGACGCTGAAGCTGGGTATGACCATGTGCGGCGGCACGACGGTGCCGTCGAGGATGCGCGTGTAGTCCTTGATGATGGCCATCTCTCCGATGACGACGCCTTGCCCGATGTGCACGTGGCTGCCGATGCTGGCGGCTTGGACGACGGAGGACTGACCGACGTAGACGTGGTCGCCGATTCGGAGGGGGAGGTAGGTGAAGGCGCTGTGGGAGAAAGAGTGAGCTATGATTGGACGGAGACATGCGAGAGCTTAGGGGTAGTTGACAACGTACCCCTTGTACATGCGGCTCGGAGGCCGGAGACAGCAGCCTCGGTCGAGGAAGCAGTAGCGTCCGATGGAGACTGCCGTGTTGCTGCCAGGTGCTGCGGCGCCAGAGGACGAGGATGGTGGGTTCAGGCGTGTTAGGTCGCCGCGTATCATGGCTTCGGGCTGGATGACGGTCTTGCCGCCGAGCATGATGTTCTGGGTGCCGACGAGGTTGGCCTTTCGGGCCACCTTGTTACCCGTGTCCTGGAGGGCAACGGCGCGATCAGTTGGGTCACGTGTTGCCTGTTCAGAAGCGGTAGAGCACTCACTGTCTCGATGTATTCTCCCCTCGGCGGTTTTCGCGACATGATGGGCTGTTGTCGAACAAAGATTGCGCTCCGCAAGTGAGAGTTGCGCGGAGAGACCAGTTCGCGTCACAGGCGGGAGTTGAAGCTCGACAACAGGGGTCCAAGCTAGGGTGGGGCCGCGCCGGGAGCTGCCGCCTCACTGTGTTGGGCATCACCAGCTAACCACATGACATTTTGAGTCTGAACTCGACAAGTTCGAGGTCAGGAGCGCATTTCACCGTGTGCATAGTCAAAGTGAAGTGTGAAGCTCAAGAGGGAGATGACGATGGCAGCCAGGTGAACCTGTGAATCTGATTACAACCGTCTACGTAGGTAAGGTGAAGCACCCTAGTACTTTTGGTGAAGAACACAACACACCAGGAGTCCTGGCATCATCCGTCGATGACCAAGGAGGAGGAGGGCGGGTATAGGTAAGCAAGAGCCCAATAGGCGATTCGCCCAGCATAAGCAGCAGTACTGCTATGATAAGTTGATAACACTCCCCAACGCCAAACAACCCAATGCAGCAGAAAGAACAAAATCGGACGCTCGTGACGAGCACTCAGACAGCCAGACACGGCTCAGGCGCGCTCCTCCTCCTCCTCCCCGTCCGAAGCTCCTTCTCGGTCTCCATCAGACGGCACTGCACCCATGTCCTCAAGGCTCGATCATCCCGGACAGCCTCGCAATTCAGCAGTTCGGTCAGGACCCGCTTGATGCCCTCGTTGACGTGGCACAGCCTCGTCTCTTCGGCGACCAGCTCCGCGACCGTCGACTCGTCGATGACGGTTTCAAGACAGCTGGATGCGGCCACGGCTGCGCACGATGTCGGACGGGTTATTGCCGACAGAGACGAGCGACGGTCTTGTCCCTGGCCGTGAACTCGAGACAGTGAAGGGCTGCGAGACTGGTATGGAGTTGTCTGGCCTGAGGAGATGGCGGAGGAAGAGGGGTAGCTCGCTCGGGTGGGTGAGACGGGTGGACTGAAAAAGGCGTGGGATGCTCCCAAAGTCTGGAGCAACTCGAGATGCTGGCGGAGGTGGTCGTGCTCTTCCTGGAGAAGGAGATACTTCTGCAGGGCCAGATCGCGGTTGTGGTGGACGTGCAACACCGAGCCTTTGGGCGGCTCTGGCAGAGAGGGAGTCGTGTTTGCCATTGCTGGACAAGGCCGGGTAGGCGTTCTTCGTTGGTTGAGGGCGTACAATCTCGGGTTGAGGACTGACGGCGAGCTCATCGCAGGAGCTGTTGTCTGCGAGGAACAGAATCGACCGGGTGTCTCTTATCGCACGAGAGGGATAGCCTCTGTGATGGACGGCTACCTGTATAAGGTGTGGCTGGCTGTTTCTGGGTTGCCAGGCAGGTATTATATCACATGTGTCAAAGTATTGTACTTATGGGCGCTGTCATGTAATTGAGTGCTGCACGAGGGCGGGTGAAGGTCTGATTCGCGACGCCCATCGAATTGGAGTCGTTAAGGTTGGTAATCTGAGGTAACACAGAAGGCTGAGGTTTCGATCTTGGTATCTTGGACCCCCTTCAGGTCGGGCGCTGCAAATATGATTTGATTAGGGGGGTTGACGGCTCTTGGCCGGTTGTTGGCGCGATGATAAGAAATCAGGAAAGCCTGCCGGACTTGGATATCCGTGTAAGTGTCGATGTCGGGATGGGCAGTGACACTATGTACCGTGAGCTGGCAGCCTGGATGTGGAAGAGAGTCTTGTACAGGACGTCACTTAAAATGTTGGGTATACGAAGTAAACGTTGCAAGTCAGAACGGGGGACAGCACTCGCTTTTCAATAGACTGAACATTGCCTGCTTTTTCCGTATCGAACAGGGTCGTTATCGTCTTGATCTTATTATCATCTTCCCATGCCCAGCTGCCTCGATTCTATTGGCTCAAGCCCCTTTTGTCCGGAGAAGGCAAGGTGCGATTTTGGCCCAATTTCCACCACTTGACAGACCCCTGCAACAAGTGGGCCAGCCCTGTGTCTCCTCACCGCTGCCCCCCCCCCCAAGGCCCCGGAGTCTGAAGACTTGTTGACATCAGATGGAAGATTCGGACGAAATGCTCGTGTCATGGTGCGCTTTAGGACCATGCTTTCCATTCTTTTCGTTTTCCTCACCTTACGCCACCAGGCAGATCTTTTCTTGTCTGACATTGAAATTGGACAGGTTTTCTCGCATGGATACGCCATCATATCCCTAGACCGAAAGTAGAAAGCATTCTAGCTGCCTGACACCGTTGGCGGTCAGTCATCATCCTTGTTGATTGTTCTGCAGGTGAATCTCTAGTGTGGATGACAGCATACAGCCCCGCAACTAGCGGGGAGACTGAGTCCAGGCCGCTGTGGAATGATGCCCAGCATCTAAGGTGCCTACCACAGTTTAAATGTATCTGTCCGGACGGCAAGTACAACATCTCCAGTAATAAAGAAGCCGGCAATCTGAACTCAATTTGGGATTCTGTGACGCAAGGATCCCCAAAACAAGCCTTTTTCTTTTGAGTGACCAACGGGAAAGCTCAATCTTGAGGTAAGAGCAGACCACACTGACCACCATGCTGCAAGTTTGTGGCTTCATCGTCTCGTGATCGAAGGTTGCCGGTGAGGGGACAAGCGGGGACACGGATCTGCGCTTGGCGCCACGGTGCCGGTAGTTCCACAAAAGAAACTCCCCGCCGGAATGGCCTCCGGGACACGTCCGGGAACCCCATCGACGAATGATCGGACTCTTTGTGGCATACTGTAGGATCGCCGCCGTTATGGGAATGTGAGGAATCGGCGTTCCTGCAGCACGAAACACTTCTCAGCTCGATTTATCCAACACTACCACAGTAGCTGACCAATCACAACAGACAACTTAACAGCTACCTCTGCCGCAGCGCGTGTATGTGCACTGTATTTCCTGTGTGCCTCTCCAAATACGTTTTCCATATGTATTCTTCGCGTAAGACGATTCATGAATCGTCGCCGAGAGATTCCGCACAAAGAAGTTGTGACCTCATACTGTGGCATAACCATGGAATTGGCTAAAATGGTCCACCTGATGTTTAATTCTCGGACCCTACACGTATCGTCTTTGCCGAGGTGTCGTCATCCAGTTGAAGCTTATTGCTTTTCCCGGGCCATCTTCATCCCTGGCCAGCGATCCCCTGATCCTACAATTATACCAAGTGTACGTCGGCATTCCGTATACACGTCCAGGTCTAGGTGCAAATCACGCGGTGCCGTGGTCCGGATGTTACGTAAAGGTCACCAATAGACCCCGTCGACCTCTTGCTTCGGTGCTGTGGCTGGAGACGTCATTACGCCTCCACTTGACCTCTTTCCGTGTGGCAGAAAGACAAAGCAGGAAGTGTGAAGCAACAAGCCTCACCTTGATTGAAGGGATTGCATGGGTCAATTGGTTGATTGATATGCCTACCATAACTACACTCCCGCAACTGTGAGCAACTGAGTTGGCTAAAGTGCTCGAGCATCATCGCAGATTTCAAGTGTACAGTACGTCCATGGTCACAGCGACATGACCAGAACAATGCCTTGTGCCACAGCTGGGATCACTCGCGCCGGGACCGAGAGCAAATGGAGACAGACAACGACAGATCTGTCTTGAAAGGCTTCACACAGCTATTTATGGTTGCTCTTGTTGAGAGAAACCCCAGGTACCCGAAGGGACAACAGACAACCCTGTCCTGTTCCCTTGAATGGAGAAGAGACACAGGACAAGGAGGAACTGTACTCGACAATGAGTCTCGACATAGGACGAGGAGGAATTGTATTCGACAATGAGTCCCGACAATGAGCTTGTTCGCCTTTCTTGATCGTCGAGGGGGTGACCAGTCCAATGCAATTGTCTACATTATGCGTCGATATGCCTTCGTTGGCATACTACCGCAGGAACGGCAAATCACAGTTACACTCGTAAGAACAACAGCTGTACTAACTCAGTTCGACACTGCCATACAATGTCGAACTCAGACCAGAACCGGGACGGCGGAGTCTCCCCTCGCCTGTCCATGACCTTCGGTTTCGAGGTCGAGATGCTAGTCGCATCGGCAGGCACCCTTCCTGCAATCTGCGGTAAGCAGCCGCCTTGGGACGATCCCCATCCGGGTGATGGCCGTTGGTGCGCCATCGACAACTCCAGGGGCTCCGCACAATACACCACCGAGGAGGCCGTCGCGGAGATGTTGCTCAAAGCAGGCATTGAGAACACGTGGATCGAGGACAGCCTCGCGACCCACCGGCCATCCGGTGCGTCTCAAGCGAGCCGGATGATGCTTCCCAAGGTCGACATGAAATACCACAACTGGCGGGTCATGCCCGAGTCCTCGCTGAGCGTCGAGGAGTGGATCGCGACCGACCCGGTCTTGGGTAGGTATTCGTGGTCCGGCGCGGAGATAGCATCGGCCGTGTTCAACGTCTGGGCGCGCAGCCCGGACGTCTGGATTGCCCCTCGTCAGGCGCAGGCGAAACAGATTGCGGACGTGTGCCGCACTTTGGCAACGAACTTGCGCATCCGTCTCTCCACCTCCTGTGGCTTGCACATTCACCTCGGCCTCGGCGGCAACTCCATCCCGGGGGACACCGTCCGGCGCTTTGTCTCGGTCATGTGGCTGATTGAAGACGCGGTCCTCTCGCTCTGTGCCTCGTGGCGCGCTGACAATACGTGGGCGCAGCCCATCACCAAGGCTTCGCTGCTAGCCTCCGGCTCAGACGAAGGCAGAGCTCTGCGGCGTTCCACGGAAAACATCCCGGTCGATCTGTACGCATTGCGCATGTTTTTCGGTGACAGCGTCTGGAATACACTGACCCGTGTCCAGAAGCAACATCTCCAGCTCATCTGGTCGCTGCCCCTCTCCGGCAACAACAACAATAACCTTGTCGAGGCCATCACCACCACGACCTGGAGCTCCAGGGGCACGGTGGCCGTCCGCGGTGCCATCCTGGGTAGGGACAGCTCGCAGCACTCCAACGTGGCCAATACGATCGAGATCCGGTATGCGAGCGCGACGTTGGTGGCGCGCGAGCTGTTGTCGTGGACCAACCTGTTTATTCGGCTCTTCCAGCTCTGTAACTGGTACCACGAGACGAATGCGGTCCGCTTGTCGACCCTTGTCCACGGAGTCCTCTCCGCGCATGGGAGTGGGAGACACGCCGGTCACGAGCTCTTGCGCCAGATTGGGCTCGGGGACGATGTTGGTCTGTGGGAGGCGGCTGGGAAGCGGTGGGCTCGGGAGGATGACCATGATCAGGTAAGGATGAACCCTTTCGTTGACGGGTAGTAGTAGGATACTGCTGTAGGAGATTGTGGCTGTCCGAGATTATCTCGTCTTCAGGGCCACGAGAAGATTGTACGATCCTAGAGTCAGGTAAGTGCCAAAGTTCCATAAGCCATGATGTAGATTGATTACCTGGTAAGAATACAAGAATATCAGCGAAAGAAGTAAGTTACACAGCAGACCAATTTGGAAAATGACACGCCACATCCCTCCATCAGACAGTCTTGTGAATAGCACTTCGCAACACAAAGATAAACCACCACAAGCCTTGCCTGCAACCTTCTCCCCCCCCGACAAATGTAGCCCAAAAAGCCACCTAACCCATTCCCAGCTCTAGCAACTCCGCCTTGCTCAACTTCTTCTTCCCCGCCGCAATCCTCAGCACCGTCTCCTCCGCCAGCTTCCGCTTCGCCCCATACCCGCAGAGCCGCCACTGCGCGCTACTTGGGATCCCAAACCACACCGCATTCAGGACGGACAGCGCCCTGATCGGGTTTCCGGTAAACATCCTCCCCAGCAGCTTCCCGAATCCGGGCCTGGCGCCCAGCGGCGCGAGCAGAGTGTCGATGTAGTCGATCGCCTCCCAGGCCAGTATGTGACGGTCGGAATGCACGTATTTCTTCCGCTGCGCCTCCCTGACCCGCTTGATGTCCGTCAACATCTCCTCCTTGGTGGCTCTGGGGATGCGCCCCTCCAGCAGGGCGGCCACGTACCGCGCCTGCGCCTCGGCTGCTGGGGGTAGGGGCCCGATGAGCTCCGTGTACCCCACGAAGAAGAGGTTGTCGTAGTGCGGCGTCGCGAGGAACTTGTACATGTCCACCGCGCCGGGGGGTGTGGTGGTGGTGTCCTTAGAGCGGAGGGGGTCGAAGGAGAGGTGGGGGAAGTCGAATTGGTTGTAGCCCGTCGCGCAGATGACGGCGTCGACGTCGAGGGTGGTGCCGTTGGAGAGGACGAGGCCGGTCTCCGTCAGGGACTCGACGGTGGCGCGGTGCGGGGTGATGAGGCCCGTGGTGACCTTCTCGAGGAAGTCGCCGCGGATGGTGACGTTTTGGGCGAGAATCTTGTGCTCCGGGATTAGTTCCTTTGGGGGCTGGATCTCGACTAGGTGGAGGAGCTTGGTTTGGAGCCATTGCCCGATGGACGGGGGGATCCAGACCTGTGTTGCGCGGTCTGTCATTCGTCACTGTTATTGACTCGTTTTATCAAGGGGGCATATCCAGGGTGCTCACTATCCCATGCCTCGCACGGCTTGCCCAGCACGAACCGCGGGAGAATCCATCCACCACGGCGCGTTATGATATGCACCTCGCTGGCCTGAGGTGCGATCTCGCAAGCTATGTCGACTCCGGAGCTGCCAAGGCCAATGATAGCCACCTTCTTGCCGGCATACGGACCCGGCCTGCGGTAGTAGTGGCTGTGGAGGAGCTCCCCCTTGAAGGTGTCACGGCCCTTGATTTCCGGGAGTTTGGGCGACGATAGATGGCCCGCAGCGTTACAAACCGCGGTGAAGATGCTCTCCTCGGCTGGTTGGCCCTCTGCCTGGACTGTTACTCTCCAGCCACTCGCTCCGCCGTTTAAGGGAGTGCAGTCCAGCACTTTGGTCCTCAACCGGATGTGCTGCTCGAGTCCGAAGTGGTGGGCATACTCATGCAGGTACTGGGACATCTTACGGTGGTTGAAATAGTCGCCATACCGCGCCGGATCAAGTGGGAAATCGGTGAAGCTGCTTGTGTCGCGGCAGCTGTTGAGCATGACCCCGTCGTACATGGCCGACTTCACCGTGGACGGGTCGGTGTCGGGTTCGACTGGCTGATAGGTCCATGCACCTCCGACTGTGTCTCGGGCATCGAAGGCTACCGCTTCGAAGCCGGACGCGAGGCATTCTTTCAGTGTCGTGAGGCCGCACACGCCTTTGGGCCGAGCATGAGATGTCAGTCGAAGATGCGCTCAAAACGGGATTTGGGGTAACCCACCAGCGCCAATGATGGCAACGCGAACTTTGGTTTGCTCCATTGCTTCAGCCCGAAGTTTCGTCGGTCGCACCTAGAGATCCGCGACTTGAAGTTTTGGTCCAAACCAACAATACTCCACCTAGTTGCAACAGGTTCACATCTCGTATTCTGATCTTGACTTAGACTCCTTATAGAGGAAGAACAATAAGTTGAAGGATTCGCCCCCAATCTCTTCTCGCCTGCACTTTGTAGGGTGCGTCCGTCAGCCCTAAGCCGTTTAGGCCAGTGCATATCTCCGAGTCTTGGCTTTGCTGACAGCGTTCTTTGAAGGGACATCATGATGGTAATATCCCGGCCAACGGGATCCGCGCTCCGGTGTGATACTTGATGCAATTGCTATTTGCACGCCCATGCCTCGACCAAACACAGAATAAGCATTGGAGGCTCACTGAATGCCGTGGACGCCACAGCTTATTTTGACGGCTGTTATGACATCAAGCTTTGCCATGGGACATGCCATTCCTAGTTATTCTAGATAAGAAGTGCCCAGAAATATATACTAGTCGGCGTGTTGCGCAGTGCTCTGGAGGTCTCCGATGGACTGTACATGTACAACGGGTTCTATTATGCCACGAACTCCCTCCTCTTGTTCTTCTGCACATAGAACTCGTTGACCCACTGCTGCATATTGGCCACCTCGTCATCAACAATAGCCTTCAGCTCCGCATTCACCGCCCAGTTCTGTCCATAAAGATCAGAGCAATGGACCCCCCCAGGCACGACTCGGATCGGCAACTCTGGAGTGCTCTCCTTGGGGCCGCCGGGGCGGAAAATGGAGCTCAGTGTGGAATCGCGCCACGGGTCCTTGTCGCCATTGGTCATCATCAGCCGCGTCGTGTTGTCGATGAACCACCCGCCCGTGTAGGCGTTGACGTCGTCGGCCGACTTGCCCCTCAGGATTCCGTATCCACCCTCCTCCGGCGGGAAGAAGAGCGGGCACTGCGACCGCCAGTAGGTCACGTTGACGAGGCGCGAGACGATGGTCGGGTGGTCGGCGGGCGCGCCGTCCTGCCAGTACTCGAAGGGCTCGTTGCAGAGCATCCAGTTCCACTGGCGGTTGATGTAGTTGTCCAGCGATAGGTCCTTGTACTGCGGGTTCGAAGCGTTGAGGTTCTGGTAGCAGCCCGTGTTGTAGGTGCCTTGCCAGTCGTCATACCCGGCGGATTCGCAGTCTGTTGTTGTGTGTCAGCGTGTGTTGAGTTGCCGAGGGCGCGGATACTGATTACTACTTACTGCCAGGGAGCTCAACCTCGGTGAACCATTTGGCGTAGCCCTCGAGCGCCTTGCATTGACCGACACCCTCCGGACCGGGCACCGAGTTGGTGGAGTTGGGCCAGACGTTCTGGGACAGGTTAGTGGCCATTCGAGCGCGCAACAGAGCGGAACAAGCTTACCTCGATGTAATCGCAGAACTGGTAGTAGGGCGTGTAGCCCAGCGTTGACTCGGAATAGAACTGCGTCGACTGCCACGTCCACGGGCCGTATTCGAGGGCACTACAAAGATTGTCAGCATTTGCGTCCCAAATATTAACATCAAAATGTGTCCTGACACTCACGCTCCAAAGTCAGCATCCTCCAAATCCTCTAGCATAAACTTGGCCTTGAGCTTCTGCTTCTGCTTGGCGCTGCCGTGCAGCAGAATGTCGTCCACATACTCGATAACGGCTGTCAGATCCTTGGAGCAGTTCTGCGGCGTCGCCTCCATGACGGGGACGAAGTACTGCCAGAAGTCGCTGATAGCCTCCACCACGCCGCTGGTTCCGTGGTAAGCCCAGAACGTGCCGGGATCCTTTACTGCAATCCATCCCGCCAGAGCGCCGGGGTAAGATCCTCCGGAGAAGACCCACGGCGCATTGTCCGGGTGGCTCGCGGTGCTGTTGTCAAAGGGCAGCACGAAGTTCCGCGCGAAGTAGCTGTGGTCCTTGATGGCGTTGTCGAGCGTCAGATACTGCAGGTTGGGCACGGTCAGGGTGTCGAACGGTGACGACTGTCCCCAATACCGGTGCTCCAGGACGATGACCGCGCCACCCATCGTCTTGGCAAATAGGCCCGCCAGCCGCTGCGTCGTGGTGTACGTCCTGTTGAAGCCGTCGGCGGCCTGCTCGCCCGGGTCGACCAGGAAGATGGGCGACCCGGGACCCTTCCAGAACTCGGTGCCGTACCAGTACCGCTGCTTGAAGGTGCCGAGGCTCGGGTTCGAGTGGTCGATGAGCTGGTCGAAGGTGCCCCAGCCGTTGGTGCCGTTCACGCCCGGGTCGAATGCCTCGATGCTGGGGTCGATGGGACCGATCTGCATGCCCGCCTGGCGCGGAAAGCCAATGGCCGCGGCCGAGGCGGCGAACAGCAGCTCCAGTCCGGCAATCGAGAGCTTCATTGTCGGGGAGGATGAGGGCACTTCACCAGGGTCGCGCAGTTAGACCTAGGCGACCTGACCGGGGCAAAAGAGTTGCGGCGCCTCACTGACGGGGACAGGCCCGACTTTATTCGCGCCATACCGTGCCGCTTTTCGCAGCTTGATTATTTTATCCCGGCGTCGCATTGCACAGCAGGGGTAGGCGCCACCATGCTCCAGCTTAATGCAGGTCGCTGCCCATCGCCAGTATAGTACTTCGTACATCGCGGGTCCGGAAGACTGGGGTTCTCCCGGCTAGGGGCAATTTCATGCCGTCCACCTTCCTGGTTGGTAGGCCCTCCAACTCGGATACCACCACATCGTTGGAGGAATCGGAGGGACAGGGCTGCGGCATCACATCGGAAATCACCCGGAGGAACATGGTTAATTTGGCCAAGCAGCACAATTGGGCAGGTAGAGCTCCAGATCTTGGGAAGCTCCTCCTGGGCTGCATTTACTCCAGCTCTTAAAGAGCAGCTCCAAGGCACCCGCATGCACACATGTACCTTAGGTAGCTCAGATTGGGGTTTGAGAGCAGGCCCAATCACGATCGTCGCCTGTCGCATCTTGATCGCGCGCCGAGCCCAGATCCGGGACCTTCCCAAAATGGAAAGCAACTTTTTGTCGTCGCGCAAGGGTTAGGGTCGATAACGCCGAGCATCTTCGGCCGGGGGTGTACGAAAGATGACAAACAATGGGAAGGACGGAGCTGCCTCCAGGTCAGGTGACTGTGTGACCCGAAGAGGAATGGCCGTCGCCATCGGTGAGTCCCTCGCTTCGCCCCGACGGACAAGCTCCGACATGCCGGCGCCAGCGCCACTAGCAACCAAGGTCATGGCACCATGTCGGTCGTTGGGGACCTCGCGACAGCCGGCCTCGAAGCCCGGCGCGCTGGACTTACTGCATCGAGCGAGTGATCTGAATGTTTCCAAAACATGCTTTCGTCATCAGACTTGGGCGTCGCCCCTAAATCGCTACCTTACCGTAATTACGGATTGCCTCCCTATCCAAACCTGAGATGTCTTAAATAATTCATTCCCTTTTGACCTATAATAGTGAGGAGGGTACCTTTCCACTTACTCAAACATTGCCATGCCGTCCTCTTTATGACCTGTAGACCGACGGGCAACCGAAACTAGTCCTATAAGATTTCACTTGTTTTGTACATACGTCTAGCATAATGTCCTCCTCAGGCGGTGCGCCGGGTCAGGTATGTGTCGCCTTGCCACTCACTGACTTCCAAGTTAAGGTAAACCACAACACCACCGCTAACTGCCACCTTCAGATGCATGGACCCCCGTACCTCCCCTCAACCCAAGCCGTCGGCGGCACCCCGACCACCGGGCTCGACGACCCCATCTGCGCCGTCCTCATCCTCCTCTTCGCCGTCGTCGGCGCCTTCCACCTGACCCTGCGCGTGAAGCAGCACGAGTCCCACCGCTCCCGCCTCGGCTTTCTCCTCTTCATCTTCTCCTTCGTCCGCACCGTCGCCCTCGTCCTGCGCATAGCCTGGGCCTCGCGGCCGACCAACGTCAACGTCGCCATCGCCGCCAACGTCTTCACCGCCGCGGGCGTGGTCATCGTCTTCATCGTCAACCTGATCTTCACCCGGCGCGTGGCGAACGACTACGTGCGGGGGGGTAGGAGCAAGGCGTTCGACTGGGCGCTGAGGTTCCTCATCTTCTGCGTCGCCGCGTCGGTCATCATGCTCATCGTCGCGACCGTCTACAGCTTCTTCACGCTCGACGCCGCGACGAGGCTTATTTGTCGGAAGATCCAGCTGTTCGGCGCCACGTACCTGGCGCTGCTGGCCTTCGTGCCCATCCCCGCGGCGCTGCTGGCGCTGGTCTTCCGCAACGAGGTCGCCAGGGAGGATCCGCTGGCGAGGCGGAGGTTCCTGGCCAAGGTGCAGCTGCTGCTGCTCACGGCTACGCTGCTCACGCTCGGGGCCGGGTTCAGGTGCGGGACGAACTTTGACGCCCGGCCGCTGGGGCATCCGACGTGGTTCCACAACAAGGCGGCGTTTTACTGCTTTAATTTCGTGATCGAGGTGGTGGTGCTGTACATATTCGCTGCTGCGCGGTTCGACTTCCGGCTCAGGTATAGGCAGCCTCTCGACGCGGAGGACGGAGGGGATGCGAGCGATTCGGCGCCGGCTGAGTCGTCGGAGAAGATTGTGGCTGACCGGGGGAGCAAGTGGCATAAGTTGGCTCATGACCGCGAGGTGTTTGGTGGTGGGGATTGGGTTCGATAAAACTGCATTGGATGGCTTTGTTGCATGGACGTTGGACATTGTGCGGGCGGCACATGTGGCGGTTGATACCCGGTGTTACTGGCACTGTTTATGTTGTACTACCACCTACAAGGGGAGCATGTAACGGACGTAGATTTGACTCTTAATGAGCGGCATCTTCACTCATATAGCTATATCTATACCTTGCCTTGTAACTATGAGATAATATCCATGGGGGTTTGCGAGGGATGGCATTATTTGTTGACATCTGCTCATGTGCGAAACAAGAGCTCCCAAGTCCAGTTCCCGTGCCTGCAACCCCGTCCTGGGCCTGGAGAGCCAGGACCGGGTTGCCGCTACAGATGGTCGTGTTATACAGCTGCACCAGCGGCATGGTGTGTCGGACGGCTGGATTAAGGGGCCGTTTGGTGTCGATGCGGAAGAATTGCGTGGTGGAGATGCCATCGGGGGGCGGCCCGTATCTGCCAGGAGTGTTCCTACGGTGAACGGGCCGGATTCACACCTCAGATTCATCCTTGCGTCCAGGTCCTCGTCGACAGCATTTGCGGCAGGCGCTGAGGGCCATAAAGGCGGGCCTCAGCCTATCCGCGGCTTCCTCCTCACCCACACTTCCTTGACATTCCCATCTGACGCCGTGGCATTGCCGTCACGCAGCTGGACTTCCCAGATGGGGAGTCTGTAGTTACCGCGGTCTCCCATGCCCGTGAACAGATCGAAGGACCAGTTGTGCTTGGGACATTGTATCCCCGCGCTGAGAACAACACCAAAGTCCTCGACGTCGAAGAGAATACCGTCCGAAAGCGGATAGGACGAATGGGGGCAACTCTGCGACCGTGTCAGTGGTTAGGGGGGCTGTTGCACTTGTAGCGAGATAACCTACATGGTCGATGGCATGGAACTTGCCGCGAAACTGGAAAACCAGCACCTGGTCCTTCAAGTCTACTCCGACGTCGTCGATTGGCACCTCCGTCCCATCAGAAGGGTTGTCCTTGGGGATATGGAAGACCTTGCATCCTGGTGTTGTATCTCCTTTGCACAGAAGCGGTTGGGAGACCAGGTTCGGGAATGCGGAGGCGGGACCGACGTGGAACCAGTCCGCATCTGCCCGGCTAGGTGCCCAAAATGATAGCATCGCTACACTCCTCTGGCACGAACAGCTGAAGTGTTGTACGTAGTCTCAGGACTGCCTTGAGCGTGCTATTACTGGACTGTCATTCGTAGGAATGCAAGAACTCGGCTGAACAAGGCGTCGGGCCACAGGTCACCTTTGAGACAGAAAGGACAGACTATATGAACCTCTCGACATACTGAATCCTGTAGATATAGGCATCCTATGCTAGGGATATGGAAGCCCCCGATCACATCCACCCATGAAGTAGTGAAGTGAACGAGAAGTGATCCACTGAGTGAAGCTATCCAAGCTTCTCATTGGATAAGCCTGGCAAGACGACTCCACCTACCGGCCGCACAGCGGGACAAGGCCCTCTTGAATTTTTTTTCTTATCGAAGCTCGCGCCGTCTGAAGTCAATCGCAGCTTGGTGGTATCAGCAGCAACTGCCATGCCCGCCGTCCTCCTCGATCAAGAGCCAGCGTCGATCAACATGGACGGGGTCAGGTCGGAGAAGAAGCACAAGCGCTCTAAGGAGCACAAGAAGCGGCCACGCGAGGAAGACGAGAACGCGACGCCGAGGCGCCACAAGAAGTCGAAGAAGCACCGAGACGAAGAGGCGCCGCCCGCAGACGAAGATGATGTTGCGGTGAAACAGGACGGTTCGGTGAACGGGGATGGTAAGAAGAGGAGCAAGAAGCACAGGAAGTCCAAGGATTTCACCAATGGCGAGCACATCAAGCCTGAGCCCGACGCGGACGAAGCGCCCTCCGAAGAGGCACCGAAGAAGTCGAAAAAGAAGCACCGAAAACATGCAGACGCCGAGGCGGAGGCAGAGGACGAAGCTGCTCCTGCTGCACCACAAGATGGAGAGCAGACACCCAAAAAGAGGAAGAAGGACAAGTCAAAGAAGGAGGAGAGAGTAGAGGAAGACGAAGAGCCAGCAGAGGAAGCACAACCAAAACGGAAGAGCAAGAGCAAGAAGAAGAGGAAAGAGAGAGACACGGAAGCTGCTGCGGATGAAGATGCTATGGACATTGACGAGGGCGAGCCTGCGACAACGACTCAGACCTCACATCCGTCTTCAAGCGCCGGGTTTCCCTTCTTCACCCAGACCATTTCCCTCTACGTGCCCTTCTTCCCAGTTGGCTTCGACAAACCCATCACGAACGTGGCCAGCCAACACCTGGACCCGCTACTCAACCACTACTCCCCTCTCCTCCGCGGCGTCCTTCTTGGCTACCGCAACGTCAACCTCTCGGAGCGACCAGTGCGGCCGAACCCCAAGAACCTCCCCGACGATCACACCCCTGCCCTCCTTGAGTCACTCAACGAATACGCCGTCGGGTTCGGCTTCCTGACGGCGGATGTCGACCTATTCATCCCCAGCCGCGGCGCCTTGATGGAGGGCACCGTCAACCTTCAGAGCGAAGGCCACATCGGCGTCGTGTGCTGGAACAAGTTCAACGCCAGCATAGAAGCCAAGCGCCTCCCGGCCGGCTGGCGCTGGGTCGACCTGAACGAGCACGGAGGCAGCAACGGCACGGACGGCGGCAGCAGGGCCAAGGGCAAGCACACCTACCTCACCGCCGACCCGGACATGCCGTCGGCCGACGAGGACGGCGAGAACGAGGGCACCGACATCCTGGACGACTCGCCCCTCGAGCTGGCCGAGCTGCACACCACGGGCTACTGGGTCGACGAGGCCGGCGAGCGGGTTAGCGCGAAGCCGCTGCGGTTCCGCATCAAGAACTTCGACGTCGGCGTGGCGGGCGACTACGGCTACATCAGCATCGAGGGCACGACGCTCAGCGACGACGAGGAGCGGGAGATGGGGCGGCAGGAGCGCGAGATTGAGCGGCGGAGGAGGGAGAAGCAGAGTCCCGGCGGGCTGCTGAGGCCGATGCTGCGTCGGGTGCCCGAGTTCAGTCTGACTAGCTTCGGGAAGGAGGAGCAGGAGGAGGACAGCATCAAGAAGACGGTGCTGTATCAGGGCAGTCGGCCTGGGACGCCGGATGATTAGAAAGCGGATGGATTACTCTGCCGGACGCCGAACTGATGCGACCAATTTAATAGAGGGTTGGAATGCATGTATGTCGTCTTCCCTGGACGACTGGCGGAGTTACACTGGATGATTTGCATCATTTCCACACGGGTGTGTACAAGCATCTGTATCCAAATCAATCCGGCCACAGAGAGCAGTGCTTTTCACTTCCAATGCTCTCAATGTGACTCCTGCTCCTCACTTCCTGATATCCCGCCGCTTCTTCGTTTGCCTTGTGTTTGCCTGCCGCCTGACTGCAAGGCAGACGCAGCCGCTGTGCTGTTTTTGATGCTGTGACACCCCAAACGAGCAGCCACTCACGGCGTGCTGGCAGCCTGGCCGGGACTTTGGGCCAACATCGATGCCCGACCCAACGAAAGGCAGAAAACGACCAAATCGTAAACACCACCCGCAACCTTTTATAGTCCAGAGCCTTGAACTCTGTCCTGGTGGATTTCCGCCATTACTGACCCTTTGCCTACTTCTTACAGCAGTGCCAGCCAGACCCACAAACCTACAACTTACCACAATCAACACCAACCCGCTACCCTCGGACCTCAAGATGGCATTCCTCACGGCCATCATCGAGTGCCTCACCGGCAGCGGCTCGACAGCCCCCTCCACCACCCTGCCATCCCACGACCTCGACTCGAAACACCATCCCTCCCCAACTCAAGCCGACCTCATCGCCGCCGAGTTCATCTCCGTCCTCACCACAGCCGACAAAACAGGCCCCTCCCTCCGCCGCCGGCTGGAGTCGACAGCCGACACGGCCAGCTGGACCGAGAGCCTCGCCAGAGCCGTGCTCAACGGCGTGGTCGACGTGATCCAGGAGGGGCGGGAGAAGATGGGGCCGGCCATGGCCGAGGCGCTGGGGAGGGTCGAGGACGAGGCCGGCAGGGCGTTTGAGTGGGGGACGGACCATCCCAAGGAGGTGCTGGCTGGGCTGGTCGTCATTGTCGCTGTCGGGGTGCTGGTGGTGATGATGGCGCCTTGGGTCGTGGAGGCTCTGGGGTTCGCCGAGTTGGGGCCTGTTGAGGGTATGTATCCGTTGCCTCTCACCTCCTTTCCCAACCCCCCTCCTGTTCGAAAGCAGATATTCTTCTTGATGTTTGGTGCATAAGCTGATTCGGGGGTGTGGTACAGGATCGTTCGCGGCGTGGTGGGAGTCTATGTACGCTGGCTACATCCCAAGGGGTTCACTGTTTTCTTACCTCCAGCGCTTGGGTATGACGTGGAAGTAGGCAAGGGGCCCTGATGATTGATTGACTGGTACTCTGGATGGCTTTCGGCATGGGCCGCCATGCATTGACGGAGGACGGGCGGTGGAACGGAGGAAGCTCCGTGCTCCAAGCTTGAGTAGAGCCGAGCCCGAGCCGAGTTGGGGGTTCCGCAGCGCTATCAGGGCCCCATAGATTCCCGCTCATAACTTACAACGCCATTGGTAGTCTAAAGTTTGGTGTTCACCATTCCCACAGAACTCTTCGTTGTTGCTTGAAAATCCCTATGATTACCCTCCAATCACTACTGCCAGACGACTCATGTTTGCCCAGTACTCAATCCAAATGATCATTCGCGGAAGAGACGACCACCGTCGGTCTTGCCGAAGCAGGTGACGGGGGCTAATGCAACTGCGGGGGGTCGGCAAGCTCCCCCAACCCGCAGAGGGGCCAAAGCTTGGTCGAACCATGAAATGCTCGCATGCGACACGCCTATCACTTGCCTCGACGACGTCAAAGTTTATCTTGGCGCGGACCCCATAGTCTCGAGCTTTACGCAGCATGTTATCAGTTCGGGGCGATCAGTCATGGGGGGCCGATACGCGGCTGTCTTTCCTCGGTTGCTATTCGCTGGATTTCTTCCCACCGAACTGGCCATTAGCTCTGCCTTTGTGGTTATGGTTTGCTGTGTCGCCTCTTATCTGATATCATGGTGTAACCCCTGGAAGTTGGGGTCGGTGTCGGGTCCCTGACATCGGCGCCGTCTGGACTCTTTACCTGTTCTTGTCGTCGCGCAACAAGCTTCTAGCCTAGTTCTGGAGCTTGTGACCACGACTCCCACGACTCCCACGACTCCCAGAGTCGTGATAGTCTCACGACTTCTGTCTCTCTTCTTCCTTCTCCTTTCCTCTCTACACATCAATCCCTTAAATCCAGCTGATATAGAGTCCAACTTTCCTGGCAGCTACCTTGCCCCCCTTGCAAGAAGAAACGCGGATACCTAAACCGAAGTGGCGGCCATGGAAGAACCGGCAGTCGAGAGGAGGGCGTCCGGCAGCGGCGACGAGGCCGAAGAGAGTCGCCTCGCCCAGTTCGGATACAAGCAAGAGTTGAAGAGGGACTGGGGTCTGGCGCACAACTTTGGCATCTCTTTCTCCATCATTGTGAGCCGCCGCCTCTCTCGCCGCTAATGCGACCAGTTGCAACGTGGAAACTGACCACAGTGCCGTCATACAGAGCGTCATCACGGGAATCACGACTCTATTCTCCTATGGATTGAACACGGGAGGGCCTGCTGGTATGTAAACTGTGCTGTCACGACCCCGCCGAACTTTTGGGACTGATCAGTCTTTCGCCGTCCAGTCATCTCGGTCAGTTGGATCCTCGTCTCCGCCTTCACCATGCTCGTCGCCATATCAATGGCGGAGATTGTGTCCGCCATCCCGACCAGCGGCGGCCCTTACTTCTGGGCCGGTATGCTCGCGCCTCCCAGATGGTCGCCCTTCGCGGCCTGGCTCACTGGCTGGTTCAACCTTCTTGGTCAGGCAAGTCCCCACCGTCACATCGGGAAGGAAGGGAATGGGCCCTCTGACAAAGTTGATTCTACTAGGTCGCCGTGACGACAGGCATCTCCTTCGGACTCGCCAACCTGATCGCCACCGCCGCCATCGTGCAGAACCCGGACTACGTCCCCACGCCGGCCAAGACCATCGGCATCTACGCGGCCGTGCTCGTGTCCCACGGCATCGTCAACACGTTCGGCGTCAAGACCCTGAGGTACCTCAACAACACGTCCATCTTCCTGCACTCGGTGGGGATAACGGCCCTGTGCATCGCCATCCTCGTCAAGGCCCCCAAGCACCAGCCGGCCTCCTTCGTGTTCCAGAAGTTCTACGACGGCACGGGTCTCGACGGCGCCGAGGGCTGGAGCATACGTGCGAGCCCTGCCTATCTCGCACTGTGCGGTTCGTTACTATCGCAATATACGATTACCGGGTTTGATGCGTCGGCGCATTTGAGCGAGGAGACGAAGAAGGCGAGCTGGAGTGCGCCCATCGGCGTCATCTCCAGTGTCGGCTTCAGCTCGCTGTTTGGCTTCTTTGTGATCCTGACGTATCTGTTCTCCATCCAGGACTTCGACAGGACGCTCAACAGCGAGTACGGACAGCCCGTGTTGCAGATATTCGTGGACATTGCCGGTGAGCGTGGCGCGCTGGCGATGTTCAGCGTCATCATGGGTGGGTCGGCTTGCGCACAGTACCATGGATGATCTGGAACTGACATATCTGCTCAGTCTGCGTGTGGCATTGCGGTCTCTTTAGCATGACGAGCAATAGTCGGATGATGTTTGCCTTTGCCCGAGACGGCGGTATTGTGAGTTTCCTGAGCCAGCCGGAAGGTCCCCAGGAGGCCCGAGAGCTAACAGAGACGCAGCCTCACTTCTTCCACAAGGTCGATGCCCGTTTCCGCTCTCCTATCCGCACTGTCTGGCTAGCCGCAACGCTGTCGTTCATCCTCGCATTGCCGTCTCTCGGCTCGTCGGTGGCTTTCGCGGCAGCGACCTCCATCGCGACCATCGGCCTATACATCTCGTACGGACTGCCGATCCTGATCGGCCTCATCTGGCACAAGAACTTCGTCAGCATGAAGGGGCCCTTCAACCTCAAGGGGCTGTCGCGCCCCATCGCCATGGGAGCGTGCGCGTGGATCGTCACCATCACCGTCGTCTTCTGCCTGCCGACTGCTAATCCGGTGACCTCGCAAACCCTCAACTACACCGTCGTCGCCGTCGGCATCATCGGGATCGGGTCGATCCTCAGCTGGGTGGTGTGGGCGCATCGCTGGTTCACGGGGCCTGCCGAGGAAGTGACCAAGGCGATGAGGCTGGGCGTCGATATCAGCGAACCGGGTGCCTTTGAGGAGAAGACGGCGAACGAGAAGGGGGTCAAGATGGTGAGCGAAGGAAGCGGGTCGTGATGTCGTGATCTGGACGTCGGTTTTCGGAAGCAGGAGCTAGTCCAGAGATGGTTAATCGGGTTGATGTAAGATACCATGGCCGTGGAAGCGGGACAGGAAGGTTCAAGATACCCAGATACCAGTGTGTCGGTGAGACAGGAATGACTTAAGCTTTTGCTGCAGGTGGTCTTGTTGCTGTCCATGAGGTACCTCGATTGCAGATTGTGGTGAGATGTTCGAAGGGTTAGGGCTACGTGATTCGACTATCTTGACATCGGGACTGAGATACTGACTGATGGCACCATGGCGCCTCACCTCATACTTCCTCACTAACCGCCAGTGAGCTAGTCTGCACCTCGCTTCCAATCCTTGTTAGAGAATCGGACTCAACACCTTTATCACCGTATCACCGTCGGTTGAGCTGCAAAGTTGCGGGGTGCAGAAGGGTTGCAGGAGCTGATCCGGGGGTTGACTGGTTATTTGTGCGAGCACGCCATCTCGCGTCGTACTTGCACGCTCGCGCCGCCAAGGAACATGGACTCGGGGTTATCACAACCTCAACACCACTCCGTTCGCCTCTGTTCGCCCGAAGCAGATAGGACTGGTTCGAGATCACTCGAAAGCATTCAGTGCTAGTGATCCTCAGCAACTAGCGTTCCGGCAGAACATACCTGACTATTACTCTTATCTGGGTGTCATGGCCAGCCAAACCTTGAGCTGGCTCGATGTCGCCATGGCGCTCGCTAAAGACGACAATGATCGCCTGCGGAAAAGGCGCTCCCACGTGGGATTAATAAGATAGTCGTTGGATCCTGCTCCAGATAGAGGAGGAGGCTGAATATCGCAAGACAGGGACCGTGTGCATCGGCTGCAAACTCGGTAAACATGGCGCAACATCACGAGAAAGCCGTGAAGAATGCTTTCACTGTCGGTGAAAATGCGGCTGTTGTCTCTGGCCCGCCTTCGGAGGGTGAAGGGTCGCCTTACAAGGAGCCGAAGAGGACCTGGAAGTCTGTTGTTTGGTCATGTAAGCCCGTATACCTCGCAATGAGGGCAGACAGAGCCACGGAAGACGGGATACTGATAGCCCTCCAGCACTCGATGTCCCCGCGGATGAAGCCCGCTTCCTCACCAAGCTCGATCTGACCCTCATCTCTACGTCGGCCCTGGGAGTCATGTGCCGCTATCTCGACCAAGTCAATATCAACAACGCCTTTAGTATGTGGCACGATCTGCGTTGCCCGCTGCGAAACCAGCTTCCTTTTGCTGACGTGGAAACCTACAGACAGTGGGATGAAGGAGGACCTCTCTCTCTACGGGAACGAGCTTAACTACGCCAACGCCATCTGGAGTGCAGCATATGTGTTTGGCCAGATCCCTTCGAATTTGATCCTCACCCGTGTACGTGCCCCAACTCGGTGGTAACCGGTTGTTGACCCAGATGTGCCTGTGTGCAATGGTCTCCTTGCTGATGAGTTTTCAGGTCAATGCTCCCTATTACATTGCCTTTCTCGAGTTTGCCTGGACAGTCTTCACCTTTGCCACGGCCGGTGTTAAGAATGTCACCATGCTCTACGTCTTCCGCTTTTTGTACGGATGCCACCCAGCCTTCCTCCATCTACTGGCAAGAGCCAAGCTTAGCTGACATCGTCATAGCGTTGGCCTGTTCGAAGCCGGCCACTTTCCTGCCGTCATGTATATCTGCTCTAGCTACTACAAGCCCCATGAGCTAGCTCGACGCAACACCCTGATCCAGATCTTCACACAGGTGGGACCCTTGTTCTCCGGTTTCCTAATGGCAGCCGTGTTCGCCGGGCTGGATGGCGTCCGCGGACTCGAAGGCTGGCGGTGGATGTACATGTGCGTGTCTCTTGTCACCTTTGATCGTCCACACTGAAAAGGAAAGCTGACGGTAGCAGTGTGTGCGGGTGCATCTCTCTCCCGTGCGCCCTCTGGACATTGATTGCCATGCCTCAACTCCCTGGCCGAGCGAAGGCCAACTGGTTAGCCCAACCACTGCTCGCACTCTCCTACATGCGGTATGGCTGACCCTGTGCCCAGGATCTTCACACAGAAGGAAGTAGAACTTGCTCGAGCCCGGATGCCGACCGAGGCCAAGTTCTATTCTGGCTTGTTCAAGTGGAAGGACATCAAGCGCTGGCACACGACGTGGCATGTCTACCTGTGTAAGCACTATTCCCTAGCGAATATCACCATTCGTGCATTACTGATGTCCGATTAGTTCCCTTCTTCTTCGCTCTCGCGTCTCAATGGGGCCAGTCTGGTGCATCGAGTGAGTCTTCGAGCATGGTCTCTGTACGATAATCAGCCAACTTACCCGTCCGTCAGTGATCTTCTGGGTTAAGAGCTACAACGTCAAGGGCAAGCCTGCTCGCTTCTCTGTTCCCCAGATCAACATGATCCCTCTCGGTGTAAGTCTCCTCCTCCAACCACATGTCCCAGGAGCTAATCGTGGATGATGCGCAGATCAACATCATCACCATCATCGCCACGTTGATCAACTCGTGGGTGTCCGACAGCCTGCCCGGCTCAGCCAGGTGGCCGGGCATGTTGTTTGCTAGCACCATGGCCATCATCTTCCCCGTCGCCCTCGCCGCCACGCCCGTCCATCCACCGCACATCGCCACTCGCTGGGTGCTCTACTACCTGACCGCTCTGGCCGGGACATGCGCTGGGCTGTCGTGGACGTTCGTGAACGAGACAAACAGACAAGATCCCGAGAAGCGAGCGTACGTCTCAGCCATGGTAAGCTGTCTTCCCTCTCCTGGCCCCCTCGGGTCAGCCCAAAGAGCCCGAGAAGCTGACAAGTCCCTCCCCATCCAGATGAACGCATTCGCCTACATCTTCACCGCGTGGGTGCCCATCTTCACCTTCCCTACTCAGAGACAGCCGTATATCGTGGCGGGCAATTACATCACCGGCGGGTTTGGCGCGGCGGCTTTCGTGACCGTCCTGGCGATTCGACACTTCCATAACCGGGATCTCAAGCGGAGTGGTGCGCGCGGCTCCACGTCGCCCGGAGAGGACAGCGAGGCGGCGCACGAGGTCGACTCGCAGGACGCTGGGTCGTTGAAGAGGGCGGGCTGATATAGCTTACATAGCACCCCTGGACGAGTAGCGCCCTTGACGAGTAGCAAGCGGTGTGGTGCGATTTCACCATCTTGTTACTTTGTGCGTGATGCAACCTCTCTACCAGAGGAAAGTCAGGAGACATAAGCTCAAGAACCCTCCGTCTGCTTACTTTGAAGGTTGCCTCCAGTGGTGAGGGGAGAATGCTACGGTATCCCCGAAGCACGCAATTATTTGTGGGGGTTTTCCTGCATTTTCTGTCGACTGTCCCATGTCGTCACACCTTATTACCAAGGTGTGGTGGCAGCCACTACGGGTACCACCTTAGTGGCCGTTGAATACGACTTCCACCAACCGGTTCATTCTTAAAAGTCTTCCATGCCATCTCTATCACACAGAGGGCAGCTTCTTTTGTAGGTAGCAAGAGTGCCAGGCTCTTGTCCGGTGCGGCCCTGCAAGATGAACGACTTACACGAGAACCCCGCCCATCTGGGCTCCACCGCCGCGAAGGACGGTCAGAGCCCGGAAAAGGACGTCGAGAGCCTCGACCTCAACCGCGGCGACGGGCCTCGTCACATCTCGTCGGACCGGCTGAACCGCGCCCTGTCGGCGCGCCAGGTGCAGATGATTGCCATCGGCGGGACGATAGGGACGGGCCTCTTCCTCGGAACGGGCAAGTCGCTGGCCACCGGCGGGCCGGCCTCGATGCTGATCGCGTATCTCATCGTCGGGGCGATCGTGTTCGTGACCATGCTGAGTCTGGGCGAGATGGCGGCTTTTATACCCGTTGCTGGTAGCTTCTGCACGTTTGCTGGGTGAGTGGATTTCCCCCTAAGGTCTAAGGAGACAAGCTGCGACTTGGCAAGCGGCCTTGTGGGCTAGGACCGTTGCTAAGACTTCTTGGCTGTTTTCTAGGCGGTTTGTGGATGATGCCTTTGGGTTCGCCCTGACGTGGAACTACTGGTTTAACGATGCTGTTTCTACGGCCTCGGACCTGGTTGCGCTGCAGTTGGTGCTGCAGTACTGGACCGACAACTTCCCCGGGTGGGCGCTGAGTCTGATCTTCTGGGCTATCCTGATTGCTGTCAATATCATCACTGTCGCGGCCTACGGCGAGCTGGAGTACTGGCTGAGCTTGCTCAAGGTGATAACCATCATCGTAAGTTCCAACATTCAGGCATAGATTAGATGCGGACCTGGCGGCTCACACGGCACATACAGATCTTCATCATCATCAGTATAGCCGTCAACTGCGGTGCAAACACCATGCACCGCTACATCGGCGGCGAAAACTGGCGGCTCCCTGGCGCCCCGTTTGTCGGCGGTATTGGCGGCTTCGCATCCGTCTTTGTGACGGCCTCTTTCGCGTGTAAGTCCCTTTCCGTTGGGTTGGCCGACTCCAAGCCGTTCGGTGCTGACTACGTATAGATGGTGGCACAGAATCCATCGCCATCACGGCGGGGGAGACGAAGGATCCCACAAGAAATATGCCTCGCGTCGTAAAGAACGTGTTCTGGCGGATCCTCCTGTTCTAGTATGTTACTCGAACAGCTCCATTGGCTATGTTGAGCATTGCTAACAGCCAGCAGCATCCTCTCTGTGCTTCTCATCGGGCTAAATGTACCCTACACGTATCCCGGCCTGAACACCAAGGACACCCGCACCTCGCCATTCACCATTGTCTTCCAGATGGTCGGCTCCCATGTTGCGGGAAGCTTCATCAACGCTGTGATCATGACTAGCGTCCTGTCCGCCGGCAACCACGCATTGTTTGCTGGCGTCAGGTTGCTGTACACTCTCGCAATGGAGGGACATGCGCCTGCCGTCTTTGGCAAGCTGAACAGGAACAAAGTACCTTGGGTAGCAGTCTTGTTCACCGGCTCTATCAGCGGCTTGTGCTTCGGAGCAAGTTTCATTGGAGCCGGCCAGCTATGGTCCTGGTTGCAGAAGTAAGTTGCATCGGACCATCTTTGTGCCATGAATGCTCGCTAACAGGCCCAGCATCGTCGGCGTCTCCAACCAGCTCTCCTGGATCGCAATCGGCATAACCTCGATCCGGTTCCGCTCCGCGCTCGCCATCCAAGGCAAGACGCACCTCCTCCCCTTCAAGAACTGGACGTACCCGGTCGGTCCCTATATCTGCGTGGTCCTCAACTGCTTCCTCGTGCTCGTCCAGGGCTGGAGCTGCTTCAGCCCCAGGTTTAGCGGCGTCGACTTTGTAAGCTACTACATCGAGCTGCCGATTATGCTCGTCATGTACGTGGCGTGGAAGTTGATCAAGCGGACCAAGATCGTCAAGCTGAGCGAGATGGACCTCGAGACCGACGTGTACGTCGCTGACGAGGCGCCGCCGGAGAAGAAGCCTCTTGTTAGGCGGCTGAGGAGAATAGCTACGTGGTTTATATAGCGGTATAGTTGAGAAATTTCCTTGAGCTATTACTCAACGGTGTGGTCAAGTTCGGAATGAAGGGTTGGCATTCTGGCGGCCACCATCTGGGACACGATGGGGCTTTGATCGGTGAAATGACGTTCAAATCGCGTAATTAACTGCCGACAATTCTTCATCGATCCGCGAACCTAGAAATATAGACGCTGACACCTCTTAGACGCTCTACATATACTTCTCACCAGGTCATCTCGTTAGGTATTACTGCTCGTCGGTTTCGGTGTTAGGCCTACCGCAGTTGGCTGAGGTGCTGAGTCAGTGGTTGACAATCGAGAGATGACCGGTCATATTCTTCCAAACCTTCACAGGCGTCCAAAGGGATCTTGAAACCAAGCACTTCTGACCAAATATGGACTCAATGGATTCCCGCAGGATAACACTGGCCACCAAACCAGGTGCATCGCTGGCGGTGAACACTTACACGCCAGACAACCCCACGTCGCTACCTCTGCCTTTATCCAAGACACTGATCGTTTTCCTCAACGGCCTCGCCGCACCCCAAACAAGCTGGAAACCCACATTGACCATCCTCCTGCAGCATCACAAGCCATCCCTACCAGCCCTTTTAACCTACGACCGCTACGGCCAAGGAGCGTCGGACCCGGACCCCACCGACCCCCCGGACACCCCCTACGGCCACGACGCTGACACGGTAATATCCGACCTGCACCAACTCCTCTCCCAGGCCTGCCGCGATACCCTCCGCCTGCCCCCGCCAGGCACGAACGACAGCGCCACCACCCACCTGATCTTCATCTGCAACAGCATCGGCTGCCCGCTAGCGCGCCTCTACGCAGCCGCGCACCCGGGCACCGTGCCGGCCTTCCTCTTCCTGGACAGCATGATGGCCAACAGCGACTTCGTCTCCGTGTTTCCGGACCCGGACGCCGCGGACCTTGACCCCACCACCTTGCCGCGCGACGTCTCGGTCCGGGACCTCAGGCACGCCCGGGAACAGTACGGAGCGCGGTTTCACCCGACGGTGCCTAACGGGGAGGGATTAGATAGGAGGGATTTGCCGAGGAGGCTGCCGTTTGCGGATGGGCCTGTGCTGCCGCCGGGCCCGGACGGGAGGCCGCCGTTGGTGAGGGTGGTGGGGCATGATTTTGAGAGGTTCGCGCGGGATGGGCTGGAGGTATGGGAATCTACCTCGTGGATGCGTGCAATGAGTGAGGTTCTTGGTACTGACGGCGATAGGGACCCATGGCTATACCGGTGGCTGTGACGATGGCGTATATGAACCCGGCGTGGCACGAGTACAACCGGGGGTTATGCCGGCTCTCGGCGAGGGAGGGTTCTTCGAAGGAGCCGATCGTTGCGGAGGGCTGCGGGCATCTTATCCAGAAGGATTCACCGGAATTTGTCGCTGAGCAGGTGGTCAAGTTGCTTGAAAGCCTTTGCGACGCTGCCTCGGCGTGATTGCTGGGATTCTGCTTTAGGGCGGCCGGAGCTGCGAAAAGCATAGCATATGCGATTGGACGTATAGTTGCTGCTCGCATATCAAATGCAGTCTCATGTAGTGTCTCATGGAGCCCGGCAGTGACGCCGACTGTCGTATTCTTTATGACAAAGCATCGTCTATTTGGCCCAAAATGGGATGTCAGCGGACATACGCCATGATCCTCGGGGGAAGGACACCGGATTCGATTGGTTACGGCATGCGGTCCCATTGGTCATAGTGGGCAGCGGGCGGAAGTTGAGAACCTGAATCCTTCAATCCAGGTACCAGCGTTACCAATCGGTCACTACACAAGCCAAGACCTGTGGGTTCTATCCGATGGACTTAAATACGACAACATCCGTCAATCTGCAACTTGAAGGACAGCAAACCACAGTAACTCACACTTATTGAGTTCCCATAGTACCTGAGCGAAGATGACGTCCCTCTACCTCCAATCCATCCCCGTCATGGCCAAGTACCTGCGGAACCTCTCTGCTCTCCTGGACAAGGGCAGAGCCTTTGCCGACCAGAAAGAAATGAAGCACGAAGAGATGCTCGAGTTCCGTCTAATCTCGGACATGAGAGGGTTAGTCCCGACCACTCTCACACCGCGCAATGTGCGCATGCCACGCACTAACGCTTCCCGCAAGCCTTCCCTACCAAGTCCAATCCTGCTGCAACACGGCCAAATTCCTCGTCGAGCGCGTCGGCGGCGTCCCGCAGCCCAAGGTGGAAGACGACGAGACGACCTTTGACGAGCTCCAGGGACGCATCGACCAGACCATCAAAATTCTCGAGGAGGCTGACCCCAGGGGTTTCGAGGGGAAGGAGGGAGCGGAAGTCATCATGGAGACGAAGATGGGCAACTTTCGCTTCACCGGGCAGAGATATGTATCGGAGTTTGCGATCCCGAACTTCCATTTCCATCTGACGAGTGCGTATTGCATTCTGAGGCATCTGGGGGTGCCGATTGGGGCTTTTGATTATTTGAAGGATGTTTTCGAGAAGGTTTGAGCCGTCTGATGAGGTCAGTTGCGTTTCACTTCGAGGTGAAAGGGGGATTCACAAGTCGAGGAGCAGTAGTAGAGTAGTATATCACAAAGGCATGTTCGGTATCTCTCCAGGGCGGGCGGCAGGGGCCTAGATATAATTAAGCGTGTGAGGGGAGAAGAGCCCATCCGAACTCTCGTAGCAACCAGGGATTTTCAGCTTATGAGCAACCCCTGCCTGCAATCGCCCATCAGAAACCCTCCTCCTTCTGATAACCACCAGCGAGCGCTCTCTTGACAGCGACCTCCAGCGAGTCAGTATCTCCTTCCTTGACTCCGATAACCTCGTTGTCGTTGTTGTCGTAGAGAGTGCCTCCTTCAGCCCAGATCCTGCGCAGCGTCACGCCCGTGGCCTTGGGTCCCTCCGTCTCCCACAGTTTGGTCTCCAGCTTTCTGAGCTCATCGAGGCTTGTCGAAGACACGGTCCACTTAGCGCCGGTCTGTTTCTCGTACTCAGCCAGGACTTGCTTGGGCGTGAAGACAAAGGACTGGACCTTGAGGGCCTTGCCGTACGACTCCTCGGGGTGGTGCAGTGTTGCTGCTACAAATTTGCCAACACTGTCGAGTTTGTTAGCACAGCGCAACACAATCCCACGACGAGGACCTCAGCCACTTACTCCCACATGGTGCAGAACCCGATTTTGCCCTCCCCATCATCAATGACATGCGCGACCTTCTTTTCGACATCAAACCCGCCAGCCTGCTCCGCAGCCGGGTTGACGTCGACCCACATGTCAAAGTACGGCCCCGTCACGACATACGTAACCTTGACCCTCTTCAGGTTCTCCCTCGCATACTTCCTCACCTTGAGCTTCAGCTGATGCGGCTTCTCATTGGGGCTCTTGGCGTTGTGCTCAATGTCGGTGCCGTACTCGCTGGGCAGGAACCACTGGACGGTGCCCGACTCCTCCGCCAGGCGCAGGAGCTCGATCTGCGCGTCGATGACGCCGCGGCCGACAGCAGAGACCACAGTGTCGGCGCCGGTGGAGGCGTACGCTGCGGACACGTCCTTGGGGTTGGTGATGTCGCCCTCGATGACGGACAGGCCGGACGACTTCCACTTGGAGAGGAGGGGCGCTTTGCTGGATGCTGTGTTGGGCGAGGTGAAAAGGAAGACTTGCTTGAAGTTGGGCTTGGAGGAGAGGATGGATGACGTGATGTACCGTCCGATTGTGCCGGTGCCCCCGAATATGAGGATCTTGGAGGGTATGGAGCTCGCCATGGTGAGGCTTTTGCGCAGCTGGCGCTCTCTATGACGCTGCAGTTTTATCTTTGAATGACGAAGATCTGCTTACCGCTGACAGTAACCAGTTCGACTGTTATAAACCCGTGGTAATTAGGATGGGAGGAAGCGGGCGAGGTCTTACGATGCTTGCCGGAATCGAAGTCCTAACATCGGCGACAGCACGTCATATTCTGGGAGCCGAACGGAGGAGAAACCCATTGGCTGGCGTGTAATTTCCCCGCAAAGCCCACGTTTACAGATCCACATCGCCCGCACTGCTTTGATAAGCCCGGAATATCTTTCAGTCGAGACGCTGCATGCTGTTCCCAAGACAACTTCGGAGAAAGGTGAGTCTCGATTAGGTGTTGCCGGTCCCGACCAGTCCCTATTATTGGAAGGATAGAAGGCCATTGGATAAGGTAGGTAGACGGGGACGCCACTGTGAAGATGTGACAACTATGGAACAGTAAGGTACGCTTGTGGGCTTGATCTTGGGCATCACACTGCTGGCTAGTAGGCTCCATACAGGCGACTTCTTAACAGGCAAATGGAATCTACGGATCTGCATTACTACTGTGCACTGTATCGTGAACGGCTCTGGGACTCGCAACCTACTGTGTAGAACCGGCGGACGTGTTAGCGGGAATCCGAACGGGTAGTCTGCCGGTTGCCTAACCATAATCAGTTAGTTCCGGAGAGAGTGGGTCTGTTTGAATCCCGCGATCCGCTTTCGAAGACCAATGCCAATTCTTCTGACGTCGCGTCGCTTTTTTACACAGAGGCTTGCCGCCGCCGAACTTTCATGTACACATACGCACCACGACCTGGGTCTTGTTATCCTGTCTACCTTGGCGACACCGCCATACCTCCGTTCTAAACTGCGAAGACGAAGACGAAGACGCCCAACATGTCGGTCCTCCTCGAGACCAGCGCAGGCGACATCGTCATCGACCTGCTCGTTGACTATGCGCCCAAGCTGTGCGAAAAGTAAGTGGTGTTCCACTCTTGGACCCGAGGATACCTCTGCTTGTGAGCATTGCACTAACTAGGCTGCCTTACAGCTTCCTCAAGCTCTGCAAAGTCAAGTACTACAACTTCTCTCCCATCCATTCGATCCAGAAGTCCTTCTCCTTCCAGACCGGCGATCCGCTCGGGCCCATGTCCGCCGAGTCCGACGGCGGCACCTCGATATGGGGCCTTCTCTCAGGCTCTGCGAAAGACAAAACCTTCCCCGCCTTCTTCCACCCGAAGCTGAAGCACCTCGAGCGAGGCACCGTCAGCATGGCGACCGCTCCGCACCCTTCGGACCCCGAGACCCGGCTGGCCGGCTCGCAGTTCATCGTCACCCTGGGCGACAACACCGACTACCTGGACGGGCGGGCCGCCATCTTCGGCAAGGTGGTGGAGGGCTTCGACGTGCTGGAGAAGATCAACGACGCCATCGTCGACGACAAGGGCCACCCGCTCGTCGACATCCGAATAAAACACACCGTCGTGCTCGACGACCCGTATCCCGACCCCGCCGGCCTGCGCCAGCCGAGCGCGTCCCCGCCGCCGACCAAGGCGCAGCTGGCCACCGTGCGCATCGCCGAAGGCGAGGAGCTGAACGGCGATTCGGACGACGAGGAGGCCGCGCAGGCGGCGGAGAAGAGGCGCAGGGAGAGGGAAGCGGCGGCACAAGCCCTGACACTCGAGATGATGGGCGACTTGCCGTTTGCCGAGGTCAAGCCGCCGGAGAACGTGCTGTTCGTGTGCAAGCTGAATCCTGTCACGACGGACGAGGACCTGGAGTTGATCTTCAGCCGGTTCGGCAAGATCCTCAGCTGCGAAGTCATCCGGGATCGCAAGACGGGGGACAGCCTACAGTACGCGTTCATCGAGTTTGATAACAAGGAGAGCTGCGAGGCGGCATATACCAAGATGGACGGGGTCCTGATCGACGACCGGCGGATACACGTTGACTTTAGTCAGAGTGTGAGCCGGTTGAGCGATATCTGGCGGACGGAGACGAATCAGAAGCGTAAAGGCGCCGCGGCCAATGGACGGCGTGGAGGGTGGGGAGGCGTCAACGAGCTGGAGAAGTGGAGGAAGTACCGGAACGAGGGGGATGAGCCAGATGACAGGGGCGGATATCAGATGGTCCACGACGCCGACGATTTGCGGGGTCGGGTGGAGGGCGATAAGGAAACTCACAGAGACGAAGCTGCTGTGGACGCCTCGAGACGGGAGCCTGACCGCAGGAGTGACCGCCGCGACGACAGCTACAGGGGAAGCCGAGGTCCCGATCGAGGCGGCAGACGGGATGCCGATCGGAGGCGCAGCCGAAGTCGGAGCCGCAGTCCGCGGAAGGACCGGTACCACGATCCTCGGCGCGATGATCGGCGGGGTCATGGCGGCCGGAACGTGGATCGACGAGATCATCACGATCGACCCAGGGAGAAGGACAGGGACAGGGACAGGGATAGACGTCGCGATGGGTATCGGGCGGGATAAGTCAACACTACTTGTCAGCTATGTCTAGAACCGTTATCAGGGCCTCGACTCCCCAGGGTCTGGCGCTGTCTTTCAGCCTGATCTTGGCGGCAATGCCTGCGCAAACGGTGCCGGCTGCTTCGGAAGCAACGACGACGCTAGTTCTTCACGCTCCTCGCACATACAAACTCCGGGGCTCTCTCGCTCGAGTGTCTGATTCACCCAGGTTCCGAATCGACAATGGTCCATGCTTCCTTTCCCGGATCTTGGCATGTGTTTATACTGGACTGCCCTTGGACGTTTTGCCGGCCTCCGGCAGACCCCCAAGCGCCGGATGACTTGCTTGCGCAGGTGAAACGCAGCGCTTATCCGTCTTGTAGCTGGTGATATCTGATCTGTCACCTGTGCTTCGCAGTGTGCGGGCGCAGAACTCAATCAAATGCGACGCTGTCGTCAAGGTACCTCAAGCAGCAGCAGCGGCGCACTGGCTCTCCGATCTCTCATCGAATTACCTTGCCGTCTGCGGCACACAACGCACGAATCGGTAGCACCACCTCTGATGTCCTGATCGTTTACTCTTCCTCCATGCCGGTCAAGGTCGTAGCTGGCCCGGTTGCAGCTATCCAGGTGGCACAGCTATCCAAGTGCCACAGAGACATCAATTTACTGCTCGCAGACGGGGAAGGAGCTGGTATTCCGGTTGGATTATGTCGCATCTGGCCGACTGGCCTGTGTCACGAGAACTGCGGTATCCTGGTGGATGATAGGCATTGGTTGTGTCTTGCTGTGTCTCCCTGATCCGAGTCCGCAATTATCGTTGCTTCGGGCCCTCGTGAGTCAGACCATATATGCTGGCCAGACGTATCTGAGATGCCCATGCCGCAAATGCCATGAACAAGCTCGGGCCGACTACTGAGATCCTCCCCCAGCCTCTTGCCTCCGCGGCCTGTGCCAAACCGTCAATGATGACACCAGCTGATCGGGGCCCCGTCCCGTCGTTTCTAGCGGCCATGCGCACACCCTAAGGCTCTTCACGTCGGACTCTTCACGGCCAGCTTTCTACACGACCTCTTGGCTTAGAAGCAGATCCTTACCGAGCGCTCGTAACAGCCGCTGATGGTTACCAGACTTAGTGCTGCAGGGACAACTTCAGGACGACGCTTCCATCTCGGCAATGTCAATGGGGGCCAGTTGCCGGACTCGTGGTGATGGTGGCTGCCCGTCTCCTGAGTACAGCTGGCCGTCTGTGCGATTATTGGTTGAGTTTGGTGGGAAAGGGAAATAAAAAATAAAAAAATGATTGCACACGTCTGTGCGGCGGTCACCCAACGAGCTCACAGGAACTTCTTGACAGCCCGTCTCGCCCTCATATGCAGCATCCCGTCGAGCTGCAACTTGAGAAATTTCCTTAACGTTGTGACACACAGCCATGTGTCCCTGGGACTATTTCCAGCATGCCCGCTGCTGTCACTGTCTAAGCCTGAGGAGCCCCTTGCAGACTAAGCTACGCCACCACACGATCGGCTTCCATGAGGGTGTGAAAGCTGAAGAGTTACGAGCGGCGGACTGACTGCTGAAACACGGACCGTTCCAGAAGAATGTGGGCAGCGAACCGTGGATTCTTGATCGCCAGGGGCGCTGGCTCGAAGGCTGCCAGACTGAGGAGGGCTGCCTAGAGCAGGTAACTGTTTGGAATAGCTTCGCACACGTGTTTTCGCCGCAGCCTCTGCGGCACAGCCCCACTGCAGATATCTACCAAGTCCGTTGACTCCGTCTGTTGGCGTAGATCTGCGAGACATCGTGTCCTGTAGCTGCTGCGGGCTCTACCTCGGCCCTCTTCGGTCCGGACGTTCTGCGCTGCGAGTATTCGTCGGACCAGTCACTCGGCACAACTCACCATGACTGGATTGCGGAGATGTACGTCCAGCGGCTTCACGCTTTGCTTGTCACGACCTTCTCTAGGAGACTGACGCGGTAGACGGCATAAGGCGCAATGGCCGGCAACATCCAGGATCTTCATTGCGCTAGGCAGCCCACTTGGCAGTGACAGCAGCCAAACTGGCGATCTGTCAGTTTACACGGTTTGTCCCAAGGACCAGGGCTGGATCAAGATATCACAGCATCTAGGTTCCCGTCACCATTGCAACAGTGGAGAGTCGGAGATGATGGGGTGGTCGCATGTCTGGCCATGCATGGTCAGTGTGTGCAGCCTGCTCGCCCCTCAACTACAATCCAACCACCAATCCATTCTCACCAATTCCTGGACTGTCGCTGCTTGGGTACTTCCCAAGGCTGTTTGACTCTCCACTGCTGGGCAACTCACTTTCGGCACTATCACACTTTTACGTTTGAAGGTGCACAAGCACAAAGACGCAACGATTAAGGCAAGTGTAGCCGATCGACCCCAGGCACGCAACACCTTAGTGCGACGTCACCTTCTGCTTCTCATCATATTGCTCAATGCAAATTTGCTGGAAAGCCGTATGCCTTCCACAGCTAGATCGGGACTTCCATAAGACCTGCGTTGGGATGGAGGAAGCATACAGATATCCGGAGGGCAAACATAAATTGTTTCGACGTTTCCAAAGCCTTTCCCCTTTGGGAATCACTCAGACGACTGTGGAGAGAGGCGTGGAGAGGTTTGCCTCAGCTGGCGTCTGGACTCTGAACATCCCGCGACGCCCGCATATTAGTCCCGTTTCCTGTCACTTTCTGGCTGGGATCCAGGGTCAACTGTATATCAACCTCGCGTCTGTCATCTTGACAGCTTCGAGCTGTCATGTTTTCCTCTAAAGTCGGTACCTGCTCCACGGCGTTTGATAACGACAACGTTTGCCGGCAACGGCTTCCTGTTCCGCATATTTCTTGCAGCACTCCGTCGTCATCTCCGCCTTCTTTCCTGTTGTACAGAGGGTCTTGGCGCAACTCAAAGTCCGGCGCACATGAAGTATCGCCCACTATGCTGCCCTGTGCGCGTACGCTGTATTCTTTTATCTCCTTTTGTCCATGATACCTCTTTTTTCCCCACCGGCTCCACTGGCCTGGTTATTGGCACTGAGCTTATGTGCGCCTTGCTTGCCTCCTGCTTGGAGCTGATAGGAGCGATGCTCGTCTGCGCATTTGTGACGCGTGTCGGAGATACCAGCTTGCTATAGGACATGATATCATGTTTGCACATGTTGCCAAAGGAAAAGATTGCCTATGGTCATCTCTCACCTACATTTCCGCTGAGATTTGGCTCGCTAGGTTCTGTTGTGCTTCTTGCGCCGCCAATGTCCTAGCCGAGCTGGCAGGACGAACTGACACAGGCAGCAAACGGGCAGGTATGATGCCAACTTGCTGCAACGGCAGCTTGTAGCCACAAGAGGACGAAACAAAGGGACTAGCTGCTGGCGGACGATATACTCTTGGCCTTGCAATACAGACTTCGACGTGTGCCTCTGGTTGTGGGTGTCCATTGGCACGATGGTTTTGACCGGGAGTACCTCATGGGGCTGACGTCCCTTCACCACGGACAAGAGTGGCAATACAGACCTTACAAGTATTGGTGTCTATTATGCGGTAGCACAGCCTTCGTCTCCTCGACGGGGCCCACGTCTACCAGCCCTGCTGCTCTCGAACAGTCTCATCGCTGAGGTTTCACCAAGCTAATTTGGATTCGTCTACGAGACTGCGTCACTATACACGACCAGTCTTTGCGAGATGTCCTGTCTCTAGCACTCGGTAAATGGGCGTAGGTTGCCTAACGAGCAGCGGAAAGGACATATCTCATGCTCTTGACGCGGATCTCTCTGGACTTAGATGGACCCCGGTCGCTTTACCGAGCCAGAAATCTGGAAATGATTTTCGAACCAAAGGGCTACTGCATGTGCGCTACATTGGATACCCACTCGATACTCCCCTGCTGCGCTGTCGTGTTCCATGGTGTTGTACAGGTCTATACGCGCACTTGTGGAATGAGATTGACGTCGACTTACTGACAAGTCAAACGGCTAAGAAAGGCTAGGCCACCACCAGCAACAAGCAGCACGGAGAATCTGTCAATCCAGGCTACAAACACAAGGGCTCAGGTGTATTGTGGCAACGTCACACGACGCCTAACTCTCCGGTCTCCTGTGTCCCTTGATGTCCCAGTCTCCCGCTACTGATAGGCAGATGGTGGAACCTATATCATGTTTCCATCCACCAGTCTATGCTCCCATGCGCCCGTTCTATCTTGACTTTCGAGTCAGAATCCGCCTCATCAATATTGACCTGTTCCTGGGTCCTGTGTCTTACGAAAATAAGACATCCTGAACAGTGATAGCCCTGCTGATCACTAACAACAAACGTTCGATTCGGAGAAATCTGGAGCCTGACACATCCGCCTGTCAAGCTTGTTTGATCAAGTCTCTGCAGACCTGTGGAGCCAACAAGTCCGGCGTCGACGATTCAGTGGCCGGGAGATGACCTACTTCTGGCGTGATTAAGCAGACTTAGTACGTATCGCCGGGTTTCTTGGTGGCTTCCTTCCAAGTTTCAGCGATCCGAGTACAAGACAAGAAACAGCAGCAAATCTGTTTCCACCTGCTCGTTTACCTCGCTGCTCAGCTCCGACCCGCCTCGTCTCCGCAAGCGAGGGTGCGCCTTCGCAATCCAGAGCCCGCCCCCAGTCGCAATCATACCTAGGGTCGTGACTCCCACCGTCCAGCAGTTCCGGCCTGAATACAAGAGGGCTCCGGTAGACCATGGTATCCCAGACCCTCAGTGTTTACGCCTCCAGCGACGGAAGAAGGTTCACTCGGTCCTATCACACTCCCTACTCTTACATGCCCGACAGGCGCTTCCAGCTTCACCATCACGACCAGCGCGTCATGACAATGACGGACTCGGAAGTCGAGAGTGATCCTTCTCAGCAGCGAAAGCGCATCGCAGTTGCTGTAAGTTCAGTTGACCTCAGTCCTGCCTAGACACCGGGTTGGGACACAGTATCCTTTTATGTTGCTGCTGAAACCGGTTCTGGTCGTTGAGCAGAAGGGCAATCAACTTATCTGACACAAGTCATAGTGCGGAAGATGTCGCAAGCGCAAGATCCGATGCAGCGGCGATCCCGGAAACGGGCAGCCATGTTCAAACTGCAAGAATGCTGGGAGCGAGCCTTGTCTCTTCCTTAGGGTGAGGAGGATCCCCAGTTGCACCATCTGCTGTTAGCCGTGGTTCTTTGATATCAGGCTGACTCTGGTCCTGCAGGTATCATCCAGCGAGGCAGCATTCCGAAACGACGCCAATGAATTTTCTTACGGCGTTCAAGATGCCAAACATACCAGGAACCTTGTGACTCATGGCGTGCCATATACCCCGACTCACGATCTACCACCGGTACCGTCTCATGAGATACTGGGCAACTACCGCAGCGGATCAGCGTACGGTTACGCAGCCAAGTCGTTCTATTCCGAGGTGCCAGCTTACTCCATGAACTACGTCGAAGAGCTACCGGACTACTCCGCGCCTCAGCCTGTTCTCAGCCAGGACATGGTGTCTTACCCGTCGTGGACATCTCGCGCCGACTACGGCTACGGCGGCGCCACAGCAAATCTTGTGCACCGCCCGGCGCCGTCTGTGGCCGTGGACTCCAACTTCTCCCTCTCCAGCATGGCCGCTCACCTGCCCGGAGCTTCCCTGGGAAGTGCTGGTCGTGTGCTGCCTGCTCCGAGCAGCCGTAGCTTGTCGTACGCCAATTCCCAGTCTTACAAGGCTCTGCCTCCGACCGGCGGCCACGATTCGTCGCCGGTAGACGCAGCAATCGTCCTCGCCGACATGGCCTCGGCCTCCAGCAACTACGGAAGTAGCTTTGACGCGTCCGGACTGTCATACAACTCGTCTACAACTTCTCTCCAGACACACAACACACAGGGTTCCCGGACAAACTCCGAAACTTACTCGCCCGACACCGATTCCATATTCACGGAGCACGAGCACAGTCTGCGGTCCCAAGGCTCGGCTGTCGATCTGCACGCCTACACCTACGGTGGTGCGGACTCGGGAGGCAGCTCTTTCCGCCGTGGCTCGGCGCCCTCTGGTGCTCCAGCGCCGGCGAGCGGCAGCCACGGGGCCAGCAGCGCCAACGGCATCAGCACCAGCAAAGGAAGTACAAGCTCAAGCGGTGGCAGCAGCACCGGCGGTGTTGCCACCAGCTGCAGCCACCACCAGACCTTCATGATAGGCACCATTCACGACTCCTCTTCCAGTGCCCATCACCACCACCACGTACCCCTCGCTGCTACCGCTGCGGTGCCTGGTGCCACTGCCGTCGCAGGTTATCTGCCCGAGTCGTCGGGGGCCAGTAGCAGTCACAGTAACCCTGCCATCTCTAACGGTAGAGTGCATGGGGACACCCGTCGTGCCGCCGTGGGTGGACGTCGCTAGAAAGCTGCCGGTTGGCCCCGGCCCCTCTCCGACCCCGGCTTCATACATGGTGTTGTGCGTGGCCGATGGCTGCAGTGCAACCCAGCTTGCCTTAGTTGTAACACCAGTGGGCACGGAACTCCAGGGTCGATCCGGAACGACTGAGCTTTATCCTCGCCATGCTCGCGGTTATTCCGTGCGTCTACCTACGGCAACCCGATTGATGCGTAATTCGGACGGTGTCGTTTGCTGGATACATCTGTCCGGAGGAGTTGCCCATCCCAGCTACGGGGCGCTGGTCCCAGATGAAGGTTCTCGTTCCAGGGCTCGTTTTCTGCTGTTCGTTATTTCAATCTTTTGTCTCCCAGCCGTCAGCAACTTTCAAGACCTCTAAACCATCCTCTGCCAACGCTTTCAGGCTGGGTCGGGAGTCGGGGCTAACGCATGTTTCCGGGATCCCAGGCAGCTTGCCTTGATATGCCCTGGCGTTCCCGGACATTGAACATCCAGCCGTATAATGGTCGGCGACTGGCTGTCGGGTTCAGCCACAATAACTCTGAAACACCCGATATCTTTTTCTTCACGAGCATTGTTGTCTGTTCCTGCTTTCCCGGGAGTTTCTAGCGTGGGAGAAGGACGGACCGTGTTACCGCAACCCGACCGAAGGCTTCACGCATCCGAACCACTCTCGACCAACTGCGATCCACTCCCTCACACACACACACCATCATTTATATGCCAGCCCTCGGATCCATTTTCGCATTTTCTTCGGAAGCCTACATCTGGCATCTTGGCCACTTATCATTCGTCGTCATTTCTCATCCCTACTACGGGACAAGGCGCACTCACTCGGTCGGCAGTTCCTCATTTCTTCGAAAGGACGGCACTCTATGCGCGATAGAAAGCAACTGGAGCCGGGGCGACGCAGGGTCTCAGCCTCTCCTTTCACGAGCGGCGCCACATATGATTTTCGGTTTCGTCTCGTCGTTTCAGTCTACATCATCGAGGCTACCTGACAGGAGTTCTAGGCCATCCGCTTTTCGGCCGCGTCATGTCATGTTGGCACCGTTGATACCATGAGAGCGAATCCTAATTCTGGCGGGCTTCTATCCATTCACACACAGCGAGTACCTTCCGCTACTACTTCACCTCCTTCATCGTCAGCCGCAACTACGCGTGCCATCATGCAAGAGTCTGGGATGGGGTACGATACCAGGTCCACGACAAAACATCTAGGCCGGTGGCTACAAGGGGGAGGGGGTTCGCACCTGGGTCCCGGATATCCTCGGGAGATGCATTTAAAGGGGAAGATAAAAAAAAAATGGTATGTCCAAACCGGACTGCTCTCCCGTCGCTGTCTTTCCTTTTGCGTTTGCCTTTGCGTTACTCCAAGGGGACGAATACTGTCTTCGTTGCTAGTCTGTCACGCTCGGTCTTACTGCGACTCAATTTCAGTCAGGGGGCGTAACAACCTTGTATTTTACAGAGGAGCTGTCATGCCAGCCTTACTGGGATACTGTGATGGTTGGGCTCACGCAAAACAAGGAGAGGCACTTTTATCTGTGTTATTAGACACGCAAGGTCACCCTTTAACATGGGCCAGGAGGACTGATCTAGATTGAGTGTTCCAGTGTTATTTATGTTTGGAGTTTAAATGTGTCGCTTGCTTGATCTGTGGTGATCTGACCTATCTTCCCAACCCGAACCCATGACTTGGCGGGCATTGTCGTTCAATACTCCCATCTCTGCTGTGGCACTCGGCGCTTCTGCGACGAAAGCAGAACTCCGACGGCTTAAGACCCCCTGCACGACCGCTCTTTTCATCACCGTAGCCTTGCTTAACCTCGGCCGCGCAACATGAACAGGACACTAAACCTGTACGGGAATGTCCTTGCGATGCACTACAAAAGGGTATTGATGACCAATGGGCAAGCATAGACTGAATCTAGTAGAAGCCTTGATGGTTGCCAAAAAGATATCGTGGTATTTGTGAAATGCGTCCAAGGTAGAACCTCGTTGAAGTTGTCCAGATAACCCAGCAAAGACGCAAGCAGGACGAGCTTCTGACAGACTGGGGATGCACATTCCATTCTTATGGCCGTATCAATGGACGCAGCTGAGTCCGAGACCAGGGGGTATACCATGCATGCTGTCACTTCTTCCGAGACGACGGGGAGGTTCTGGAGGTTCAATGGAGGGAGATAATATACTTCCGTGCTGGGATCAACCCGGGAGGAAAGAATGAACAACTCTGGTGTCCCGGTTTCAAGACCGTGAGACGCATGGAAGAAGGCACTTGTCACGCTTTGGTCCGACAGCAAGACGAACTCCTGCAACTTCAGCCGCGTGTCATTGCCGTGGTTATGCTGCCGGCGTGACTGGTGACAGCGGCCAAGTCGCGACGCGCAGCCCCAAAGTGATTGAACGTGGAATCAGGGGCACACGCAATCACAACATCCGCTGTCCGATCCCGATAGACCCGATAGCATATTCACATTCCTCCCAGACTCACCGTGCATAGAACTCTTGCCCCCTTGCGAAAGAAGCGTAGAGTATCTCAGGTTCTGTCTACCGTTGTGTTGATCAGAGCCGAAAGCCCAGGTGCTGTGGTCGTGAAGTCTCCACACAGATCGAGATAGACGTCACAATAATCCTACCCCACACTGTCTCTCCGACATCGAAGTCTTGCCCCCCTCACCATTGACATCACCACAAGAGATAGAACACCAATTCAACCTAAGACCGGCCGACAACAGATCACGGACCCAACCACGCGAAGCACCAGGACTTCACCGTCAAAATGACGCTCCGCCTCCTCCGCCAATCGACCAGAATCCTGGTCATAAACCCCAACTCGTCCGAGTCCATGACCCACGGCGTCGAAGAGGCCATCCGGCGCATGAGCCTTTCTCCTGTAAGCCTCGTTATTCCCGTCGTTTCAACTCTTTCCCCTAACACAAACTCCCGCGAAGACAACCGAGATCTACACCTACACAGCACCCCCCTCCTCCCCACCCAGCATCAACACGGGCGAGGACGTCGCGCTAAGCGCGGACGTGGTCTCCGCCGACCTCAAGGGTAAGCTGGGCGACTACGACGCCGTACTGGTGGCGTGCTACAGCGTGCATCCGCTCGTGCAGCGGCTCGCCAGGGACAACCCGCACCTGGCCGTGACGGGCATTTTCGAGGCTAGCGTCCTGGCTGCGCTGTCGCTGCTCGGCCCACCTGTGGCCGGGGTTGGGGAGGGCGAGAAGGAGAGGATGTGGGGCGTCGTGACGACGGGGAAGTTCTGGGAGGCACATCTCACCGACGGGGTGAAGCATTTCTTGGGACAGGGGAGGGGGGAGGGTAACGCCAAGTTTGGGGGCGTGGAGTCGACGGGGTTGAACGCGGGGGACTTTCATGGGGGTGTTGATCCGGCTGTCATACGGCAGAAGCTGAGGGAGGCTACGCAGCGGCTGTTGGGCAAGGGGCCGGTGGAGTGTGTGGCCATGGGGTGTGCTGGCATGGCTGGGTTGGAGGATATCATCAGGGATGCGACGAGGGAGAAGCATGGCAACGAGCAGGCCGAGAAGCTGTTTGTCGTGGATGGGGTGTTGGCCGGGGTGGGATTGCTGGAGACGACAGTCAAGAATAGGAGGATGTTCAGGAAGTAGGCTTAGGGAGAGAGAACATTAGGGTTAGTCGTTTCAACGGTAGGGAGAGAATACCCGATATCAGAACAACCAGTCTTATAGCCCATGTCATAAACCCATACGCCGTACCAGCATTGCCCTGTCCATCTCAGTCCAGACGCCTAGCTCGTCCCCAGACATCGTCCGCATCCTTCTTGCCTAGCGTCTCGGGCACCCTCCACGACACAAACAGCCCCCACAGGACCGACATGGCGGCAAAGATAAAGTACACCCACCCGGCACCGCCAAAACGCTCGTTGAGGGCCGTGTTGATGATGGGGAAGAACTGCGCTACCAGGAAAGTAGCCACGTAGTTAGCAGCCAGACTCCAAGACTGGGTAGCGCCCACGGCCTCCTGCCCGACCAGCTCCGACGCCATGATGAACGGCACGGGGCCAAGGCCGACGGCGAAGAAGGCCACGAACAGCAGCACCGAGATGGCCGACAGGATCTTGAAGCCGAACATGATGGAGAGCGCGAGGGCGAGCGAGCTGGTGCCCTGGCCGGCGATGGAGAGGAGCAGACACGTCTTCCGTCCCAGCCTGTCGGGCAGCGGAGAACACGCCATGGTGGTGACGAGGTTGATGGCCGAGATGATGATGGTCAGCAGGGCCGAGTTTATCGGCAGCAGGTCCTTGAGCAGGGAGACGGAGTACATGATAATCGAGTTGACGCCGCAGAGCTGCTGGGCGAACATTATTCCCACGACAGCGATGATGGCCGGTCGATACAGCGGATCCTTGACCACCTCGACGAAACCGAGATGTGAACCGCCCCGCTTCGACGGAGCAGCACCCGGCTCGCCGTCGTCGCGAGCAAGCAATCCCTCTTCCTCACTAGGTAGCTCCTCGCCGTCTCCCTCGCCCCAGGACTCCACCTCGTCGTCGACCCTGACATCATGGCCGCGAATTCGCTGCAGTGTCCTCTTCGCCTTCGCCACATCCCCCTTAGCCGTAGCCAGCCAGGCCGGGCTCTCGGGCATAACAAGGGAGCCCAATGTCTGACCAGCCGCGATAAACACGCCCGTAGCGAGTATCCACCGCCATGCACTGCCGTAGCTTAGGAAGAACCCCAGCGTCTGCACGATCAGGATGCCGACGTTGATGCTGATCTGCGTAAACGCGCCGAAGAAACCCCTCGACGCGGGCGGGGACACCTCGCTGATGTACAGCGGGACAATAACCGTGCTGCCACCGGCGCCAACGCCGACGATCAGGCGGCCGAGGGCCAATATGGGGATGGAGCCCGCCACTGTCTCGATCAGCGAGCCGAGGACGTAGAGCGCTCCGGTGAGGCGCATGGAGACGAGGCGCCCACGCGACGAGGTTATGGGGCCGGCTGCAAGGGCGCCGATCAATCCGCCGACGGTGAAAATGGAGGAGACAATGGCGAATTGGGCGTCGGTCATGGGGATGCAGTCCGGGAGGGAGAGCATCGAGGGTGTCGTGGCGGCATTGTTGGAGCGGCGGAGGAGGGAGAGGAGCAGGGAAGAAAGGGAGATGCTCTTCTTGGCGCAGGTGATGACATCTTGCGGTGCGTTGAGAGCGCCCTGGAAGAAGAGTGTTAGCTAGTCTCACGCAAGGTCAAGACGGAGAGAGGTGATGTTGTGAGCTCCAGGTCAACGCACCAGGTGAAAACCAAACTGTAGCGGACCCAGCGTGGAGATGCCGATGATCAGGAGAAGGTAAGCCGACACATCCTGGCCAAAGCGGCCTAATCCTGAAGCCATACTGTTGTTGATAATGAAGCCGCGCGGGCTTCAATTGCTGTAAGGGTAATGCTCTGTGTGGAGAGCTCGAGGTATTGTTGCATGGTGGTGAGGTTGTCCCAGGATCAGCATTATGGCGTCGGGATCATGGGGCTGAACCCCCCGAACGTGGGGTAGCTGAGGCCTGGACTCGGCAGGAACATCCCCCCCAATCGGCGCATTTAGCGGACTTGCATTCAGGCGGATAGGGGCGGGCCGGCAATGGCCATGTTGCGCGGTCTTGGCATTAACACTGCCATTGTGGTTGTAAACTCCATGACCTTGCAACAGGGGAGCAGTTGGCGTCTCTCCATTTGGGTACTGCCTATGTGGCGCGGGAATACAGGTAAGGTTCGCAACTCGCTGTTGAGGCCACGGCGAGGAGCTCGTACAGAGCCACGCATGATTGAGGTGGCTGATGGCAACAGACTTCCAAGATGACTTCTCTCTGTGGATGTGTTGTTCGGGTCTACTCATGGGCAAGGAAAAGATCCTGAGGGCACGAAATTGCTAGCAAGAGCTCCAGCTTCCTCGCCGATCTCCTCCAGCACATGGAGGCAACGGTTCGGCTTTGGAAATGAACCTTTTTGGTGGAACATGGGCGTATTCTCAGGCTCGACGGTAAGGTTGCCGTGTCCGGATGCAGCAATTCTTCTATGCCTTGGGGTTGCAATCATCGTAGCTGCTCGAGCAGCGGCCTGTACAAGCTCTTTCGGCCCCGGTCTGCCGTTCACATCAAGCACAACGCCCAGGTCGAGGATAAGGATGCCACAAGTAGGGACTGAGAAGGGGGATCAGCTTCCTCAACAGCTAATTCAAGCCTCTGCTGGAGGCTCGTAATCACAGGGCCGAGAGGCAGAGATGTGCTGAAATCAGACAGGAAGAGAACTGGTTCGTTTTACGATGGAACATGAGATACTTCCCGTCATTCTGCACTAAAGAGCCTAGGCGTCAACAGCGCGTCGCAAAGAAGAAGCTGATGCCAACACGTTCAATCTCTGTATCATGAGAACAACAGAGCCAGCAACTCGCGACAAAATCACGCCTGAGAACAGATCTCAAGCTCGAGGAGATGAGTACCAGGCGAGATGTCATCATGTCCTGCTTAGGTAATATTGGACGTCCTGCATTTCGCCAGCTGCCAGCCGCCAGCTTCCAAGTGCCAAGTGTATCAGCCAACCCCGCCACCTCCTGGAGCGTCGGTACATTGGCGACGTGAGGGCACCGCCATCAGCCTGCCTAAGTAACCTCGAGCTTCAAGCACCTCTGTGCGATTCCTCGAGCCCCTGACCGATCTTTCATACAACACACCCCAGAGCCATGACTGACAATCGGCCGATAGGTAAGTGCCTATTTCCTCTCGTCCATTAGCAATCAATCCGCCAGAGCTGGTTAGCTTGCGTCATCACAGCTCCGAGCTCCCGCTCGGCGAGCTTCCTCTCGTCCCGCCTGCCAACCCCCAAGACGCACCTGTTGCTGACCTTGTATCCTACGTACTACAGTGCTCGACGGCGGAACCGGCTTCCTCAAAGTCGGCTACGCAGGCCAGAACAGCTCCCCAGTCGTCGTCGAGCCCTCGATCGTCGGCCGGCCGATCCTCCGGACCGAGGAGAAGGGCGACAACAATGTGCAGCTCAAGGACATAATGTACGGGTCCGAGGCGGCGGCGGCGCGCACAATGCTGCAGATCAGCTACCCGATGGAGAACGGCATCGTCAAGAACTGGCCGGACATGGCGGGCCTGTGCGACTACATCTTCCGCGAGAAACTAGGCATCAACCCGGCCGGGCGCAAGATCCTCCTGACGGAGCCGCCGATGAACCCGCTCAGCAACAGGCTGGAGATGTGCAGGGTCATGTTCGAGGTGTTCAATGTCGAGGCTGTCTACGTTGCCACGCAGGCTGTGCTGGCGCTGTACGCTCAAGGTTAGTTGGATCTCCTTGGCAGCCTCCGGGAGAGCATATTCTAACTATCCTGGTTAACCAGGTCTCACATCCGGCGTTGTCGTCGATTCGGGCGACGGCGTGACGCACATCGTACCCGTGTACGAATCCGTCGTCCTCACCCACCTCACGAAACGCCTGGACGTGGCCGGACGGGACGTCACCCGCAACCTGATCGCCCTCCTCACGCGACGAGGCTACCCCCTGAACCGAACGGCAGATTTCGAGACTGTCCGGCAGATCAAGGAGAAGCTGTGTTACGTCTCGTACGACCTCGAGCTGGACAAGCGGCTGAGCGAGGACACGACGGTGCTGGTGGAGAGCTACACGCTTCCCGACGGGCGCGTCATCCGCATCGGCAGCGAGCGCTTCGAGGCGCCCGAGTGCCTGTTCCAGCCGCACCTGGTGGACTGCGAGCAGCCCGGCATGGGCGAGATGCTCTTCAACACCATCCAGTCGGCCGACGTGGACGTGCGCTCGTCGCTCTACAAGGCCATCGTGCTCTCGGGCGGCACCAGCATGTACCCCGGCCTGCCGTCGCGTCTCGAGAAGGAGCTCAAGCAGCTGTGGCTCACGCGCGTGCTGGGCGGAAACCCCGAGCGCTTGTCCAAGTTCAAGGTCAGGATAGAGGACCCGCCGCAGAGGAAGCACATGGTGTACCATGGAGGAGCCGTCTTGGCGGAGATCATCGCGAACAACGATGCGATGTGGATTACGAAGAGCGAGTGGGAGGCAGCCAGGGACGACAAGTCGCAGCTGATGAAGAAGCTGGGCGGCCGGTAGGCGCGGAGTTTATGCTGGGATTAGCGTTGTTTTCGGTCAGATGTAGAGAGCGCTTGAAAAAATGAGCACGGCCTGTGAAGCATGACGTATCCGGTTTCTGGACGACATCGTGAGGAAAGGGAGTTTCGCCTCTTGTCTGGCACCAGCCACAGGTGAACGAGATGGGATAAGCCACATCCCAATCCCTAGCCCCACTTTCGGCCTGGGCAGGTTCCATTTTATCCAATAGGTACGAAGTTACTTCGTCAGGTCACAGCTCACCGCGCTATCGTCGTCCCTCAGTCATCACCTGTCTGCAAATCATCGCTGCCTTCGCAATTGGAACTCGACGACTTTGATCTTCTCTGTCTGATGGTCGGCATCAATGTGGATGTACGGCATCTCTGTGAATTCGACCACTACGCTTCTTCTGCGTGTCTGACCCCTTGAAATCTCCCTGTCGCTGCTTGTCCTTCCTTCCGCGACTCGTTCGCATCCAGCATTATTCACAACTGATGTCAGTCCAACAAATGAGATCCAACGCGGATACGGAGCACAGCAAGCGCTCTACCTTACCATTTCCTGCCCGCCGTCGGGGTGGCGCAAAGGCGTGATCCTCAGGCGCCACCCAGCGACAGGATTAACCGCTCCTCCAGCAATCTACCTTCCCAGACGGAAAGAAGGAGGTAAGACGGGGTGAGCACCGGTGATGAGTCTCACGAATCCGCCGACCACTGCCTCGGTTCCAGGGTCAGTGTCAGCTTCGCGACACACTGGGACCCTGAAGCGGAGTGTCCAGGCTGCTTTTGATGGTAAGCGCGTCGCAGACATGTCATCATATGATCAATCAATCCCGGTCCATTGTCTTTGCTCAACTCCCGACAAACAAGCGCCCTGTCTTCACTCTCGCCTTGCCTACTGTTGCTGGCTGCTTTTCTCCTTTCCCTTTTGATCTCCTCCACCTCTGCATGATCTACATACACCGGAGAAGCCACCCCAGGGTCCACGGGTAGTACCTAGCGTCCCCGATCCCGGCTCCATGTCGTCGGTTGTCGGTTGTTTCTTGGCTCCATCCGTCGGTGTTTCTCTCTCCAATCTCCAGTGGCGGTTCGCTTCGATGGATCATTGACCCGACAACTTGCACCGTATCCACTTTAAGCCTCACACGACCCAACGAACATCCTTCTGAACTCATCACTGTAGCTCCCCGAGGACCCCGGGGATTACACGCGCCACTCGGTGCCCCTGCACTGGTTCTTACTGTACCCGGTCTTCTTCCATATTTCCCGCCACGTTTCCTGGCCCGCCCGGAAGTCCGGACCTAGGCGCCCAGATGGTGGCACCTACTAGACTTCGAAGTGTCATCAACTGCCTTCCAACACCGTCCGACGTCGAGATCAGATCGATCTCGTCCCAGGGCGCACCCGTCCAAACTTGCACGCAGCTGAGATGAACCATCTTCCGAGGACCGTCTCACAGTTGCGGCGGGAGTTGCCTGTCAACCACAACCAGTTCATATGTTCGATATAGCCCGTCATCCCCTGCAATCATGTTACTCGACTCCGTAATGCTCACACTTGTTCCGTGACAGATCCCGCAGACCGGGGCATAGGCCCCATCGGGTACCAGAGCAAGGTCAGGGTCATCGACAAGTACAAGGTCGTCGGTTTTATCAGCTCCGGCACTTATGGGCGGGTGTACAAGGCCCTCGGCCGGCAAGGCCAGACGGGTGAGTTCGCCATCAAGAAGTTCAAGCCCGACAAGGAGGGGGAGCAGGTGGCCTACACCGGGATATCTCAATCGGCGGTGAGGGAGATGGCCCTGTGCTCCGAACTCAGCCATCCGAACGTCATCAAGCTCATCGAGATCATCCTCGAGGACAAGTGCATCTTTATGGTGTTTGAGTACGCCGAGCACGACCTCCTGCAGATCATCCACCACCACACTCAGCAGCCGCGGCATCCCATCCCGCCGTCGACCATCAAGTCCATCATGTTCCAGCTGCTGAACGGTTGTCAGTACCTGCACACCAACTGGGTCCTCCACCGCGACCTCAAACCAGCCAACATCATGGTCACCTCTTCTGGCGAGGTCAAGATCGGCGACCTCGGCCTAGCAAGGCTCTTCTACAAGCCGCTCCACGCACTCTTCAGCGGCGATAAGGTCGTCGTGACGATATGGTACCGGGCACCGGAGCTGCTGCTGGGGAGCAAGCATTACACCCCGGCCATCGACATGTGGGCCATCGGGTGCATATTCGCCGAGCTGCTGTCGCTCAGGCCCATATTCAAGGGGGAGGAGGCAAAGATGGACAACAAGAAGACGGTGCCGTTTCAGCGCAACCAGATGCAGAAGATTGTGGATATCATGGGGCTGCCGACCAAGGAGCGGTGGCCGCTGCTGTCGAGCATGCCCGACTACAACCAGCTGTCTACCCTGCAGCCGCCGCTCAGCGGGCAGTCGCACGGCCACCAGCACCATAACCACCACCACCACCACTACCAGACTCAGCAGCGTCAGCAGCAGGGTGGGACCGGTAGCCACCTGGAGAAGTGGTACTACAACACCATCAACCAGGCCACGAGCAGCGCAGCCTCGGCGGGCAACGGGGCCCCGTCCCTGTCCAGCCTGGGGCAGGAGGGCTACAAGCTGCTGGCCGGGCTGCTGGAGTACGATCCCGAGAAGAGGTTGACTGCGGCGCAGGCGCTGCAGCATCCATTCTTCACGACGGGGCCCGACAGGATCAGCGCCAACTGCTTCGAGGGGCTGAAGATGGAGTATCCGCACCGGAGGGTCAGCCAGGACGACAATGACATACGGATGGGGTCGTTGCCCGGTACCAAGAGGAGCGGTCTGCCTGATGATACGCTGGTCAGGCCTCCGAAGAGGGTGAAGGATGGGTGACATGGGGCCGAGACCGGACGGAGGTTTGTTCTTGGACGTGGTCAGGTGAACGCGGCGTTCGGTATGAATATAGGAAGCGGCGCTAGCATGGGCACCATTACATCGCACATAGATAGGGCAGCGGCACTGAAACTGCGGTATCCATTCCAGCACTGAACTCAACTGATGTTGAACCACTAGGTACCACGACCAGAGAAAGCATATGCCCACCATGCTTCAACTTTGTCGTGCTTTACCCAGTACTTATGCCAACGGAGGAAGTGGCTACGATAGGGACTTGATCATGAAAGATATCACGACGAACAGTAAAGATCCGATAAGTAATGTCATGCTCAAGTACTCTGGGTATCCCCGTAATTTCGACGACAGGCGGGAAAGCAAACCAACAACAATAACAACAGCAAACAGAGTAAGAAGGCAAAGGGGATATCAAGGCTCGTCTGCTGCGTACTCCTCCTCGTTTGGACCCGCATACGATTGTCCTCTCCAAATCCAGCACCTGCAAATTACAACCTCCTGCTATTCGTACGAAATACACCACCCTCCTCTCCATCCTCAGACAACCCCATGCCACGGCCAAGAGGGCTATCTCTTGGCCGGCGCGGGGGGCGCCTTGACGTTATTCGACAGCCACGCCAGCCCTTCGAGCAGACCCTCGCCCGTGGTGGCGCACGAGGGGACCACGTACCACACCTTGTCTTTGAGCTTGGAGAGCTGCAGGGCCTCGGTCACTTCTTGGGGTCTCATGGCTGTTCCCGTGACTCCTCGATCAGCATATTCCCGCAGTTAGGCAAGTAGGGGGAGAAGGGTGGGTGGAGGCGAACGCACCGGTGTCGATATCCTGCTTGTTCGCGAATACTAGGAGGAGACTGTCCTTCATCTCTCGGTCGTTGATGATGCGGTGGAGCTCTTGTCTTGCCTCGTCGATGCGCGCGCGGTCCGAGGAGTCGATTACGAAGATCAGGCCTTGGGTTCCTGGAATTCTTATCAGCACTGGTTTCTCCCACCTTCCCTTGCCCCTTCTTCTCCCCGACCTCCCGCCCGACTCTAGGTCCCCTCCAATCAGCCTCCCACAGCCAGCCACCACGTACCGCTAAAGTAATGCCTCCAGAGCGGCCTGATCTTGTCCTGGCCGCCGACGTCCCACACGTTGAACTTGACGTTCTTGTAGGTCACCGTCTCGACGTTGAAGCCGACGGTGGGTATCGTCGTCACGTCCTGGCCGAGCTTGAGCTTGTACAGGATCGTCGTCTTGCCGGCGGCGTCGAGGCCCAGCATCAGCAGCCGCATCTCCTTGGATCCGAAGATCTTGCCCATCATCTTGGAGAGTTGGCCTCCCATTTTCGGGTTGTGTTGTTGTTGTTGACCTGTGTACGCGACGAGGTGGGACAGTTGGGTATCGGTAAGGGGGAAGTAATTTGGGGGAGAGGGGATGGGTTCGGGGCGCGGTCGTCGGTTGTTGACTTCGAGATTACTTATGCTATGCGCGTTGAGATGCGGTAAGTAAATGTTGTCTGTTCGTAGCAAGCCGAGGAGCTTCAACGGTCGCGGATAGGGAGAGACGCAGGGATCGCTTTGCTGTCCGCTTCGTGCGCTTATCGACTTAGATTCGGTTGCCGGCAGCAGTGACGAGAGAAAGGGTCGACGTGGGTCCAATGTTGACTTTCGGCGTTGGAGCCCGGGGAAGACGCGTCGCGGTTAAGCACCAATGGCCCGTAACGCGGCACTCCCGTCTTGATCGAGAGATAGAAGTGTACTGCGGGACTGCGGATCGTGGGAGCTTGGTATTGCCAGGGAATACTGACAATTGGCAACGTCTTCAGCAACAAATTGATCAGAAACTCCAACCCCTCGGAAGAAGCCGAAGTTTGAACCCCTGACGGGTGCGCAAGGCTGGCTGCAGAAAAGTTGAGCTGTTCGTTCCCGACTTGCTGTCCAAATGGACCCGCATCCTGTCAAGCGATCGGGAAATTAGCGGCAGCTTGGCTTGTTACCCCTGTTTCGCTTGGTTGGCCAATGGCGTTCGTTACTCCCTTTACACCAGAAGTTGTCAGACCTCACCATGGGAAGGGGGAAAGAAAAAGGACATCTTATCGCTGGTTGACGAAGAACATGTTCTGAAGTTCTAACCAAAAGATGGACCAGGTTATGATAAATCGGCCTATCACACATACCACCTAGTGTCTAGAAAGCAATCAATCAATCAAGAGTTTTACTGGTCGTCCCATACCTAGCCCACACCACACCAACCTCAAGTGAACCGTGACCTTCTTCTACAAATGCAGAACAGAACGCTACCCGGGGGGTTTCCGTTCCCCATAACCCAGAGCCACATCCATAATAAGAAATCTCATGAAACATGCATCGTACAACTGCTCATAGCGCTCGGCTCCAAGTTTGCCCGGGTAGACAATGCTCAGCCCAAGCACAAGACCCGTCTCTAGCCTCCCGGAGCCATAGCCATCGCTCCACGGCCTCGCCCCTGCAGTCAATTCCGATACTCGACCACAAACCGCCTCTCGACAACCTGCAACGTCCCACTATTCTCCTCCCCCTCGAAGCGCAGATTGACCTTGCCCGTAGCAGCATCCATCCCCATCACCTCGGCCTTGTAGAACGTCGTACTGTCCGGATACAGCGCCAGCACCGTCTTCCCCTTCTCGAGGTCGGGCAGCTCGACGCCCGCGGCGGGGATGGGGATCATACTGCTCGCGCTAGTGCGGTACTCGGTCCTCTCCCCCGGCGGCACGTCCGGGTCCGCGTCCTGCACCTTGTAGCGCCGACTCTTGCCTTCGCCCAGCACTTGCTGGACGCGGCCGAGGAACCAGTCCGTCGTCTCGCTCGGGTTGTGGGGTTTGGGCTTGAAGACCACGTCCTGGCCCTTGGAGAAGATCACCTTGCTGCGCTGGGTCGCGCCCACGGTGGTCTCGGGCGGCAGGCTGTCGGCTTTGGGGAGCGGGGTGTCGAGATCGCCTCCCGCGCTGCGTGGGGGCATGCTGTCGCGGCCGACCGACCGGGCGCCGTCGCTGCCGAGCTTGCGGGTGTGGCTGCCCAGGGGGCTGGGGACCGGTGAGTCGGCGCCGGCTTCGAACTCGTACAGAGAGGCGGGGTCCTTTTCTTTTTCCTTCTCCTTCTCCTTCTCCTTCTCCTTCTCCTTCTCCTTCTCCTTCTCCTTCTCTTTCTCTTTCTCTCTGGTCTCCTTCTCCCGCTCTCGGTCCTTCTCCCTCTCCCGATCCCGCTCCTTGTCGCGATCACGGTCGCGCTCCTTTTCCCGCTCCCGCTCGCGCTCCCGTTCCTTTTCGCGCTCGCGTTCCCGCTCCCTCTCGCGTTGTGACTCCCGCTCTCTAGCTCCGGCGCCACGGACCGAGCTTGACCTGCCAGCACCGGAGCCCAGTCCACTCGGCCGTTCCCTGCTCGACGCCACAGACCCACCGGCCGCTAGCGCTTCTCCTTCCTCCTTGTTTTTCTGGACAGCCCTGAGTATCAGTAGTTGGTCGACCAATGCCTCAATCTGAGCCTTGGTCATCTCATTGACGCGGACACCCTTCCTCAGGATATCCTCGAGCTTCTTGTCCTCGGCCTCCTGGTCGATCGTCCCCTTGTTCTTGGCCATGTACTGGTCCTGGGCGAGTATCTCGCGTGTGTTGCCCGTGCTGGCGTTGATGTTCTCGACGAGGCCTTTGAGGTCGTCCTTGCACTGGTTCCACAGCTGCACCTCTTCGCCCTGGCTTCCGCCGTTGCCCCGGCCCGGGCCCCTGGAGTTGCGGCTGCGTTGGGACGACATTGCGGACGTGCCGATGCTACGGCGTGTTGGGGAAGGTGTCGGGGGTTCGGTGGTCCAGTGGCTCCCCGGGCTCGAGGCTACTTGGCGGGCGAATCTTTCCGGATCGCGGTATTGGTTCTTGTTTCTGTGTCGTTTTGGTGTCGGTGTCGATGGTAAGCCGGTTCGGGCTGATGTCGGGTTCTCGTCTCGGCGGCGTCTGGGGGATGGGACGGAGTGGTCGGTGTTCCCGGTCCAGTAACTCCCGAGGTCCCAGAATAAGTCGGATAGTTCGCGTTTTAGGCTCTCGGGGTCCTCCTTGTTATCTTCGGCCATGATGTTAGCAATGCGTCTGACTTCGTAGAGACTGTATGCAGTAGCTTAAGACTCGGAATTGCTATACGGAGCAGATGCTCTGATGGTGTATGGCGGACACTCTCGTGACATTGGCGGGTGACTTACTCTCTGGCCGGTTGATGCCGCTTCTGTCGAGGGAGTAACACTCACGGGCGTCTGGCGTCGTCGGGGGCAGCGACAAGTCAAGATGACGGGAATTCTGGCCCGGGTAGGTAGGTATGAAACGGGTGGACGAGTGACGACCAACGGAGGCAGGGTGGAAGGAACAACAGGCAGTCTTCTATAGAGAGAGTACATCACTATGGCACGCGTGTTGAGCTCGAAGGTACAGCTCGGACACCAAATGTCCCGTTGGAAGCTTGTCAACGGGAAAGATCAGTGGAATGTTGCGGGATGAACACCGCCATAATGACCGGCGAAAATAAGGCGGTGAGCGCTGCAAACCCCCCCCCCCCCCCCCCCCCCCCCCCCCCCGCCACCCGGGCCTCCACACCGGCAATCGGGCCAATCCTGGTCCGTTTTAGCGCTGAAACAAGCAAAGCACAGTGGACCCCTAACTGCGAGAAGCAGGGCAGTCCCCCCGCGTTCAGGGGTCGAGCTGTTTGCGCCGCAGTGACGTACCTATAAGCACCTTCGACCACCTCTTCGAGACTGGCGACATTATCGGCTACAAGCTGGCGGAGAAACAAAGTCAAAGTCGTCGTTTTACATCTGCTTCCCGGCCACCCGAACACATACAGCACCATGCAAGTCCCGCTGATCCGGCTCCAGTGCGGAGTCAACTCGTACGCCTGGGGCAAGAAGGGAGAGGCTTCGGCAGCTGCAAAGTTCGCGGCCGCCACAGCACCCCCAGACTTCACCATCCAGCAAGACCAGCCGTACGCCGAGCTATGGATGGGCACACACCCTTCTAATCCGTCCAAGGACGTCACAACCGGACGCACGCTGCTAGACCTAGTGCAGGATAACCAAGCCCTCCTCTCGCCGTCTGTTGCTGCCCGCTACGGGAAGAAGCTGCCTTTCCTCTTCAAGGTCCTGTCCATCAACAAGGCCCTCTCTATCCAGGCACATCCCAACAAGAAGCTCGCCGAGAAACTGCATGCGCGGGACCCCAAGAACTACCCGGACGACAACCACAAGCCTGAGATGACCATAGCCATCACTCCCTTTGAGGGACTGTGTGGATTCCGCCCGCTAGATGAGATCGCGCACTTCCTGGAGCACATCCCTGCCTTGCGGGAGTTGGTCGGCGAGGCCGTGGCCAAGGAGTTTGTCGACACAGTGAAACGCCACTCTGGAGACGCGGCGGACTCGGAGCAGGCCTCGGCTGAGTTGAAGAAGGTCTTGCAGAAGGCCTTTGCCGCTGTCATGTCGGCTTCCACGGATGCCCTCAACTCCGCAACAGAGAAGCTTGTGTCTGATGCATCGAGTCAAGGGGCGTCGTTCGCCGGCAGCGGCGTCTCCTCCACCCCGGGCTCGACGCTTTCGGAGCTGGTGACGCGTCTCCACGGCGAATTCGGACCCGACTACGGCCTCTTCGTCCTCTTCTTCCTCAACTATGTCGTCCTCCAGCCGGGCGAGGCTCTCTTCCTGCGGGCAGACGACATCCACGCCTATCTCAGCGGCGACGTTGTTGAGTGCATGGCTGCGAGTGACAACGTCGTGCGTGCCGGCCTAACGCCCAAGTTCAAGGACGTGGACACGCTGGTCAACATGCTCACTTACTCCTATGCTCCTATCGAGGAGCAGAAGATGCGCCCGGCTGATTACCCCTACGTCACGCTGAACCGCGCGGGCTACAGCTCTGGCAGTGAGGTGACGCTGTACGACCCGCCAATTGACGAGTTCAGTGTTGTCAGGACGGTTCTGAGGGGGAACGGTGCAAAGGCGACGTTTGAGCAGCTTGCTGGGCCGAGCATCCTTATCTGCACGTCTGGAAAGGGCAAGATCTCGGTTGGTCCCACGGTGCAGGAGGTGAAGGAGGGTTATGTCTTCTTTGTAGGGGCTACTGCCGAGGTCGTGCTGGAGTCGGAGGGCGGCGAGGATGACGAGTTCATCACCTTCAAGGCGTTTAGCGAGGTGGAGGACCACAGCAACGGCGAGAAGCTTTGAGGAGGATGCATGTTTCTGGGACGGCCGAGGGGACAGCTCCTACATCTGCCCAGTGAGCAAGCCTTGTTTTTCCCGTTCTATTTTACGCTAGGTATAGATGACAGCCAGCAAGAGCTCGGCCAATGAAGGCGTGCTTTGCACAACCCCCGCCCCCCCCCCAATTGGGTCCTCACTACTGTTGCCATATGCAAGACTCGGTGTCGTCAAACCCAGCCGGAAAACTCAGATGTTGTCAGGCGACGAACCCAGCTTACCCGTCGGTTGTGTGCTATTCTCAGAGGTGGTCTCGCATCTCCATTGGCCGTCTGTTGGACTACCTTTCCCAGGGGTCGCACACCCCAAGCCGCATTTATACTCCGGACCTTATCTCCAACCATACGCGGCTGCTCATCCGAGCATCTACCCGGTGAGCCGGACATATTGGCCATTTACCCGCGTCTTCGTCACGGTAATATTTCACCGATATTGAACGTGCCACGCCATGTTAAGAAATTTATCGCACCGGGCTTGGCAGGTACCAAAATAGAAGTCCGGCTGCATAGCCGCGGATCGACCCGACTTTGACGGTGGCATGGCGATTCGCGTCGTCGCATCCCGTCGACGCGGCTTGCTTCCGTGGCTGGTTGCTCGGGGCTCCGGCGCATACCCAGAATGTCGGGTGCTGGCATTAGTGTGGTTGCCACAGATGGACTTCCAGAGCATCGATACCTTGCGAGCCGCGGTCCTTCAGACGAAGAGGCTAAACATCATCAGCTTATGCCAAGTTCTTGAAGCGGCCTGGTATCTCCAACATGGCTTGGGCTTGAGGTTCAATATCTATCCCGTCTGTGGCGTTCCGATACGCTACAATCCGGATATCTAAAATGTGCCAGTCCAGCAGTGCCGGTCAGAGACGTCCGTTGGTCCTGCGATATTGGCTAATATACCACAACAGAAACTTGAACCCGGGATGACGAGATCACTTCATATCAGACAGATCCGTCAACAATGATCACAATAGAGGCTCTCCCAGCAGTGGCTCCGTATATTACGCGTTACCGCGCTCTCTCTCATCGCCGTGCCTCCAGCCTCCTACATTGACTTCTGCCCTCGGAAGTCAACTATCAACGAGCCATGTTGTTCACGTCGCTGATATTGACCAGCCTGCTGGTCGGCGGCGGTCAGTGCCAAAGAAGGACACGCACGACCCGGACGCAGACACAGATCGCGACTCAGACGCAAGCGCAAGGCTCGAGACAGACGTTGTACGGGCAATGTACGTGAACTCTCTGCCAATGTTGCCTCCTCAGAGTCTGTGCCTCTGACCATTATCGATTGCAGGTGGGGGGAAGAATTGGTCTGGCCCAACGGCATGCCCGAACGGCGCCTATTGCAAGAACGATGGCGTCAAGTACGTGCGGCTCGATTACAATCCTTGGGTCTAATGGGCCACAGCAGTGCTGACGCTGGTGACAGTGAATGGTATTCCCAGTGCGTGTCGATCGAAGACAGCCAGCCAGTCGGAGACAGCCCTATCACCACCCAGGTCAGAACGACAACGATCAGCGTTGCTGGACCGACTCCGACGGTGGTGACGACATTTATCACGTATCTAACGCCTGTCACGACGCCTGCAGCCACGACCATCACGCTGGTTCCGGACGAACCATACACTCCTTCATGGCCTTAGCCAGGAGGGTGCGTTGCGAAGAATACCGCCCCCGTTGGGCCTGGGGTAATTCGCAATTGGGCCAACGGTGAGATGCAGAGAGGGCAGCATCGGGATAACTCGATCCGGAATTCACTGTGCAGCCCAAAGATTCGAGGCAGAGTAATGGGTAAAACGGTTAGCCATGCGGTATCAAAGCAGTGGAATTCGTCTTCGCCCTTTCAGTAGGCTATCGACAGTTCAAGAAGACGACGCAGGGTTTGGTTTTCGTGTCGAAATGTACACAGAGTCGGGTGCGGAACAAAGACGTGTTGGGCGACTTTGTTTGTGTTCAAGGCTACTAGCTAAATCCACAACTTCCATGCACGGGTATTCGCATCTAACATCAACGTCCGGCGTGGTTCCTGAGGCGTTGTAAGCCAGGAGCGCAGCGTCGAGCCGATCGTCGGCGATAAATACCATGCCGGGGACAGGACCCTTTGCCACAAGTCCGTGAAACCTCTCGGAACCCAAATATACAGCCCGCGTTAGCTGTCTTCCCCAGACTTTCCCCTCACCCGCTTCCCAAGCAGCGGGTTCCCCATCATCTGAATCAGTCGATTGCTGTTGATTCTCGTCTCACGCTCAAAGACTAGTGTATGGTCTGTTGCTTGGCCTATACCACCTGCAACGGCGCGGATAGTACTAGTCCCATGACGCACACAACCAGATCGTCGGGTTCAGTAAACTGCCGAACAGTCAACCCACGATTGGGGGGGTGTCGCTCTGAGAAGGGCTCGCAACTGGGACACCCCGCTCGTCTCCAACAAACTGGAAAGCCGAGACAAGCCCGACTAGGGCCGATGGTCTGGACTAGCTTCCCCAGACGTCTCCAAATCCTTTCCCCTCATCTACTAGATGGGACCCTCCCATGCGGAGTCCCATCCCAGGGATATACTGTTCGTGTGTCCCCGACTTGCGATCGCTCATTCTTTTCTTCGTGCGTGATAGAACCTGATTGTACAGTAAAGCTGCGTGTGACTGGAAGTATAGCAAAATGGCGGAGCATCCCTTCAAGAAAGTGAGGCTGCGAAGAGCAACACCAAACGGGGTCATGTGCGACAATTATTCATGCAACTAACGCCTCAACAGGTCGTTATCGTCGGCGCAGGGCCCTCAGGGCTGCTTCTGGCCCTCCTACTTGGACAGCACGGTATCCCATGCACCATCCTCGAAGGCTCAGACAAGCTCGACGAGCAGCCCCGAGCAGCATACTATGGCCCGGCTGCCATGCCGGACCTGCACAGGGCGGGCATCCTGGACGAGGTGCGCCGCCGGGGCATTACGCCGACCAAGATGGGTTGGCGGCGGCCTGAGGACCACAGCGTCATCACGCTCATGGACACCAACTGCCTGGACAACGTGGATGGGGTTGACTGCCGAACCGCCTGCTTGGTGCTCAATGACCTCGACCAGCTGATGCTTGAGAGGTTCCTCGAGCAAGGCGGCGATATCAAGTGGCAGCACAAGGTTGTGGCTATCGGACAGGACGAGATCAAGGCCTGGGTAGATGCCGAGACGCCCAATGGCACGGTGCGAGTCGAGGCGGACTACATTGTCGGCTGTGATGGCGCGAACAGCATGATTAGGAGGGGTCTGTTTGGCGACGAGTATCCTGGATTTACCTGGGACAAGCAGATTGTTGCGACCAACGTGCGCTGTCCGAGCTCTCCCTTGCTGAAGCGTAACACATGCGCTGACTCGCGGTCGACAGGTATACTACGACTTTGACAAGTACGGCTTCTCGGACTCAAACTTCATCATCCACCCGGAACACTTCTTCGTAAGACAACGCTGTAGCGGGGATAGTTATTCTTGCGGAGCACCGGCTAACCGTGCTGACCTAGATGGCTGCGAGAATGACCGAAGACAACCTCTACCGTGTCACATACGGCGAGGCGGGCGGCCTCACGCGTGCAGAGCTCGAGGCAAGGCAGCCGATGAAGTACGAGCTCATGCTGCCGGGTCACCCGAAGCCAGGCCAATACAAGCTGGTCAACTTCGCTCCTTACCGGATGCATCAGCGGTGCGCGCCGTCCTTCCGCGTCGGTCGCTTCCTCCTCGCCGCGGACGCAGCTCACCTCTGCAACCCGTGGGGCGGACTCGGCATAACGGGCGGCTTTGTCGATGTCGGAGGTCTCTTCGACTGCCTTGCTGGCATCTACGACGGCAAGGCCGACGAGTCGATCCTCGATCTCTATAGCAAGATCCGGATTGAGAAGTGGAAGACCATCATCGACCCCGTCTCGCAGGAGAACTTCAGACGAGTGCACGACAGCGATCCGGCCACGAGACTCGAGAGGGACCCGTTCATGCAGGAGTGCGTCAAGGCCGAGAAGGACAAGGAGTATGCCAGGCAGCTGTTTATGGGGACTTTCGATGTCAGGTATGACTTTACCCAGCATTACAAGCCGGACTCGACAGCTGCAGCGGCACCAGCGTCTGTTGGTGTATGATGGCACTTGAGGTGCGTCGACTAGATAATACCTATTGTAATTTGGTTCGCTCTCTTTGGGTAGCGTTGAGTGTTCAACGTCTGTCAGTCGTAGGAATGGTTCAACGCACAACATCTATTATGTTGTGTGGTGAACGACAGGGCCACCTGTTTTTCCCCCGATGCAAACCACTGCAAAGTCGATTGAGGATTTGGCCCGTATCCTGCATCAGTGGCTGGAAGGTCCAACTCGCCATACACTCGTGAACTACATGGCTTCTCATGCCCGCAGCTGTGCGAACCGAGAATGCACTGTTGATCAGTCTGGTCTCTTCGCTCCGACTGCACTGAGATGGACCACTGCGTTCCTAGCACCTACAGCAAGTCGTTTTTTGATCCAGATTATAACGACACGAAAACTTCAAGTCCTTTGTGCCACCTGTTAAGACCGCTCAGGCTCTGTCTATTGCACGACTGCCCAGAAACGAGTATGACATGCCCATATTAAACACTCGTAACCGCCTTCGCAGAATCTCCCTGTTCTTGGCCGTCGTCTCGACCACTATGAGAGTTAGACTTGATGTGTTCTCCGCATCAACCCCTGACAGGCAGGCGAGGTCTTACACCGCACAACTAAAGCTATATTAAACCAATTGACAACACTTGCGCTGATAATGAGGGAATGACTTAGCCTATTAATCGTTATCCAATATCTCACGAGGTCTTGGAGACGGGTCGACAGGCGGTTAATGTCTTTTCTGCGGAACTATTCTCCCCGTTTCTTCCAGAAGGACAGCCTGCTCAAGGGAAGTAACGGCAATTAAGGAATTCTCTTCTCGTTATTGGTTTCCCCACTCCGGCGTGAAGTTGTATATAAGTTCTAGGATGGCGGCCCTACATTTGCATGTGACATGCTGAAGTCCTCGCCATTTGTTGAAGTCAGGTTTCTCAAGATGCATTCGTACGCCGTCTTCCTTGCTGTAGCAGGGAGTGCAGTGGTGTCGGCGCAGTTACAGCCAGCTGCGGGATGCACTGCTAAGTCATTTTCCATACCCAGCTGGCTGATCGAGAACTTCCAGTACACCACAGCAGGAAAGACGTCGTTCCATATCACCAACCGAGCCAACAACTATACCGCCGATTTGACTTGTTCTTCGGGGAGCGGTGGTTGGAGTACCTGCGCCAACCAGGGCAAGCCATGGTCCAATGACACGTTTCAGGCATCTGTTCAGGTCTCAGGGACGTCTGCGGAGATACTGGTGAATCAGACCTGGACTTGCAACGACAGGAACGCCACCAAAGTGTAAGTCAGAATTGAGCCAAACGAGACGGAGGGATGGCTGAAGGCACCGCTAACAATAGTCAGGCTGCCATTCACAGCTTACGGCAACGGCTCGGTGGTCCTTAACTCTGACGGTCATGCAACCAGTTCGCCCTTGCTGATCAAGGGGTCGCTTCTTTCGCCCGTTGCTATTACACCCCAGTACGCAGCCGGTCCAACAGGACACAACAAGCCCGGATGTGCAGCAGCTTCCAAAGCTGCATGGACGCTGTCTGCACCATTCTACACCAACCAAACCGGCGATGGAATTACTGCTATTGCATCTCAAGACTTCAATGTGCTCCTCACCAATACTGCTACGGGCTACGAGTCGAGTTGCATGTCTGGAGCTGGGTTCGGCGACGGACTGACTCCGACTCCTGCCACCGGGCCACTGAACTTGGTGTGTGCTGGGGCTGAATTCCAGGCGTCGAACGGTGGGAAGTATAGCATCAGCACGGCTGCAACCTTTGACCCAGCCACGTTCAGGTTCACCGTCAACCAGACATGGTACTGCGATGATGTTAACGCTGCGAGCCCGTAGGTGTCCTTCTAGTCTCACCCAACTGTAAATCTCGTAGCATGTGGCAGTTCTAACCGTCGTTCTCTCGCAGACTTCAAATCACCGCTTCAGCCAGCGAAAGCCTCCCGCTGACATGCACAAGCGCCACTGTGAAGTCCGACACAAACGACACCTACACCACCACCAAGACGTCATGTATCAACCGTGGCGACGTTACCCTCGCAGCTCAGCAACTCTCCAACACCTCTCTCGCACCGTATTCCATTGTGGACCCAACGCTCGGCCCGGACGGATGCACCATATCCTCTATATACCGTCCAGCATGGAGATTCAGCGCCTTCGAAATTGACTCTGACCAGACAAACACCTCCTCGCTTTACTTCGAGATCATTCTTGTGACGGGGAGCCCAGGGTTCCAATTCCCCATTAGCATAACGCAGGACACTACTCCATTGGCGGGAGATCCATCGTGGTATAGCTGCGTCCTCGGTGCTAGTGGAGACACCGGGCCGCCCCTATTCCCGACTGCTTGCAATTTCAAGTTCGAGGCTGCTACCAAGAAGCTTACTTTGAAAGCCGACTGGTCCTGCGCGGAGCTGGATGCCGACCATCCGTGAGCTTTTCCTTCCCTCTCTTCAGTTGCAGACCTTACAAGTGCCGAGTGTGTTAGTGCTAACCCGAGAATGCATGTAGAATCCTTTTTAGCGGCACGACTACAACGACTGTCAATCAGCCCTTGGTGTGCGAGACCGTGAACGGGGTATCGCAGTGTGTGATGGAAGATGGCGCCTACCGCTGGGACGCCGAGATCTCTAATGTGACTTGGCATCAGTGAGCTCTGGCCCATAGGGTCGCATTGAGGTGACGGAGTAAGACGGTATTGTTTAGTATAGATAGAAGGGCGTGAATGAGAGATATTTAGACATACGTGGGACACCAGGCTACCTGCAGAAGCTGAACCCGGTGGTACTCATCGATAGATGTACGAACCCCGCTCTAATCTTCCTATTCCGGCTTGAGGAACTCTGAACTCCTGTTTAATATCCTATAGAAACTCGGAATAGTATCCGCCTGACCATAAACTGGAGGTATGCCCCTGCTCCTGTAGATGACCCAGCCCGTGGACCGAAACGACCACCTGCAATGGCTTAGGAGAACGGAACGCATGTGCCCGAGTTCATGACCGGAGACAGTAGGATACAGAAACTGGGGATACCAGCGAGGCGCTCGACGTGATTCCTACACTGTGTGGTTGGTAACTGGGAAGATGTTTCCCCGCCTGAGCCACATATGGCGTGCAAGGCTATGACGGAGAGTCAGTGGCACTCTAGTTGCGTGAGCCTGCAGAAAGAGCTAGAACAGTGTTTGCGCAGCCAAGCGTAGGGCAAGTCCAAGCAGAAATATTACCAACGGTGGCTTGTTTCAACATGAGGATATCCTACTTGGTTTACTCCTTCTCTTAAAGTGTGTAGATAAGGATATCTTGCAAAACAGACAATACCGGTTGTTTAGGGCTCATGTCATCAACGAACTATCTTATCGAGTTACTGGAGAGCCTCTAATCAGCTAGCGGGGCTTGCATACTTCCGAGTAAACCGGCATTTGATCTGTGCCGGCACACGAGCACTATCTAGTAGGGTCGATGGACTTAACATGCAGCCGCTGTGTTGCGGTACAACATGTGCTGTTGCACAGTTATAGAGCCCAACAAGGTGTCGAGAAGTTGACGCCATGTAAAATTGTCCTCTTCGGCACACTATGAAATACCGAATATTCCACGCAGTAGATCCGTACCTTGGGCTACAGTGCCAGGGATAGTGAAATAATGTAAAGTATTCGTAGTGATGTGAATCGCATATGTGGGACACTATACTTGTCAACTTGTTTCAGGAGAAGCATCACTCCTCAGTTCGCTCTTCGTAGCTTAAAGTAGCTGTTGGAATATCTACGCCAGGCGTAGAAGCGTTGGATGGAGGCTGATGGCCCTGCGGATACAGGGGACTTACACGGCACCGCTAGGACCGCAGGAAAGCGCGAAGCACATGACCCAAGAGATTTCTATTGCGGAACTCCTACACCCAGCTTCGTTCCATCTCACACACACAAAAGAGAGACCACTGAAGCATTAGTGTTTTGCGTTACTTGCGTTGCTCGGGTTGCTTTGTCTACTTAATACGGTAGTCAACTACACGTTCATCAACCCTGGTGATACTGGCAGATGAGCTGCGAGTTCCGCTACCAGCTGAGTCGAGCTAGTCAAAGCCTCATACAGTTCCCTAGAGACTATAGACTTTTTTTAATTAATGAAACTCCACAGCAAATATTACTCCAACGACACACCTGACAAGTATGAAATAGTCATTCGATCACAGGACACCGTCGGTGTATGTCCTCCGTGAGCCTCGATCAGGCATTCTTCCTGGTTATGGACAGAAGTCCCCTGCTCCGAATCTGCAGCCCTCTCCACATGAACATTCCGATACAGAAGGGGAAGAGAGCAACCGGCAACATTGCAAACACGATATAAGGCACCTTGGCCGTGCTCCGAGCAATCCACTGTGGCGTGTAAAATGGCTGGGGAAAGCACATCAGGTTGAAGAAGAACTGGAAGACGATTGCCACCTCAGCGGCGTGCTCGGGGTAGCAGTCAGTGGCATAGGTTAATATGACTGTGACAACGATCTCCTGCCCAAAAACGAAAAGGGCCGATCCCGCCAGTGGTGAAACCCATCCCGAGTTGGGATTGCTGAGCTCACACCCATACAGTATGAGGCCGGCCTTGCGATGTTGTCAGTTTGACTGTAGGGGGCCGGCGCTGGGGTTGGTGATTATCGACTTACCACAATAGTTGTCAGGCCTGTAATTGCCAGCTTGAGGATTTTCTCTGGTTGCCATTCCTCTTCTCTCTTAAGCGTTCGCCTTGCGACCAGGTCGCACAGCGGCCCGGCACAAAACTCTCCGAGCACACCTCCAATTAGACCCGAGAAGAAGCAGAAGCCAACCTGGGCGGTCGTGAAGTGGAACCGGCTGTTACCTCCAAAGTTCAAGGCAAAGCCTGCCGTGTTGGCCACCTCGGTCATGGCGGATACTCCTACCCAGAAACATGGCAGCACGACCGCAGGATACACGAACATGACATAGGGCCGCTTGAAAGTCTGAAGCCACGTCTCTCCGGTTGGGTTGGTGGGCTTGCGGAAACCAAGGCGCCGCCAGATTGTCCTCTTTTTCTCAGGGGCTTCAGCAGCGGCAACATCCCGTTCGTATATCGTTTCAGGCACTGCACTTGTTAGCAAAATTGCTCAGGGGCTTTGGAAACACTCCGGGGCTTGGAGGGTCATACCAAAAAAGAACTGAGCGAGCAGCTGAACAGAGTAGCAAATTGAAGCGACATACATGGCCCATCGCCATCGGAGATTCGGATTCTGCTGTACGGATCCGCCGATAACACCACCTGGTCATTTGGTTAGACAAGTATGAAAATCAGAGATTATGCATGCACTGACCGATATAAGGGCCAACGACGAGGAAAAAAGCGTTGATTCCCATCCTCGTACCCTTTTCGTGGAGAAAGAACATGTCGGAGATCGAAGCCGGAACAATACAGAGGCCTGCACTACCTCCAAATCCCATGACCATCCGACAGCCCAGAGCACCTGCATAGGACTGCGATCGAGCAACGCCGATGGCGCCGACGAGAGCGATTATCTGGCTCAGGAGCAGAATCGGCCGTCGGCCAACACGACGGCTGAGAGGAATCCATATCAAGGGTGCGACGGCTTGCAGAACTGGCGGAGCGGAGCCGATGTAGGTAGCCTTAGAAGCCGCCGTGTGAAACTGAGCCGCAAGGTCGTGGGCACCGGGAGCCTGTACAAATGTTATGTAAGCTCGGGCGACTGAGTGATCTAGTCCGGGAGCGGGCACTTACGATGAGTGTGTTCGAGAACTTCACCATGAGTGACTCTATCGCCAGCACAGCAAGAGCAGCATGTTTCTTCAACGGACTCCAATTCTCCAGAGCAACTGTCAGTGAGGGACAATGGGACGACGCATGTTAGCTGCCTGATTAGGCGCTTACCAGGGGGTCTTCTGGATCGTCGCTAGGCTGCGGCACAAGGGGGATGCCGGTCTCGGTAGTCTTCAGGGTATACGCATCGTTCTTCTCGTCGGAGTTCGAGTCGCCCGGGAGTGTCTCCGTAACGTATCGGGCCTTTGGAAACATCATGTCCTTTTGCATGGAGAAGCCAAAGAAGGATCAGGCGCACCGAATGAAGACTGCTGGAAACTGTCGTTCGAGTTTTGGGCTCACACAGAGGACACAATGCTGCCTCTTAATATACCTCCGGAGGCATTCGTACTTATCGGTCAAAGAAGGCTGATAAATGCGTTCTGCTGCGTCAAGTCTCTATCATGGCTCTCCCAGCAATGCAGTTAGGCTGCACGCTACCACGCCAACCATACTAATTGTAGGTCTAGTTGCTAGATAGCTAACCCCTCGCTTGGGTGCAATGCCGTATCTTGGGAAGTATTGCGGCTTGCATGCAAGCCGTTGAACCAAGCTTAATCGGAACTGGTCCGGTTCCCGTCGAGGCAACGGCCCAACCACAGCAGGTTTACCTGAATCACGGAATTATTCTGCCTATCAGTGGAGTTCAGTGGCAGCTCCGCTCCATTTCCGTCCTGCACATAGACAGCCTTATTACTTCGTAGTGCCTTAGCAATCGCGGGGTCGAGGTCGATCAAGATAGCGTGAACAGCGGGAGACATGGATGATGAATATAAGGGCTGCACTGTCCCCCAGCGGCTGCATGTAGCCCGCCCGGAAGGGTTCCTCGAACTTGTCGCCGAAACCGCAAAACAGACACCCCAACCAGCTCCGAGCACACTGCAGCAATGAACCAGCAACGCTCCACCAAACAGCCTTTGAACAGCCGCCGCGTGCCCCAGGAACTGCGGCAGAGGACCGAACGCAGCTGCGACCGTTGCAAAAGCAGGAAACAGAAGTGCAGTACGACGCCGGGCCAAGACAAGTGTCAACATTGCAACAAGTATGGCTACGACTGCCTCGTTACTAAGCCACGAAAACAACGACTGTATGGCAGTCTAGAGACACATGGCGCCAAGGTGGTCTTGCTGGAGAGCCTGGTCCAGGGCTTGATCCCGGAGGTTGACCTGTCGAATGTGGATGGCATGCAGGAGATTGCGCGCTCTCTGGGAATTCCGGTGCCCACTGCTGCGGCCGCCTCGACTGCTCAAAGTGTCCGTGCCGGACGCGGTGCAGAAAAGGATGCGGACGAGCATCTGGTGCACGATCTCCAGGGGCAGGGGCAGTATATCGGCCGCGGCAGTTCCTATGTCTTCCAGATGACTCTCCGTGGGCTTGTCGGTAGTAGCCATAAAGCACCCGCTGGGCTTATGTATCTTTTCGGTTCAAACCCTGCCAGGACCTCATTCCACCCTGGCTCGTCATGCAGCGACACCAACAGCAGCGAGCGATCAGATGTACAAAGCACCGCGAGCGCCTTGCCAGCTGACCTTGGGCTATCGCGCTCGGTCGGAACCAAAGACACGGACCACCCACTCATCTTCACTCTTGTCAGGTCCTTCTTCGATTTCGTCAATGTCGACTTTCCGGTCCTCCACGAAGCAACCTTCCTCGAACAGCTGGATGCGTGGCACCGATGTCCAACGGCAGTAGACCAGGTCTGGGTCTGCAGCTTCCTCTGCGTCTTGATTTTGGGGCGCAGACATTCTGATGCTTCCGTGACTCAGGGTCACGAGGAGAGGTGGTGGTCTCGGATCCAGTCCCTTCTATCCAAAGTCATGTTCACCTCAAGTCTAACATCCATCCAAAGTCTGATGCTGACCGCGCTTCATCTCCACAACACAAACTCGAGAGACATATGTTGGACTCTGACTGGAGCAGCGGTGCGCATAGGCTTCGCTATTGGCCTGCACCGGGATGGAGTTGAGATCGACGGGACACCATTGAATAGAGAGATGCGGAAGCGAGTCTGGTGGACATTGTACGCCTTCGAGCAACTTCAAGTCTCGTCTCACGACAGACCAAGCGCCATAGACAGTCCCACTCACCTTGGTCGCTCTCCACGAGAGACGACACTGGGAATGGGTTCACTGTGCATCCCGGACTATCTGACCTGGTCAAACAGGTCAGTTGTTTTGCTCGGATCCGCATGTCGAGCTCTGCCCGACGTTGCCAAGGATGGCTACTCTGGCCCTCTTTCTCCAGCCGCGGGGCTGCTGCGAGACCTATCCCGGTGGCGGTCGGCTCTCCCTCGGCACCTCTCTATGGCGTCAGTCGATTCCCTGCCGCCGTCATTTCAGCGTCCACTCATCATGCTCCACGTGCAGCATCATTACATCGTCTCGTTGATATCACGGTATGCTCTTGTGTCTCGGTTCCGGAGCTTGTCCAAGGACCGCACCATGGCAATTCCGGAACCTCTGGCACCAGTCATTGATGCCTGCATAGAATCAGGTCGCCTGTCGTGCCAGCTGCTACTCAAGCTTGACTCGATCAGGCAATTCAACGGAGTCACCTGGCTTGATGTGTACTATTTGTACTCTTCTTGTCTCGTGCTCAGTCTGAGCATATTGTGCGACGCCAATGAGGAGAAGGTCGGCCCAGCAATCGATGACAGACTGCTCATGGGTCAATGTATGGACTTGGTCACCAATCTCCGCAGGAGCCCCATGGTACCTGGCACCATGCATAGATGGCTAGGTATTATCACCGAACTTAGCACAATGGTTACTGAATTCACCAGCTCTCGGCAGGTGGACAAGCAAACAGACACTACTACGCAAGCCGACAACGAAGATCCGGGCACTCATGGTCTCAATGCCGCCGAGGTTCAACCCTCGCTTTCAATAACTCATAACCAGAGCGGCCAAGATGTGGCAGAGTGGTCGGTAGAACACCGCGGCGACACTAGCTGGGAACTTAGGCCTGATCTGGCCTTCTCTGACTTTGAAGGAGGTTTACCCATGTCTGCGATCCTGTCCTCGCCAGGGACAGGTTTGGATCCCATGTTCCATCTTGGCGCAGAGGCCACAGAGTCACCTTTCTGGCACCAGATGCATTGGGAAGGGATTAGCGACATGCTCTTGGGAACGGACAACAGAAGTATCAGCCGAAACAGATGTTAGACGATTAGCAGACAGTTCATCTAGCTACGTGTAACTTGAATTCTACCGAGAGTCTCTCCCACTCTCGAAAAGTCTATCTGATCCATGAGGGTGCCATAGTTTTCTCCAGGCGTCACCATTCCCAGTATCTTTGGCTCCTTAGACTCGGCGAGATGCATTATTGGCACTGCACGGCCGCAAAGTGACAGAAACCGGAGCACTGCAAACAATGCAGCTTCCTTTGCCTCGGAGCTGATACCCATTGTCATCTTGTCTAGGATGGACACCTTGCTATGTGGCAGCCCTCGAGTCAAGATGCTCGACAATGTTGGGGTTGAAAGCGCCACTACCACATAGATACACCTCGTCGATCTGGCCGATGACGGGTATCACGTGAGATTCATAAGCACGAGCTATTGACTCTGCAGTTATTCGTGTTATCGTCGCCACGATGGCATCGCCGTCTGCACCTCTGCAGCGGAGCTCCGCAACTAGTTCAGCTGCAACGTCGTCGCTAAAGTGTTCCCTGCCGTGGTTTTTGGCGTAGCTGCGCAGAAGTACAATTCATTTGTCAAGAACCTCTCGACCATGTCCTTGTCAATTCGTTCTTTCCCTCTAGCTCCCATTTCACCATCGCGATCGTAGTCTGCACGGCCCCTGGTAAGCAGTCTCACTGCAGCGTCGATGAGAACATTCCCTGGCCCGGTGTCGAAGGTAGTTTTGGCACAATCGTAGCGTTTCCTATGCCGCCGTTGTTCTGAGAGATTCGGGTGACCGTAGGATCCGCAAGGATGGCCAACTCAGCAAAAAAAAAACCCGAGAGTGGTGCCCCTTGACGACCGGCAGCAAGCTCTGCTGTGCGAAACCCAGTCGTAACCGTCCTAGGCAATGTCAGAATCAGTTCAACGTCACGATGTTCGGACTTTACTTCTTCGTCGCATGGGAGACCACGGCAGGTTCTCCCATCTGAAGGGTGGGGATTCGTTCTCTAGTAGGCTTATGCCACAGAGTCTGGCCATGGCTCGCAATGAGGTCCACACGTTCGAGGTCGATGCTGGAAGCCAGAACAGCACGGGCGAACTCTTCGCCAATGGCAAAATTCAGATCACAGACATCGTCGAGCGTTGTTGCCGCGCCCTGCCGCACAATGGCAAGGATGCGGCTCCGTAGTCCGGGATCGACAGGTACCTCCTCGTAGGAATGGAGCTCCAAGTCAATGTGTGCGGAATCTTCGCGAGTGCAATACGACAGAGAGCAATGTCGATGCCTAGGTGCGGAGAGAGAGGTCAGAGTGCTTCTCGTTCGATAACGGAGTGCCTTCCTGGCTTGACCACAGAGTGACGTTATTTACCATAAATGCTTGCCGCTATTTAACCTGAGAACATTGAGTGCCACCATTGTGAAGCGGTGTAGAAAGGCGACCTTGCTTCTGATTAGTATCTTGTCGGCCGAATACGATGTATTTATAATTCTGGACTTCTCGTGGCTACTAGCTGAGTCTCGTACTATGTCTAGGCGGCCATGTCGGCGATGGGCTGCTGCCGGGGGCATCCAGGCCTAATCAACACTGGCAACGCTGCATTGCTCCATATCTTCTATCATTGCACAAACGGGTAGCTCAGCAAACCTCCTATTCGAATCTGCATTCTATCTGATCCTTACCTAGACGGGTGTTAAGCTTTTCCTGGACTTCTCCCCGGCTTTGCGCCGGATATCACATGGGGTCGGTAATCGGCTTCCTACTCCACGCGAGGACATGGCAATTGGCTATCAGGCATGGTGATGCTCATGCCCGCTAGCAATGTGTTTATCTGCTGCTCATCTGCAAGTCCTGTGCTTCTGTGCCACTACTGTCTTCATCAAACCAGTCGAGTGGCAATCGTGCTTCGTCTTCAAGCCTCCATTGTGTATACTATAGAGCAATCGCAACTCGTCTACCATGGGCTACCTGTGCAACTTACGAGTTACCCTTTGGGGTGAGCCGGCCGAGACACCGGCCGAGCGAAAACTGATTAGGAAGATCGACTTCTTCATCCTGGTAAGCCTTCCTCGTTAATTTATATCATGGTCCTAGTAACTAAGGAGCTCTTTCCCGCCATTACCCATACTAATACTAGGCCTTACTAAAGACCTACTGTTGTCTTGCCTTCTTCTTCAACTACCTCGACCGTGCCGCCCTATCGAACGCTTATGTGTCTGGCTTAAAAGAAAACTTGAATTTGGTTGGGAATGATTACAACATCTTAACCAGGTGCTTGATTGGTGAGCTGCTTCAGCTGTTGGCAAGTTGTGACCGAACTAACAGCGTTCCAGTCGGATCTAAGACATATACGTTTACGCTAAGACATACCTTAGGCTGAACAACATCCACTGACCACGCCTAACGTCCCAGACATTATAGGACAAGTGTCCCATACCCTTGTAACAGCTTGTTGCGCCACGAATATGGTTTCGTCTCATGACAGTCATTTGGGCCGCTCTCACGATGTGCTCAGCTGCCACTCGCAGCATGGGAGCCCTAGCAGCGGTCCGATTCCTCCAAGGTATCATGGAGGCATCAACCTACAGTGGCACACAGTACATAATCGGATCCCGGTACAAGCCTCAAGAGATCGGTAAACACATCGGGCTTTTTGCCGCCTCAGGAATGGCAGGTGCTATGTTCGCTGGTGCGTCCTAGTCACTCAAGACAACTAGCAAGGTTCGCAACTTCTGACTCTGTCTAGGCATCATGATGAACGCCATTTACCAGACTATGGACGGCAGAAATGGACTGCCAGGCTAGTGCTGGGTCTTCATAATCGACGGGCTTATTACGTTGCCAATTGCGATTTTCGGATTCGTCTCCTTTCCCGACCTCCCCGAGACAACAAAGGCGTGGTACTTCAGTCGAGAAGAGAAGAATCTTGTCCTCAGTCGAATTCCGCCCAGGCCGAAGACGGACATCGCATTGGCTGGTCCATCATACGGCGCACACTTCTCAATCCAAATTTGTAAGCCCGTACCGCGTTACGCCACTCGTTGGCCCTTGCCAGAAAAGACTAACAATGTCTGTTCGTAGTTGGATCTTCGTCATGTTCTGGGTTATCGGTGGTGCACTGGAAGTATTTTGCAACCAAAGCTGCAAGCTGATTTGGATGAAGGCGAGTGGAGAGTTTACCGTATCTCAAAATAAGAACTACTTCCTAGGCGTCACCGCCACCGGTAAGGCAAATCATCTCCCTTGGTAAGGGATATGCTAACTATGAGATGCTAAGGTATCGTTGTAACCTTGATGGCTTCAGTTGCTATTGGTGCCTCGGGCAAACACGCACCGTGGGGCATTCTTACCTGTCTCCTCCAGGTTGTAGCTGCTGGCATGTTGCTGGGATGGGCAATCATTGATACTCGGACTAAAATGGCTGCATACTGTAATGTATGACGATCAGTGAGCCGCCCTAACCGCTCTAACCGCACCCAGCAGACCTCGCTGGTGCCTCTTATGCGGTTCAACCGGTTTGTTTCGTCTTGGCAACTCAGGTTCTCAACCGTGAAAGGGACGACGCTGCATGTGCTGTCACCCTGTATTTCATGAACGGTACGCACGCTCGAGGTAGAATGCTTGCATGTTGCAACTGATCCTAACTTGGCGAAGGGGCTTCGTCGATTCTTTTTGCGTTCTGGGGAATCATTCTCTATCCGGCCACCGACGCCGCTACCGTACGTGATTACCCGATGACGACACAGGGCGTGATATTCCTGAAGCTAATTATCCCGACTCAGGGTTATCACAAGGGCACGATTGCGATGATGTGCATTGCCGCTCTTCTACTTGCTTGGATCGGACTTGTTGCTTGGCGTGACAAGACGACCCTGCAACAATATGAGCTTGAGATGGCACAAATCCAGACGATTGCGGAAGAAAAACGAGAAGAATTGGAAATGGAGGAGAAGGATATAGCATCAACAGTTCAAGCTAACTGAGACCCTTGGGTTGGATGTCCATAATGGGCTCACCTCGTTCGACGGGTGATTCCACATAGCGTACGACTTGGAGATGAACGTGGAGGTTGCCTAATATCAAGAGCAGTTTTTCACAGGTAGCTATGTATCGTCAACCTTGGCGAAAGGGATCATTTGAAACGGAAACTAAAGGCTCGCCGAGGTAAATTTCTCTGGAGTCTAGTTAAAAGAGAGTCCTATAAAAAGTTTCCCAGGGCGAAAGACTTTATATACACGGGTTTCTGACGATGCAGACTGCTTCGCATCTTCCTAGGCTCTCACCAAGCTTCAACCTTCACACCTCTCTTATTTCCATTCCAGCTCAATCATGCCCACTTGCCGAGCAGCGCCATGATCCCGCAGCCGAGAAAGAGGCACACGAGCATTAAAGTAATCTCGTTCTTATTCCTAGTCCGGTCCTTGTTAAACAAGAAGTCGCGCGCCAACAGCTCTACCAGCCCAGTGTAGATGAGGATGCCAGCAGAGACGGAGTCAAGGACGCCGGACACGACGTTAGCGGTGAAAGAGCCGCTATTGTACTGCGTCGAAAGACCAATGCCGATGGCGATGGAGATGGGCGTCGTCAAGCCGTAGGTGGCGCACAGGGCCCACGGCATCCACTTCAGCCGGCTGGGGAAGGGAATGACACTCAACCGGGCGCCAATACCGAGGCCCTCAAAGAGCTGGTGGAAGACAATGACCGGGTAGAGGGTCGAGAACTCGTCGCCCACGACGCCCAGATTAAGACCGATGATGACCGAGTGGAAGATGACGCCGAACTCGAGAATCAGGAAGGCGGCAATCTGCTGCCGGAAGGCGCGCTCGGTCCAGGCAGAGTCATCCGAGCCCTTGCCATCGATGGAACCCTCGGCCAGCGCGTGCTTGTTGTCCAAACGAGACATGGACGGGCTGTCGTTGTCCGACACAGCCTGGACCTGGGGATTGACCATGTCTTGGTCGGCAGAGTGAAGGAACTGGTGCGAGCCTTGCCTATAGGAACGAGCTACCGGGTCCTCCTTTCCGGTAGCGGCATTGAGCTCCACATCCTCGTTGTGGCCGAAACCGTACTTCCGCTCAACGTAATACTCGGCGCCAAAGTCGAGCAGGAAGATGAGCATAATGGACGTCAAGGCGATGGACGGCGGCCAGGTATACTCGGCCCAGCCGCCCGTCAGACCGACGCACGACGCTGGCCCAATCTCATCATAGGCGGGATCGAGCAGATGGATGAAGGCCGTGGCAATAATGACACCGGCACCGAAGTAACGGGCGAAGATGTAGACAGCCTTTGGGATGTGGAGGCGGGGAAGTCGCTTAGCTGCGACGGGGAAGACGGTTGCCAGGGATGACGTGAGGAGGATGACAAACACGGCCGAGATACGGGCGCCCAGACGGCCATCGTAGTCGTTGCCACCGGCGTTGACGTAGCAGATGATGCTGGCAAGGTCAGCCGTGTCCAGGTCGACACTATGGGGATCGAAGCTGCCCGCGTCCGCCATGGCCAATCAGATGCTCGGACGCGTCTGGATGGAGAGTAACTCAAAGTAAAGTAGGTACACGTAGGCTCCGAGAGGGCTGCAGTGGACGATACCGTGCCTGCAGGACTTGGGAAGAATAAGGGTTGGCAATACTCGGCGCCAAGATGCTCCGGCATGAGGGAAGGGTCCGTACAATATAAGCAACCAGGAACGCTTCGTAGTTGTAAGTGAAACACCTTGCTGGCTAGGTGGAATTTTGTGCGCCATTCACCACCATTAGTGCGTTTCGAGGTGTCTAGGTCCTTCTAGTCGCTGATGGAAAGTAGCAGCTGACTGGACCGCGCGGAACGCTGTGGCCTGCGAAGACCAGGATTGATGTTGGTGCAGCAAGAAATGAGGTGCAGGTGTTGGGAACCCTGATGGCCACGTAAGGAGGTGGGTGCAGAAGCCGCACGCGCGGCGTGTCATCAAGGCGCTAGTCAGGCCAGTCTCACCGGATGATGGGAACCTTGATGGCTAGGCAAAGCATGATGGATGGATACGACGGGTTAAGGTTTGCTTGCAACTATCAAGGTTCTTGGGATCAGTGTTTGGTCAGTGTTATGCCCAAAGCTCCCGCTCGATTTAAACACAGTCGAGTTGCTGAGGTTCATGGGGGCCATGTTCGAGCGAGTTCCTTATTATTACCGGGCGCCGGACAGGAGGGCACCTGCCGACCCCGACTCTTTGCAATGAACGAAGACGCCGCAAAAGAAGGCCCGGACACGGAGCTAACAGACGATGTGCTTGATGTTATCATTGTCGGTGCGGGTCCGTGCGGGCTGGCCGTCGCCGCTCGCCTGAACGAGCCGGTCCCTGCCGCCGTGTTCACGGACGAGGAACACAGGCGCTATCAATGGCTGGGCGCCCACGGCTCGAAAGTGGTCTTGAAACACCTGCGGAGTGGTCGAACTATGCCTCATACCCGAGAAGCCAAGCCGAAATACCGGATAGCAGTGCTCGATGCAACCGCCAACAGCTGGATGGCGAGGTGGAATAACCGCTTCCAAACCCTGGACATCCCCCAGCTACGCAGCCCCCTGCCGTGGCACTTGGATCCAAAGGACCTCGATTCGCTCCGTGGATTTGCCCACAAACAAGGCAGGTGTTGCGAGCTGGTGGAGATAAAGGGGTGCGTCGGAAAAGAGCTGAGCAAGCACGCTAAAAAGAGGCGGCAATCCGGCCGTGGCAAAGCGTATGTACTGCTCTTCTATTATCGACACGCTTTTGTCATTTATTGTTGATTGCCATGTCCTCACGTGCCGTTCTGTTTCTTCACACTAACTATGGTAAAACCACAGTGCCGGCCCAAGCCAGAATGCCGAGATCAACGAGAGGGAACGAAATGATTACTACACGGCGTCCCGCGACCTGTTCGAGAGCCACTGCGCATTTGTACAAGAAGACTACAAACTCAGCGAAGGGCTAGTGCATCACGAAACGGTCACCGATATAACCTTTCATCCCGACTGGTCTGCTGCACGCGGCGACGAGAAGTTGTTCGCCGTCACCACGAACAAGGGTTACCGCTATGCCCGAGCTGTTGTTCTTGCCGTGGGACCGAACTACAAGCCGAGCTTCCCAGACGTCGCCATAGAACTACCTCGCAGCCTACAACTTCCAAGTGATTGTGATCTCCCACAAGCTTGCCACAGCAGTCACATTAAGGCGATCCCAGACGAAACAGTCCAAGCGCGAATCGACCGAAGGCTTCAAACCAACGTGTTGGTAGTTGGAGGAGGACTCACGTCGGCTCAAATCTCTGACCTCGCCATCCGACGTGGAGTCACAAACGTCTACCACATCATGCGCGGCCCCTGTCGGGTTAAGCAGTTCGACCTGGACTTGACCTGGATGAGCAAATATCGGAACCCACGTCTCGCGCAGTTCTGGTCGGCCGACACGGACGTCGAGCGGCTCGACTTGATCAAGGATGCCCGTGGTGGAGGCAGCTTGACTCCAATCTTCTACAAGAAATTGATGCAGCACAAAGCCGCAGGGCGGCTTTATCACCATTGCTTCACAACGCTGACGAGTGTCAAGTTTAACCCACCACTCGAACCCGAGAAAGACCACGCTGGCTACTGGCAGGTGAAGACAGATCCCCCCATTGCGGACCTCCCGTTGATGGACTACATATATTTCGCGACCGGAATGCCACCAGACGTCCGGTCTTTCCCTTGTCTACAGAGCATATCCTCGCAGTGTCCCATCAATCATGTCGGGGGTCTCCCCTGCCTGACTGACCAGCTCAGATGGAGAGACAACGTGCCACTGTTTGTGACCGGCGCCCTTGCTGGGTTGCGGGTAGGTCCCGGAGCTGGAAACTTGGGTGGCGCCCGACTGGCGGCGGAACGGATCGCCTTGGATATCGAAGGCATGAGTCTTGGAGACGCAAGTAACGAAGAGGTGTGCGGAACAGAGAAAGGGGAAGCTCAACTGAGATATTCTCTTGGCTTGGGAAGCAAATTCAACGCGCTTGGACGTAGCTAAAATAGACGATAGGTGCGCACACAGCGTCGGGTCGAGACCTTTCACTGACTGCTCGGGCTGCATGCGCCCTCCCACAGCTGCACAGCCGTGCTGCTAAACCTTCTGCTCTTTACACTTCTAGCTTGATTAAGCCTGCCGCTCCGACCTCTATCTCCGATACTTTAACGGTTGGGTCGACTGAGCTGCTGGGCTTAGGGTAATTTGGTCACATGAGCAGGACCTCCTTCAGATTCAGGCAGTTCACTGCAGAAGCGTGACCCTCTGTGAGCAGCCGGCACGCAATCACTCATTTCTGTGGGTAGTCGCTAGGCCAATCCGACGCTACTCGTTCTCTCTCATTCCTGTGGGAAGCAGAACGAGATGTGTCTAGAAGGCCTGGTCGCGGTAGATAGAGGCTCTTGGGTTATAATCTCTTCGCAAACCCCGTTCTGAGCACCACCCTAGTATCATTAGAAAGAAAGGTGCAGGTTTACCGTGATTGCTTAGGCTAACTTCCTCGTCAGGGTAGAGGTCAAGAAACATATTATCTCTGGCCCTGGGTCAAAACCTGAGCGTCCCTCTCTGGCCACAGCGAGATTGACATATCCAGTCATGCAGATCGTGCTATGGGACACGCGGCCGAAGGGTCTTGTTCCACAAGGGGCACATGTAACATCTAAGATAGCAGCAACCAGGAGCTTGTACTCTGGTTTGATCCTCGATATGTAACATTGCACCCCTCTATAAATTGATACCCATGACCAGGACGGTGTAACAAACGATCAGGACGAGAGGAACCTGCGAGGCCGTATGATCGGGGCGCTACCGCTTGCGGGCCCGCTGCCCGGTCTCCTTAGCAAGCCCTCAACCACCTGCTGCCGCCAACGTCCAGCAACATACTAGTGCTAGTACGCTGCGATGAAGCCAACGTGTTCCGCCGGCGCCGAGATGGCGGGGAGCTTGTCAATGCCGTACGGTAAATCACGAGAGCTGTATTCAGGCAACAACTTCTATCAGAATGTGTAAGCCGTCTGTGTGTCCAGCTAGGGTGCTTCGAAACGGGATAGCACGTACATGTTGGCGAGACTGAATTCAGTCCGAATACTGATAGAGCAGACGAAATTTGCCCGGCCGTGTATACCACCAAAATACAGAGGGCTGGAAGCCGTGATATCTCGTTTTTAATGAATGAAGTGGCTTGATTCCTCTAAGTTCTCATGAGGCTGGAAACTGCGCTAAGAGCTCCAGATAACACGTGATCTCTCCCCCCCCTTGTGAAGTGGATACTTTCCTGGTTGGCAGTCGTCAGCAAGATTGTAGCTTGTCGGAGGTTTCGGGCCCATAAGCAGCGCCTAGAACTGAGTGAAAAGGTCGGGTCGTCAGCATTCATGCCGCATGACTGTGTCGCTCGGGTCCGGTTCAGACTTTGTACCACACAAGCAAAGTCAAAACCCTGTCCCGGCGCAAGAAGCAATTGTTCTCCCGGACAGTACTTGCTCCTCGTAGACCGCATATAGAGCCGCCCCAAAACAGGGTCTCCTTCTACCCGATTCTCCTGTTCCGATCCACTCTCCACCGATTCCTTGGTGCCGTGCGACCCGACAGCCTGTCAACCTCAGTGCAGTAGGTCGATTCAAGATAGGATCACATGCGTTAAAGCACCGCCTCTCGGAGTTCTTCGCCCTCACCGCTAAGATAGCAACGAGGGCGAAGGACTCCGAGAACTCTATGCCCGTCCCCACTCCTCTACGACTTCCACAGCATCCACGCCACGACCACAATCCTGGCAACTTCCACGAGTGAGTGGAGCAACGACCATCTTGCGTAGACCGCGTGTCGGGTGAGTATGACTTGTACCTCCCCCCTGATATTTCCCTCCTGTCCGAATCGGCACCATCCTTTCCTGACCGGATTACCAAGACCTTGCGCAACACCCTTAAACAATCCCATCCACCGCTGTCTAAAGCGCTTGCGCGTTGCTAGGGCTGGACTGCGTCACTTTCGTGCAACCCGCGTAGCGGGAGACATGTAGAACCCGTTGGTTGGCGTCCAGTTCCCCGCCACAGGTTCCAATCCCTAGGTGTGATTTCTTGCGGCACTGTCCAGGCAGGCGGCAGAGTTGTACTGGGGAAAATAGCTCACCCAGCCGAGCGCTGTTTGGGAGATACTGTTTAAACCCCCCCCCACAAACAATCCCGCCAAGTTCGAGAGCCGGAGGTCTATTCGCCTGAGATAGGGAAACCGCCGGATGAAAGGACAGACCCTTCCACGGGGTAGGGGAGACGGCCGGGTTGCGGTCGGGAAAGTCGGCCTAGGAGCAGGGCTACAGGAGGAGTTGAGTTTAGTAGCAGACGAGAAGAGGGTGCCGTTAATAATGGAGCCGTCTTTAATACTACTAAACTTACTAATTACTAACGTTATGTAACGTGATATTTACTTATAAACTATTAAATTCACTACTATCTTAAGGCAGTAGGCTTTACTGTTCTTAACGTAGTAAATACCGACGTATCGTAGCTAGTGTTAAGGTATAGACTGTATCTCACAGGATAAAACGGCCTGTATATAGAGACTTGATCTATTAGCGAACTCTTAAAAGAAATCGCGAGGGCGTAGTGTGCCAATAGCGACAAACCGGCTGCGCGACCAGTCGTAAGCTACACAGCAGTGACGGTGGTCACGTTAAACTCGTTTGAGGCTAATGCACTAATACCCTTCGACGGCACTGAGATTGGAGACGGTAGCCTAGTATATAGGAATGTTCGCTGTACCCGAGACGCGTGGCAGGTCGAGTCCCACACTGCGAGTAAGGAGGCAAGGAACAGGCGTGAATAAATATTGACAACCGCAGCCTCAGAGTAACGTACGTCAGTAACATTCATTTTTGTTCCGCCTGAAAGCATCTCGAACCTATATGCCTAGCACAGTACTGCTGTAGGTACTGAGCAACTGTATGAATTCTTCTGTGGTATTTATGCTTATAATCTTTATCTAACAACTTAACAACTTGTAGGAGATTGCAAGACGAAGAAAAGTGATTGGAGGGACGGCTTGAAGGCTGGTCGAAAAGAAGCGATATTTCGGGAACCGGAGCCGTTATCTACCGGATCCTTATTGGAAAAATACCCAACTAGGACTAAGATAAGACTTTCGAAGGAAGACTCCGCAAGTTTCGGTCTCTGTTGCCCCCGGAGAGGAAACCTATTTCCGACTTGTGAGTATAGGTCATTTGTGAGTGCCTCGATCCGATACCTGGAGGACGACCGACCTCGTTGCAACTTCTTGCCGTTGCCGTCAAATTAGATACGTTACTAAGAGGCCTACGGAGGAGTGCGACATTCTGGAAGGCACCTTCAAAACTTGCGGATGCTACCATTTCGTCGTTAGTCACGAAGCATTTCGTCTCTAGGCATCTTTCACTGCACAGCGTAGACAAGACTCTTTTCAGACCTAAGGAGACCAGTATCATCATGTCGATGGTCAAATCACACTGTCATGAGTATCTATCCATCTGTCCCAGCCACCTCTGCGCCGGGTTTTAAGGTGATTTGGCAGGGTTCACGGTCTCCCATGTGCTCCCGTGTGTTCCGCCAGACGACCACGACACAGTCCGGATGGCCTTTGACGAGTCGCAGTGGCCCCTCGCCAAGGATCTCTCTCACATGGTGCTTAGGAAGAACGACTTGGGCCTCTTGCCGAGCGCCTGTGCGGCTGGGAGAGGAAATTACCCACTCTGTAAGCGATTGACTGAGCTGGAGTACGTGCGAGCCAAGCCCTCTGAAGATGGCCAGTATCCCCTTGAAATGACAATGCCGTGCTGACTTAGGACCAGGGACAAGATTAGGCTGGAAGATTCCACAGGAGCCCAAACAAGCGCGTTGAACATCCAGCAGATGCGAGTTGAAACAGCTGCAGGAAAGGAATTTGACTTCATGTTCAAGCTCCTGACGAGGGGGGTGAATGCCGAATTTAGCATACCGAAGGGAGCGTCGCGAGCGATGATTGAGACGGCACAGCTCGGCTATGCCAACGTGGTCCGAGAGCTCCTCGAGCTTGGAGTCAGCCCAGCAGCAAAGGGTAGGCGCAAGGAGACGACCTTGCACATCTTCAGCCATACGGGGAACGTAACCATGGTTCGGTATCTCTTGGACCGCGGAGCAGAGGTCGACGCGAGAGACAGGACTCAGTCGACGCCCCTGCACTGGGCTGCATGGGCGGGCAAGCTTGAGGCCACGCGAGAACTTCTGATGCGCGGGGCCGATGTGAATGCTATCGATAAGGATGGCAGAACAGCACTTTTTGGTGCTGCGGGAGGAGGCTTCTTAGCGTTGTTCAGCTTCTTGTTCAACGTTAGCCCGGCAGCTTCTTGTTCAACGCCGGGCTAACCAGAGAGGATGCTTCGGAGAGTCCCTGCTTTACTAGCGTCGTTTCTGATAGTGCCGTTCGGGTTAGGAGGAATTGGCCGCAATCTGCACAAGCGTCCAGATGTTACGAATGGCTCTATATCTTAGTAAGTGCTTCGGGCTTTACGAAACAAACCTTTCCAGACTTTCCTAGCGTATAGCGCCAGACGTTCGAGAGAATCTAAGGCGGCGACTAAGCCGAGATGAGCCAGGTGACGACGATGCGGGTGGCGTCGACTCGCTCGACTGGCTACTGCTGCCTTTACCCCAGGCATGCAGTAGGGATAAATTCCTAAAGATTCTGTGAGAATCCCCCATGCTGGTGATTATTCTGTGGATTAGTTCTCCTGTAGAAGTTGCCACTTGAATCGCACAATGCGGTATGAGGGGCCTGATGAGAAGATGGAGTCCGGTGGCTTGGGCTTTCAATTTTGAGTAAGGACATGGATTCTCTTCGGGGTGCTTCTTTACCGCTTTCTCTTAGCTGAAAGCTGGATGGATGCCATGCAGCCATCAGTCACAGCCTGCCGCCAGCTCCGCCACATCGACTCATTTCTCGTGGCCGACAGCCTAGGTGGGGGTCATAATGTTGTCAACTCGTGAGATTCCAGCGAATCATCAACCCTTTTAAATCTTGTAGGCAGACTTGCCAATCCAGGCCCCCTCGCTTCTTTATCTTGTCCATCAGGCTGCGTCGTCTTTCTTGCAAGCGGACATTCGGTCATGGAGGGCTGCCATGGTGGGAGGGGAGGATCTGCCAGTGCGAGGCGTGTGGTTGACCAACGGCGGGAAATGCCGCGACCATGTCCGCATCCAGCAGATGAAGTTGGCATTATGCCACCTTAAATTACTACTGCGATGATCCTCGGCCTCATCATGCAACCACGGTGACGAGACTTGCGGAATGTCATCTCACGTGGTAATGTGTTCAGCTATCCAAATCGCAATAACACTACGCAGTAGCAAATGCCTTACACATCGACTCCATTTGGATCATCTAATACGTATTTTGGAGGAGAATAAGACTATGGATAGAAAACATGAGTCAAGTGTATTAGAGTTCGTGGGTGACTTTCATGTTCTTCGCGTGTAGGGCCTTGAATTATAATGACGGGGTTTCTGCAAACTTCTGGAATTTAAAAGATACTATTAGTCGAACATCAGTTTTAGTTACAATTCCTTAGCGGGCATCCGCCCAAGTATTGAGGTGATGTTGGTTACACAGCTTGCAATTCATTAAACCCGAGCGCCACGCTGAATCGCATCTCCGACACCGTGCTCTTAGATATCGACTGTCGAGAACCTATGGCTTAACATGCTCACGTCAACAGTCGGCCTCCAAGGGGTCCAAGTCAGAATTCAAATGCATCTTCGAATTTGCCAGGGGTTTTCGGGTGCTTACGCTTGCACTCTAGTACAGCTTCCAAGCTCCTCAATGACGAGGACCCGGGCTGAGGAGGGGAGATGATAGGAAATGCGGCGCATCGTCGAAATCCTTCGGACACAGCGCTACGGCAACTCGTGTTTGGGCAAATAGTCTCACGAGGTGCAAATTCACACATGTGATAGTACCGGATGGGACCAGTCGTACGACAAGCGGTCATGTCTGCTTGGTCGCCGTCTGAGACATCGCCGCCAACACTACTACCACCACTACTATAAATAAACTTCTCTTTGTTCTCGGCCAAGAGATCAGCCGCAGCAATATATCCATCGTCACAAGCCATGGAATGCCACACTTTTCATCCATTCCAATAGCCAACCCCGCAACCCCGCAACCCCCTCCACCTTTATATATGCAGAGCTCTATATTAATATCAGTTGTACCATCTCTCCACCATGACCGCCACCCGAGGAACCTCTATGCACTTATACCTCCCCGTATCACCACAGCCTGCACAGTGACCGGCTATGGCCGAACCTCCCAGACCGCGAATCGTCCTCCTCTGCGACGGCACATGGTGCGGCCGCGAAGCAGGCACCCGTACAAACATCTACCGCCTCGCCGAGCTCTTCGGCGTCGACATGGACGCCAGCGACAGCGACAGCACCGTGCCGCAAGAGCGTCGCTACGATGACGGCGACGAAGAGCACCGGATCCACGTCCGCTACCGCCACGGCGTCGGGCTGGGCAGCGGCTTCCTTGACTACCTCTTCGACGGCGCCACAGCGCAGGACCTGGCGGCAGAGGTCGTCGCCGCCTACCGCTACGTCGTCAAGCACTACACCCCCGGCTGCGAGGTGTGGATGTTCGGCGTCAGTCGCGGCGCGTACACGGCGCGCTGCGTCGCGGGCTTAATCAACAACTGCGGCGTCCTCCGCCGCGACCGTCTCGATGGCGGCGGGGAGACGGCGGACGTCCTCTGCCGCGAGGCGTACCGCCTGTACAGGTCCGAGGACCCGTTGCACGCGCCGCACAGCGAGCAGATGGTGGCGTTCCGGAAGCGCTTTTCCTGGCCACTCATCGGTGATGACGTGGAGAAGGGTGAGGACACGCCACGGGCGCCAGTGAGGTTCATGGGCTTGTTTGACACGGTGGGGGGTCTGGGGATTCCGACGTGGACTGGCGGGGTCGGCCTCGAGTGGCCCGAGTTCCACAACAATGAGGTGTCGTCTGTGGTCCAGGATGTCTGCCATCTGGTGTCGCTGCATGATCGGTTTTGGATCTTTCAGCCGTGCTTGGCGACGAGGAAAGATCCTGGGAGTCAGGGCATCGACGAGGAGTGGGTGCCGGGAGCACACTATGATCTGGCGAGGCAGAGGTTCCAGTTCTGGAGGAGCGGTGCTAGTTGGGTAGAGCGAGTGATTGGGGCAGTCCAGAGTATCCCGTTCCTGGGGTCGGGCAAGCAGATCGAACCGAACGAAGTCCTGTCGGACTTGGCGATGTGGAAGATGGTGGAGAGGATCGCGAGGCACGATGCCGGCCACCAGCTTATCACGGAGGCGACTCTCGTCGCTACGATGGGCGACCTGCGCGCAGCGATGACGGGTCCGCGCAGGAGGGCAGGGAGTGGCGATGTGTATGAGAATATCGTCGAGTACGGTCCCGGTGGAAGCCGGATTGGAAGACTTGTTACGCAGGTCGCCGGCGGTCTTGACATCTGGAAGCTGTTGTTCGAGATTAGGGAACGTATGATCCCGAACGACGGCGCAAAAGTGTACAGATTCGGTGCCGTCGACCCGGTTGTCCTAGGGTCGCAGGCAGTGCAGTGCGTGGGACAGCTTGCGGCTATTGACGAGGTGAGGTACCCGTCACATACGCCAGAGCTATGGGCTCTGAGATCAGGGAAGCATTGGCCTTAATGAGGAAGTGTCGCAGGCGAGCGATCTAGTATCTTAATCTAAGTGCCTCACCCTAAGGTACGATGTACGATAGATATTGTTGGCTGAAGCAGGTACCTCAAGTCTAATTTATATTGTAAGGGCTTAGGGTACCTTGGAAAAGTAGAAATTGCGGGTTTTATCTAACGTTAGCGTAGAAGTTAGAACAAGTCTCACGTATACCTCCGGTTTAGCGCTGATATAGCACTTCGAAATGGAATCCTTATCTTATCTTACAGTCCTTCCTTTCCTCTCTTAAGTCTATTAATACTAATTAAAACTTATGTAGTTATATTCTCACGCGACAATAACTATATTAGTATAAGTGTCTATATTGTAGTCTTAGAGCTCAGCTACATTTAGCATTTAAGAGTTTAAGTATGTGCCTTTTACCCTACTACGCTAGCCCTACTATATCTAACTAATTAAACTATATAAAGAAACTCTCAACTAACTAGTTTAAAGTATATTCGAACCTTTCGAAAGGTAATATTATTAATCCTTATATCTATGGCGAGGAACGAAGCGTTAAGGCGCCAACTACTTAATAATATATTTGTATGTTAGGGTTAGGTCTATTTGCTAGCTCGCTAAGGTTCTCCGCCCCTCCAAATTTCCCCTTTTGATTTTTTGTCGCCTATATCCATATATAATTCGCTTAATTTATTATACTCTACTTTCCCTTTACGGAATTATTATCTACTAGCTATATATTACTAACCCCTTCCCCTTTGGGAATTTCTATCTCCCGATAGCTTATAAGTAATTATCTACTAAATATAAAGACTCGCCTTTCCCCTTTGGGAATTTCTATCTCCTAATAGCCTATAGGTAATTACCTACTAAATATAAAGACTTACCTTTCCCCTTTAGGAATTTCTATCTCCCGATAGCCTATAGATAATTGCTTACTAAATATAAAGACTTACCTTTCCCCTTTAGGAATTTCTATCTCCCGATAATTTATAGGTAATTATCTACTAAATATAAAAACTTGCCGAATAACTAGTTAAACTTTATAGTAATACGTAAGATAGTATCGGTACTAGTAGTATTAACTAGATCCTATCTAACTTAGATTTATAGAGAAATTGACTTAGGTAAACCAGGTTACTAATATAACTAAACTTAAAGCTAGCTATATTAAGATTATCCTTGTATTCGTTCTGCCTGGAGAAGTACCCTACTTCTCCGGTCTCTATAGGAGAAGTACCCCCGCCCTACCCTTATTAGCCGTACCTACGCGGCCCTATAGGAGAAGGATCCGTACCCCCGCTCCCATTGGCCGTAGCCTTATACGCCGGTCGGCGTAGAATCTGCCCCTCCCCCCTACCCGTAAGTAGCTAGGTTCTACGCCGTAGGGTATAGATTAATCTATGCCCGGTTACGTAGAGTATACCTATATAGGAGATAAGGTATACGCCCGGCGGCGTAGAGCATACTTGCGTTACTATTTATACCTATCGGAGTAGAGTATACCTATGTTACTATTTATACCTATCGGTATAGAGCGTACTTTTATTACTGTTTATACCTATCGGTATATAGCGTGCCTGTGTTACTATCTATACCTATAGGTATAGAGCGTGCCTATATTACTATCTATGCTTATTAGTATAGAGTATACTTGTATTACTATCTATGCCTATCGGTATAGAGTATACCTGTATTACTATCTATACTTATCGGTGTAAAGTATACTCTTGTTATTATCTATACTTATCGGTATAGAGTATACTTGTTATATCGTTTATTTCGGCGCGCTATTACGCTTACGATTTCGTTACTAAGGTAAACGATAATCTCGGCCTTTATATAAACTAGCGTAAAACGTTATACCCGACAACTATATTATATATTAAAATAGGTATAACGCTTATATATTTACTTATATCTTATAATATATAAACTGTATATCTTTCCTTAAACTATTATAATTATCCGTCTATAGTATTTACTGTATACTTCCTATTATATTAGTATACTATATCTACTTATCTAATATCTCGAATACTACGAAGGTATTTATAAGTCTAATATACGTTAGAATATATAAAAATAGTATACTAATTATAAGAAGAAGTTATACTATTATACTAGTACGGTATACGATAATATTTCTTTAGTTTAGTTATTAGTACGTTTTTACGTTATCTCGTCGCTTAGCCGAAGTAAAGTATTATCTTTAGGACCGCCGACTATAGTTATCTTTAAAAAGATTTCGGCTTTTTTTAATTGGACGATCTAGTTTATAAATTCGATAATTAGACTAGTAAAAGAGAGCCGATATATATTATTAACTACCTTAAATTTTCGGTTGTTAAGTAGACGATCGAGATTAAACTCGAGGCTTTCTATAGAACTAAATAGCATTACCGTTACGGCTTATAATAAAGACCTCGTTAAACCTTTCGAGTACTTCTACGAAAGTATAAAAAGTTCTAGCTTTTATACGAAGCTTTTCGAAAGTCTAAAATCCTCGTTTAGCGAAGTATTCGTACTATAGGGTAAGGTAATAGGTAAAGATAAGGATAAGGATAAGGATAGTAATAAGTCGACCTTTGTATAAAGAGTAACCGCTATCTACGATAAGTAATAGGCTATTATACCTAAATTCGGCGGTCGAAAGACTTAGAGCCGAACCGACTTTAAGGTCGTATCGCTACTATTTAAAGTATAGCTAGGTAACGATAGAGAATATAGTTATAAGCTAAACTCCTAGTTGTTATTTAAGACGAGTATAACGTTTAAACTCTATTACGTTAAGTGGTTATAGTTTATATAGTAGATCGCTAGCCGGCGGCTACAATTTATTATAATTATAGTTTACTAGTCTATATCCGCTAGCTATAGCTTATTAGGGCTATGGTATAGTAGTTAAAGTCCGACGGTCGAGTTATTCGAATTAGATACTATTAGGTCGTCGATATTATAATTCGTTATAGATTATTATAAAGTTATTATGTAGTATCTATGTCTAAAAGGATATCTTTAATATACTCCTTTATAGTTAGGTATTTAAAAGGAGTGGTATTTCTATAAATTAGGCCGATATTCTACTATTTTTACTCTCGACGGATAGGTCTACTACGAGCTCTACTCTCCAAGTTAAAGATAGGCTGTTATATCGAAACGTTAGATATAGCTATACTTTAACTTACGAATAGGTATAATAAGCCGTATATAACTAAGGAGATCCTCTAATAATATATTTAGGTATATAGCTATAATACTTATATCGCTAGCCTTTTCGCTAAGCTTCTAGATAACCGTAGCTTTTCTAATTCTTTTACTCTTCTATATCTTCTTAACTAAGGCTTTATTAGGGCTATCTTTCTAAGTATATATCTTAAGATATACCTTCTACGAGGTTAATATATAAGTGAACTCGATAGTATTACTATAGGTAGCTAGCTTAAGGCGTAAGTAGGAAGGATTATCCACTAGTCTTATAAACCTAGGCTTATTCTTTCTCTTGGCTTCGCCTTTACCTCGTCGCTATTAATTACCTCTAGGGTTACCCTTCTAACGCCTATAGTTCTAAGGCGTAAGGTATATATCTTAAGGGATCGGTCTATCTATTTCTCCTAGCCCTATACCTTTTCTACTTTATCCGTATCCTAATTATAAAGTATTATCGTTACCTATAAAATTATCTATATATATCGTCGCTTTTCTCCTTTCTTTCCCTTCCTTCTTTCTCTTCAAATATCTCTCTTTTTTTCTTACTATTATCTTTCTATATCGGGATATCTACTATAGTATCTATATTAGAATAGCTCGCTTAACCTATCAAGTATCCTACTATACAAAATAGGACTCTATTTCGCTATTTAATCCTTTTATACTTCGTCTTCTCAACGATAGTATATAATCTACTTTTTTACCGTCGCCGGCCTAGTTCTAAGAGTATTATATATATTATTATTAAAGAAGCCTAAGCTACCTTTTATAAGAAGAGATTCGTTAATAAGACTATTTCCGATCTAAGGTAAGGTAGAGTTTTCTTAAAGATATTAACGAACTCCACTACTACCTCGGAAAGTCTAAATAATTCTATAGTACTATATCTCCCTTCATTTTATCTTGTATAACTTATTATTTATACTAGGTAAGTAGCTATTATCTTAAAGAGTTCTATAGACTAAACGCCTATAAGATCCCGAAGGTTACACTCCTCCGCCACCCTTAGTTTATAGTCGACTTCATAGGTCTACAGATAGGCTAGAGGATATAGTCGTTCTGTAGAAGACGTACTAACGCCGTCACGTCTACCGTATCTACGTGGATATAACTACTATCCTAGGCTCGGCGACGATACAGATACTATCTAGACCGACATCGTGGGACCGGTACTAACGCCGTCACGTTCACTATATCCACGCGGATATAACTACCAATCCTAATATTCGTGCCAAAATCGGTACTAATATCGCACATATCGAAAATGTTATATATCCCATTTGACTCTATAGTACCGAATATTGTATATATTACAAACGCTATAGCCCTAAGTATTAGGGACGGACGTTAATAGATATCAAATATAATTATTATCGATTCTACGAGTCCGTAGATAGGCTAGAATTGTACGAGACTTACGTACGCTATTACGTCTATATATATATTACTACTATTCTTCGGAAAGGTAACGGTAACGGTATAAGTATTGGCTAGGACTTCGTACTATATCCCTTCGACGCTATAGTTCTAGGTATTAAGGACGAACGCTAAATTAGACTTATAAGGACTATTATAGCCAACTCGATCTTTCTTCTATTTAATTGAAAGGATACTACGAGAGAACGTACCAATCTTAATATAAAGTGTACGTCGTTAAACTCGATCTTTCCTCTATTTAACTAGAAAGATAATATATAAGAACGTACTAATCTCGACGTATATATCTTAACGTAAAGTATACGTTGTAATATTACCGTTAAAAGATATTTTTTATTATCCCGAGCTTCCCCGAGGCCGAATATAGTAGCTGTTTAGACCGATACGATTATATATCTATACGGTACTAATACCTATAGTATAAGAGGCACTTTATTATCTCGAGGTCGAATATATAATGGTTATTCAGACCGATACGATTATATATCTATAGACGTTTTAGCGTTAGGTATTAGGAATAAACGTTAAACTAAGCCTATAAAGACTTCTATAGTTATAAGGAGTAGTATTAAGATACCTAACTAGTCTAACTTATATATAAGAGTAGCTATATAATATATAATAGCTATATATTCTTATGGAATATATAGCTTAGTATTAATTAAGTAAGTGTATATTTAGCTTATTTCTAATAGTGTCGAACTCGCTCTCATCTATAGCGCTAAGTATTATAGATAAACGTAAAACTAAGTTTAGAAAATGCTATAACCGACATATTTGATTCTTTATCTTAACTAGAAGTATAATTCGGGATTAGGTATCGTTATTAGTATAAACTATCCGATATTAATACTTACTATATAAGGAACATTATTCCGAAGTATCTATATTCATTTGTTATACCCGAGTTTGTTATATACGACTATTATTTATCCTTCTTATTTTACCCTAGTAAAGTCTATATAGCTAGGCGTAAGTCTTTCCTTATCTTTGAAATAGTCTACGTTATTAGGTATAGCTTACTTCTTACTTTTGGAAGAGTCTACGTAGTTAGACATAGATTACTTATCCCTTTATATTACCACCTTTAGTATCGGCTTCTTATTAGTTCCGATTCCAAGTCTATACTAAGGCCCGGTTATACTCTACTCTTTCCGACTTTCTAATTCGGGCCCGGGAACTATATAGTTTTTTACTGCGTCTTTACATTACTTTATAACTATACTTAATAACGAAGCTATTTTTACCTCTCGTTTATTACTAGAGCGCGGTTCTTATCTTCTTATCTGTATACTAGTATCTATACCTTACCTAACTATAGTACTTAATCCCTCCCTACTTACCTTGTAGCCTTCTTTTTTACCTCTTTTCCTTTCTTCTTATAACTACCTTTCTATTAATAATACTACGTATTATAAGGTAACTCGTCTCTTATAATTCTCTAAACTTCCTTAGTTAACCTTATAGCTTTGATCTTATCGAGGCTTTAATATTACGATATTAGTAAGTTCTTCTTACGCTTCTTTTCTAGCTTGTTATTTCTATAATCCTCTATCTTCCTACGAAATATGCTCTTTCCGTAGTTTTTCCCGGCTTCTATTCTACGGGTCTTAGAATCGCGTTTCTAGGTACGTTTCTACCGCTTCATCTCGTACTACGTATAAAGCGGCTTTTACTAGTATCTCTAGCTATAAGATTATCCTTTATAGTCTTCACTTTTACGCGCGCTTTTTAAATCGTATTCTTTTATTCCTTTTACTCTTAAATCCGTAGTCTTTGAAAAACGCGTTCTTTTTATTTATCGTACGACTTTTCCGAATTACCTACATTCTTTTTTCTTTTAAAACGGCTATTTTCGTCGGAAAGAAAATACTTATTAACTTTAGTTTCGTAGTTATTTTATACCGGTTAGTATATATTAGCCTTAGCTATAACTTTCGAAGTATCTCTATCTACGCCGCCCGGCGTAGATCCTATCGGCGCCCAAGTATTAGTCCTAAGTTAGGCAACGGCTAGTACCTTTACTACCGATACGTTTACTAAGGCTTAGGCTATTACTTTACGCCCGAAGAAGTGGAATACTATTCGGCTTTTTAAGTCTAACTCCGCGGCCGCCTTCTCTAAGGCTAAGGACGATAGTAAGGATAAGCTCGGCAAGTTTCTAAAGTCCGTCGTTAATTAGTAGAAGGACGACGACGATTAGGACTTTTACTAAGTCTTAAAGCTATACCCGAAGTAGTAGATAGTATATATTTCCTAGGAGTTAGGTATCCAGCCTAGCTTTAATACTATATCCTTAGCTTAGGTAGAGGTGTAGTTCCACCGTCACGGCTATTAGGATTATATCGATATTTAGGCCTTATAGCTCTTCCCCAAGTATATTAGTAACGACTAGTTATATTACGCTAATCCTAGGAAGGCCCTAATAGCTAGCGAGTCGGAACCCTCTCGTATTAAAGTATAGAAGGATATTAAGCTACCCGGCACTAGTTTCTTCTAGGTACCGTCCTATAATAGTCTAGAGTTAGTATTATAGGCTACCTACGTCGGATACCTTTCAGCTTAGGCCGCTAGAATATTTATCGTTATACAATATAAGTCTAGACCCCGTAACTACCCCTATTATATTTTACGCCGACTAGTATAAACCTTACGTAGGCTGGCGTAGAATCCCTTATCTCCTACCCGCCTACTAGATCCTGCGTTACCCGGCGTAAAATCTGTCGCCTGTGATAGTTTGTTAACCCTATTACTAGGCGCCGAGCTTATTCGTTTTTTAACGACTTTTAAATTCTGTACTAAGACGGTATTCGATATTAACGCCGTTCCCTAGGCTTCGGCTATTATTAAGGTCCTCGATAAACTATTACCTACGGCTAGTCTTATACTTAGCTAGATAGTATCGTTTATCCTAGAGTAAGACGAGCCTAAGTTCTTATTTACTATACGCGGTAACGCTAAGAAGGTTATAGGTACGGACGTACTATTCGAGAACTCGTATATCTTCGCGTCCGTTATAATACTCTACTATTACTATGTCTCGAGTAAGGCTAACGTCGAACGCCGTTTCAAACTAGCCCTCGATAACGTTACGGTTATACTCGGATACGCCCGCGAGGATTAGAACCGGGCCTTCTTTATCGTAATATAGTACCTAACTACTTACTCTTCGAGTAAATACCCCCTCCTAACTAGGACCGCGCCTATATTTAAGAATTTGCTAGCTATACTGTATTATAACGACTATTCCGTCCTAAACGACGCCTCGATTAGTAACGGTAAGAAGTCGGCTTCTCTTTTCTTCTATAAGGCCTAGACTAAGGATATTATCGCCGATATATAGTATAATATAGCCGCTAATAACTAAGGTTTAAGCCTACCGTCCGAATCCCTCGATAAGAAGATCGAGGCCTAAGAAATACTACTCGTTATTATTAATACTAACGCTAATATAGGAAAGTTCCTTAAGAAGCGGAAGGATAAGGGCGAGCTTACTCTATTACCGCTAGTTTCCGTCGACGATATCCTCGTTATCGTAGAGAACTAGTACCTTAAGGTATCCGATCTAATAATCGACTACTTACCTATTTATTCGGTACTTTATCTCTTATCCTAGGACAATTCTTTTTTCGCCTAGTACGAGACTATCGCTACTATCGCTAAGACTATCGTAAAGTAGGAGTAGTAGACGGCGGCGTAGAATAGTAATAGTGCCTAAGGACGGTCCGAGGCTAAGGCTAATTATCTTTTTTAGGACCGGTATCTAACGGCTGCGTTGTACGGATATATAGCTATTTCTAAGTTCGAATCCTCGGTAGTCGACCTTATCGTCGTATACGCGGACCTCGGCGTCCTAATCGAATAGTAGAATACCTTTACCCTTAACCCCTTAAACGCCGGCTTTAAGCTATACGTATACTAGGTCGTCGGTAAGTATTCCTAAGCCCCCTACCCCCCGAGATACTATACGTTAGCCGGTATAAACCTTACTAACCTTTACTAACTCCCGATAGATACTTAGCGTATATTTAAGAGTTAGACCGAGCCGTTTAAGTCTATCTTAAACGCTAATAGTATAGGTATCGGTAAGACTATTATTATACTATTAGCTAGGTACTTCTACTACCTTAATCTTAAGAAGAGGTAGACTAATAGCGAAAAGGTAGTAGTACGCCCGACCTTCCTAGCTTGCCCCGCCGCCGTCGTATATTAATACGCTATCGAAGCTACCGAGAAGTTTGGCGGCCTACTTAACGTCTACCTAGTCTACGACTTTAAAAGTACTACCCTAGCTCACGTTAGGGATATAGTAATAGATTATAAGTAGTTCGAGTAGGAATTTAAGAACCTAAACAAATATTAGAACGACGTCGAGGTAAGTTTCTACCTTTCTACCTCTAAGTCTACTTGTACGCCGGCTAGCGTATAGCTACCCGTCCCGATAACCGCCCGATCTCTACTAGCCGACGTATAGAAACGTCCCCCGTAACCCTACTACTATATGCCGGCCGGCGTATATTCTTATTATATCGCGTCTCTCGCTAACTATACTATAGTCTGCCAAGTAGCTATATATTACTACTTATAGTACTTTTAATTATCGTTACTTTAAGCTTGTTAAAAAGATAGTATATATCCCTACTTCGATTAGGCTAGATAAGTATAATAATTATACTATAACCTTTACCTAGTTTACCTTTGTCTTTAGGTATAACTTTGCCGATAGTACAGCCGACTCTAGCGAGGATATAGAGTATAACGACGACGGAGAGAGCGATAAGGAGCTAAGCTATACCGAAGATCCCGGCGACGGATCCAAACCCTAAAAGGGCGAGGATATTAACGGGACTACTTTAGCAAAGGCTAAAGAGACGTATATATTATATCTAGGCGACTCTAGCCTAACCTTTACGGCTATAATTTACGATAAGTCCTACTACTTTAAGAACCGGCGTACGAGGTACGTCTAGATAATTTACACTACTAAGAAAGATATATTATACTATCTTACTAGTACTCCCGCGTTAAATAATATATTAGACTACGAGAATTACTTCGCCGACTTCTAGTATATAATCGACCTACCTCTTAGGATTAATATAGCTTTACGCGACGAAATTATCGCTAAAAGATCCGACCCCGCTAGCCGTTTTAACCCTTAGAAGGACGTTTATAAGTCGTTCGAGGCTTTACTCGAGGATAAATCCGAGGCTATTTTCGACCGGCTCTCTAAGGCTATAGCCTAGTATTACGAAACTGGCTACCTATTCTAGCTTATATATCCCGTTATCGCTAAGACTATTACCTTTACATTTTATTAGTAAAAGACCTGCGAGATAGTATATAGCGTTCTAATCTAGATAGTTTAGACGTATTGCCTTATAACTACTATCCTCGTTACCTCTAATAGCAAGTCTATTATTCCCGGCGATAATCTCTTATCCTAGACCGTCGAGACGATAGAGTATATACTTTCTAAGGAGTACTATTAGTAATAGATCTAGGCCCTCGTCGCCCTAAGTACGCGTTAGGATTCTACGGCTAAGGCTACGAAACCTCGGATCTAGCCCGCCAAGATAGGCGAAGATATAGCCGACCAAACGGATACGCTAGCCCCCGACGGCGACGCCCAAACACCCTCTACCCTTAAGAAGTACGCCTTACCCAAAAGGCTAACCTTTCTACGCCTATCCGTTATCAACCGTTATAAGGCTATTATACTATCGTACGACCTATATATATACTAGCTCTTTACGAGGTAGGAATCCCTAGCCTTTAAGGATAACCGCCGGATCCTCTTATATATACTCGCCGATTCCGATACCGGTATCTTTAATAAGTAGTATAAGATCCTCGCGTCTCTAAGGAAAGTCCGCTATACTTGTAAGATAAATATACTAGCTATCTCTACTATCGTAAGTATCTTTTAGGTCGAGAGCCTAATAAAGAACGATGTCGACGGCGGCCTATCCTAGTACTTCTTTAATACGTATCGCGAGGATATACTAAACCTACTCTAGTCGCGGCTCGAGCTTATTAGCTTTTACGTTACCCTATCGGCTACCGCCAAAGAGGCCTTAGCCTTTACCGCCAACTAGGTTACTAAAAAGAAACGCTTACTAGTTATATATAAGATATTACTCGTCTAACTATAAGTTAAGTCTTACCCCTACTTTATAAGTCTACGCCGGCCGGCAAAGACCTAGCTCGATCGCCCCTAATCTCTACGCTGGCTTACGTAAATCCTCCCCTAATCTACGCTAGCCCGTGTAAAGTCTAACGGAGCCTCGCTAACGTATCTAAGCTACTATTCTCTCTCTTCATTATATACAGTTTCGACGTACTAAATCTACGCCCTAGCTTCGGGAGCTAAAGGTAGTCTATTATTAACTAGTTTAAGGATCCGATATCGAGTATCGACGTTATAGTTACTTCTATAGTTATAGCCGCTTACGGACTTAACCTATAAGACGTCTACTACTATAGTATTATCGTCTAGTTCCTCTACGCCGCTAACCTTACCCTATAGTATATCGTTTACCTAATACGTCCCGGCTAGAAGAATAAGATAGACTAGAAAGTCTTAAAGATTATATTCTTATACTACGATTAGTAAGAGTTTAGTATAGCGGAGAAGTTTTCGAGGTAGCTATGCGTCGAGGGCGATATTAACCTATTTATTACGAACGATACGCTTAAGGATATCGTTATATTCGAGATCTATCGTTAAATCTTTAGATAAAAGATTAATCTCTATTCTTTTATCTAATACCTACCTACCTTTTACGAGGACTTCTACTACCTGGCCCGCTAATATATAGGCGTCTAGTACTCCTTCCTCGCTTTATACTTTAATACTTATAAGTTATCGGAGGACGAGAATAAGTATATCGATAACGTCCTACCCGTCTTCTACGTTTATACTACAAAGTAGAATATACCCTTATACGATATCCGCGAGGTAATCCTACCTACTATCTAGATAATAGTCGAGGAGATCGAGTCTAAGCTTGTCGGTCTTATAGAACGGTTCGGTATCGAGAAGAAGAAAGAGAAGGCTACGTCTAGCGGCGGTAAACGTAAAGGTACTAAGAGTTCGAAATACGTCGTTTAGTCCGACTTAAATAACGACGAGCTATCCGACGAAGATACCGAGCTATCGGACGTTAATAGGATATATTATATTACTAGGGCCGTACTTTAGAATACGGGGTCTAATCCCGACTTAGACTTAGAGGTAAATACCGACGTTTTACGATCTAGTATTACGCCGGCCGGCGTAAACTCTACTAGTTAAACTAACCGATCTTTAGATAGACGAACCCGAGTCGGACGGCGACGTGCCGGGTAACGACTAGTTTAATGAGGAAATACTACCTCTTTTCTAGGCTTAGGCTAACGATATATTCGATAATTCCTACTAAGACTTATCTTCTAATCCGGAAGACGTTATACTTACGCCCTCGCCGGCTAACTAGGTAAACGTATTCCTCGTCCCGTTACCTAGTATATCTAACCCTTATAGCTACAACTTCGTATAAAGGATTACTACGGTACGGTCACTTTTAAGACTATCTCCTAAGAGACTAGCTCCTCTACTACGCTAAATCCTACCGATATTCCTAGCCCCGTTTCGCGGAAGTATCGCTAAGTCTAAACTCCCGACTTAGCCGATACGTCTCGAGAAGAGCTGCCGTCTAATAATAAGCGATCTAAACGTACGTATACGACCTACTCCTAGTAGGCCGCGGCGGCCGACTCTATATATAAAAAGAATATAAAGTAGACCGCTTCCGGGCCTAAAGGACGTAAGTAATTAGATATCCGATCCGTCGTTATACTTTATCCGCAGCTTAGGCTAGAGAAGTATACGTTTGTATATTATCTAGGGCTTAGACTAATAGAGTTTATATAGCGGCGCTTTTATATTACCGCGCTCCTAGTCGGCGGCTATATTATACGCTATATCTTAGTTCTAATATAATAAATCCTTAGCTTCGGCCTTAATACGTCTGCTTATATACTTTGATATCGTACGAAGTAATAGCGCTACGTTTGCCTAGCGTATACGCCTTTCTTCTTAGTAGCTCGGCTTATCCCTAGGCCTTGGCCGTTGTAAGCTTATAATTAATATATAGATACGTTATATTCTCGGACCTATTTTCTATTATATAGTCTTAGAAATTATACGATTATAATATACCTTCGTACGAATATATTAAAACTTATTATTATACTTAAAGTTTATATTTTACCCGTTTAATAATATACGTTTTTATATAAGTAGTCGAAATCTCTAGAGTATATATAAACTACTCTTAAAAATAAATTTATAATAATTATAAATAAGGTAGTAAGGTTATATCTAAAGGTATTATAGTAAAGGTAACCCTTATACTTATTCGTTAATAACTATTAAGTTTTATAGTAACCCTATCAAAATTATAGCCTTAGCCTTAGTAAGTACTAAAATTGCCGATCCGATTATGAAAGTAGAATAAGGCCTTAGCCTAGGCATTCTCGGGTATATAGAGACGTATAACTATACGCTGCCTGGCGTACATATGCCTTGTCCTAAGTCTATACTAGCCTACGTAGAACTGCCCCCCTCCTACACTTATACTAGCGGGCGTACGTCGTCTAATAGTCGCTTAATTAGAGGTAGTTAGCGAGGCGTAGCGATCTTTCCTTATACGTTATTATATATATTATAGTAGGTTCGACTGTAGTCGAGTAGTACTTGTAGATACTTATTCCTAAAGGTGTCTGGGGTTCCGGCTTTATCGCTAGTTACGTTACTTCTAACGAAGAAGTCTAAGTTTTAGAACGTTAGTCGATTACTCGTTAAGAAGACGTAGTTCGGCTTACTATAATCTATTCTACGTTGATTATCGTATATCGGACGAAGTATAGCCTCGAAGATAAAAAGTAGCGCGAGTATATTACCTAGTCGAGTAGTAATCTATTTAGGATACTATTTAGCTCTAGGGAGCTAGGCTTATCGTTCTTAACTATATAGTAGAGCGTCGAGGCTAGGTTTTTAACCGCGGATATAAAGAATAAGGCTTAAGCTAGGGATCTGTATATCTTCGTATCGAAGTTAGGGTTATCGATTAGTATCGAGTTAACGATTTATTCACTAGTCGCTAAAATCCTCGTCTACTACTACTAAAGTAGGTCTTTAATAATAAACGTCTCTTCGGCTACCTTATAATTAACGAAGTACTTTTTGTATTACTAGTAGACTTCTATACGCGAGCTTTTCGAACTTCGGATAGTCTCGTACGCGTTTAAAGCGTTTGCCTTTGTAATATAGTCGGATAGTAGGTATACGAATATGCCTTATACCTTATAAGCTACCTAGCGTTAGCTGTAGTTCTTAGTAAAGATCCCGTCCTAAGTACTAGAGGCGGCCGCTATAGTAATTATCTCTTTTAAGTATTCCTTTTAGCGTACCTTAGAGTACGCTATTAGCTAATACAAATCGGCTAGGAATATTATAGCCGACTACCCGCTTCTAATTAGTAGGCCGTTATTATCGAATATACTACTTCGGATATACTATTATTAGTACTATATATATCGTCTCGATACCTTAGTAGTTACTTATATAACGGTTAGCTTTTTATAAGCCTTTAGTAGTACGTCCGGTACCGGGGAAGTAATATAGTCGAAGCCGAAGATATCGTTATTCCCGGTAGCTTTAAGCTTTAATACGATACCGATTAGGCTCTCCCGTTATACGGCCGGTAGCGTATTGGGTGTTAGGTTATTAAATATCTTGTACAAGTAAAGGTGGAAGTAGTATCCTAGTCTCGTTTGTCTGGTACGTCCGGTTCGTTATTTAGCCTAAATCTTAGAGATTCCTATTACCTATAGTACTTCGAGTCCTACGCGTAGGTTATAGTTTATTATCTTAGTTAGTCTATAATCGATGACGTTTTCTATACTATCGATGGTAATACTTATCTTGGCGATATTAATTATAAGGATAATATATTATATATCGCCGTTTTCTAGGTTATCTAGCTATTCCTAGTACGACTACGTACTATATAACGTATGTACGTCGAGGTTTATATAGTACTTTAGCGCGGCGGTAGCCGACTCGATATTATCTTCGTCCGTTAGGAATACTAGGATATTATAGCCTTAGGCGCCTAGATTATACTTAGTACGGTATTCGTTATATAGGTAGTAGACGAGGTCGATAGCCTTGTATATATATAAAGCGTCTTTAGATTCGAAATAGAATATCTCGACTAGGAATATCCGGCTTTTTAGATATAGATTCCTTACGCCCGAGTAAAAGTTCTATAGGAGCGTCGTATCTATAGTAGCCGATATAATAACTAGCTATATCGTATTAGCGTTACGAATCCTAGTAACTAGCCTTGTCTACTAAAATACTCGTCGATTTACTTTGAAATTAGGCCTTTCGGCTAATGTCTATCGGAATAGAGTTATTATTAGGTCCGTATTAACTCCGTACTCGTAGGCCTTATCGATAACGACGTAGCTAATATAACGTAATGTACGGTCTTATATTAAAGTCGTTAGGAGTACGCCTTTCGTAATAAAGGCTATCCGTATAGTAGTCGATAGCGCGGAGCTGCCCCTAGTCTTATACCTAATCTAGGCTCCTAGCGCGACGCTTATCTCTAATGCGATTTAGCGGGCGTACGTTACCGCTGCCAGACGGTACGGCTACGTTACTATAATCTTAGAGCCCGGCTTGCCGAACTCGTTATACGCTACGGTAGTAGGAGCCTAGGTAGTCTTGCCGTTACCTATATCCGCATTAAATACTACTACTTGGGCGCCCTAGTACGCGGCCGTAACGACGTTTAGGTCTTTCTAAATAGGTAGGCCCTACTTTGCTTATAGGTAAGCGAGAGTACTAGCGGGAAACGGACCGCTACTAGTATAAAGGTTACGGTTCGTGCGGTATATCCGCTTAATTATGGCCCCCGTTACCTACCGGTATAGTAAGACGTTACCTTACCCGTCGTTCTCGTCTTAGTTATTCTCTATCTATCTAGTATTAGTAAGTATCGTAGGTATAATCTACGTTAGCCGGCATACTCGCGTTCGGTTATAAATTCTAGCCCGGATTACCGATATATTCTATACCGGCCGGCGTAAAAGACTTTCTACTATTTTACCTCCTAAAGTTCGTTAAGTATCGGCAACTTATATATAGGCCGGTATAGATTCCGATATAACGATAGTCGCCGGTCTTCGAGTAGGTAAATTACTTACTTTTCTAGTCCCTACTATTACAACTAAGGGAGATCCTAGAGAATACGGTACCCGGGCACTATAGCTTACGTAGTTAGATACGTCTTTCGGTAGAGGTTCGAAAGTCCCTTGTTACCTACGAGTAAAGGAGAATTAGCAACGTTCTAGGGAAGGCGTCTCGGCTATTAGATACTAACCTAGATAATCGTTGTAGTAGTTAGTCCTATTCGAGGCCTACGAGTTATCGAAGCCGTTCGTATCGAGGGGGGTAGGTTAGTTATTAATATAGAGAGGAAAGTAAGTATCGGGGATAAGCGGGAGTATTAGAAGGTTTTATAGTAGTAGGAAGGTTGTCGAGAAAGGGCTAGGCTTTTAAGTAGCTACGAGAAAATAGAAAGGGTCGGGTAAAATCGTTGACTTACTTATTACTAGTTTAGATACTTATTTATCGTCTCCGTTCGGTATTTATACGTAATTTTAGCTATCCTTTACTTTTTACTAAATACTAATCTCGCCCGTTATTTTGGTTTACGATCTCGTTATCTATCCTTAACCGACGATCCTATCCGACCTACCCTCTATACCTATATATTAAGCTATCTCTCCTACTACTTCCTTCTACTCGAACTCTTTGTCTATAACTCTCCTCTTTTTGTCTATTCTTTAGCCCCGGCTTTCTTACGCCCTTTGCGTTATCCTACCCTACTCTAAGCCCTCGATTAAACTATAACTACTCCCGGTCTACTCTTTACTAGTAATTAGCCCGGCTTTTATCTATACTACTAAGCGTTTCCTATAAGTATCTCGATATTCTTATACGCTTATCTCTCCCCTCTAGTCTAGACGCCTATAAATCTAGGTTATTAATACTAACTTTATAGGCGTATTTAAGGCCTAAATTAATAGATATCTTCTCTCGGTTCTCTCCTACCTACGCGCCGATATTAAGATAAATCGGTAGTTCTATAACGTTAGAACGCGTAGTAAGTTATACGTCCCCCTACCGCCCTTCCTCCCTTCTCCCTTCGTTAGCGCTAGAGTTGTAACGCGCCTAAATTATATATAACGAACCTCGTACGATTCGATGCCGGTCAGCGTAGAGTCTTATCTTATACATCCGTATTATCTCTCCCTTTATCTAGCGCCGGCTAGAGTAAAATCCTACTCGGTTTCCACGTTTCGCGGTATAAGTAAACGTAAAGTCGTATCTTATATTTATATCTCTATTCGTACGTATTACGACAACTATAAATTCCTAAACTACTACTACTTAAAACGTAAACTTGGGATAACGTAATACTTTATACCGGTTTATAAATACTTCTAAAACCGGCTAGAAATATAGTTTACGTAGACCGGTATATTACTCTTTATTCTATTATAGCCGTTACCTCTACGCCGGCCGGCATATACCGCTAGTATCTAGCCTACGTATCGACTTTACGTAGGCCGGCGCACATTTACTACCCCAGCGCGCGGGCGTGCTCTACACTAGCCCGCGTATACTCTATCGGCCCTATAATTACAAGCTCGCCGACCTTATACTAACTTATCTAATAGATATCTATAGTAATTAGTAGTATATAGCTTAAGCTTAAGGTACGCTTGTTAATATCCTCATCGACCAGCCCTTAACGGCTAACTAGGCTAACTACGTCTACAACTTCCTAGCCTTACTTATCGGCCTCCTAACCTACTTTAACTTCGACGTTCTAGTCGTCGCTAGTACGATTATAGCCCATCGCCTATTTATTAGGTTCGATAACGCCGATCTCGCCTAGCTTATATACGAGTAACTAAATAACGCCCGATTCGAAGACTATAGATTTATTACGGAGATTCGTACCACGGTTTGTCGCTATCTCTACTATTACTTGTAATATTGTTAACCGTTCCTAAGGTCGTCTAGCTTATATATTTAACCTTACGCTAACTCGCGCTCCTAGAGGTACTAGCCTAAGTCCCCGAGTCCGTACGTTGTATTACTATCCTTAGCCGCCTAATATGCCCCGTCTAGCTCGGTAATACGTCGTTAACCCCTATTAGAATATCCGCCCAGCCGATCTCGACTTCCTAGCCGCCTAGCCCACTACCTAACTAGTAGCTCCTAAGACTCGGCCAGCTATACTTATTACCGAGCTAGTAGCCTCTATCGCCGAGCTAGTAATGTCTACGGCCGAGCCCGTAATACTTATAACTAAGCCTGTAATACTTATAGCTAAGCCCGCTATTCCCGATACTACGCTAGTTTAAAACCTAGCTTCTATAAATCCGTACGATATCGACCCTAATACTAATACTATAGCTAAAGTTACTATCGATTTGTAGTATAACGATACCTATAACCTCGACGACTTATAAGGTAAGGTTCTAAGATCCGATACCGATCTTTTATATCCCGACGGCGAACTTACTAGGTCCCTAGATACGACTAACGTTCTAAGCCTACCTATACAAGTACGTATACTCGAGGATATATTTTAGCGCCTCCTTCGAGATACTAGTATAGCCGGTCTCTCTATTAGCGAGGACTTCCTAGCCAACGTTTTTCGGCGTTTATAATATACTAGCTTCGGCGGTACCACAAATATAGGTACCTTTATAGTACCTTTCTAAGGTTAGGCCGATCGACTAGAGGGATAATACGGAAGGTAGGTTTAGTAGGCTTCCGCTACCGATATTCCCGAGGCTTAGGCCGTTCGACCCGAAGTATAGTACGTCTAGCAAGTATAATAGCTTTCCGCTACCGATACTCCTAAGGCTTAGTTTATTCGACCCGAAGTATAGTATATTTAGAAGGTTTAGTAAACTTCTACTGCGAATATTCTCTAAGCTTAAGCCGTTAAGTAATAGGCTATAGCTTTAGTTCTTATAACTAGCCCGTATAACGTTGTAATCCTAGTCTGTTACGACTATATAAACCTCGGCTTTAGCCTTATATACCTACCCATTTATCGCTCTACTATTAGCTCCGTTATCGACTTAGTACTACCTAAGCTTCGATACTTCCCTAGTAATATACGTCTAGACCGCGTAAACGTTACGATATGGGAGGGGCTAACTATATAGTACTATACTACTATCGAAGACGAGGTCGCCCGCTACGGTATATTTGTAAGCCGTTTCGCCTTAGCTACCCGCCGCGTTTAGGATAGTACCTTTCTAATAACCGTAACCTATTTCGTTCCCTAATAGTTTAATCGGCCGACCGAAATTCTGTAGGACGATATCGTCCTTATCGGACTTATCCGTACCTATAATATCGACGGCCGGCTAGTTCTCTAGGCGTAAGCCTAGCCTACTACCGACTATAAACAGTAGTCTTACTATAACTAGGCGCTCTTCTAGATACCTTAGATACTCCTAGACTTATACTAAAACTATAAGGATAACCGCTTATATCCCTTCGTATAGGACGGCTATCGCGACGGTTAACCGTACGAGGATAGGGCTATAGCTACGGCCTACGATCTAGTTAATACCTAGCTAGACTATACCCGGTTCTACCCCGGTTAACTTATAGGCTATCCTAATCCCGCCCTTCCCGATAATCGGAACTTATTCTTCGTCTTAGAATTTATCGATGTATCCTAGGCCTCGGCCGATATAAGAATCGCCACTAATTATAGCTTTCTTATCTCCCTTACCCGTCCCTATTATATTCGTTTAAGATAGGATAAGTATAATCGTTTCGATTATTAGTTATCTACCGGATATATTATCAAATATAAAATGCTTACCGATATCGAATAGTCTATCCTCCCAGAGGGCAAAACCTATCGCTTTATATCCGAGTCCGGTATATAATTAGATATTAACTGAGTCGATAGTCGAATATAGTCTAACGTTAATTTGAAAAATGTTCTTTCTTTACGTAACGTCGTTCCGAAACTAATTATAGATAACGCTAGTATATAGAAGCCCGCTATATAACTATACTCGTCCTAGTTGTCGGCCTTTCTCGCACCTATACTATAGTACTAATTCTTATCTCTATAGTTACCGGTTCTCGCCTAGTATTACTACGTACTTAGGTCGTTGCTAACATATTTATAGCCGCTATCCGATACTCTTCGTATATACTAGGTCTAGTAGTCCCACGCCTCCTTTAGCTAAGGCCTTTTCATTTCTACGTAGTAATTCTTAATACGGCAATAGCTAGTTATCCTAGCCAAATATTATTATATATGTATAGTATTAGTATTATTAGTCGAGAAATCAAAGTCGTGACTACCTTATAGCCTGCCGTACTAGTATCTTTATATCCTATAATTCGGAAGCTTAAATCTCATTTTACTATACTAACTTATACTATTTACTAATAGTTATACTCCTAAATACCTATACTTTTAGGAATACTTTACGCTAGCCGGTATATATTTTTATATATTCTACGCTAGCTAGTATATATATTTGTACTAATATATTATACGATAGCCGGCATATATATCTTCTTCGTAACGTGTCTTTCTCTCTACGCTAGCGGGTATAGACACTTATATATAGAGATCTAGAGCTAGGCTCTACGCCGATAGGCATATATATCCTATACTAGAGCCTTATTTCGACTTTACCTATACCTTATCTTCGAATTAACGGTCGGATATATCCTAGATACTAGCCCTATTTTTTTACCCTAGTTAAACCTTATCCTCTACTTTCTTACTACTATCTAATCTTCCCTTTTGATTCTTAAAACCTCGACTTTAATCTTTCTTTTCTTTCCTAATTTTATTCCTTTTTCTACTCTCTTTTCTAACTAACGATTCTTATTTTACTATAACGAAACGCTAATACTAGTATTGATTCTTAAGCTATTAGGTATCTTCTTTCGTTACTATCCGATTTTTCCTTCTAGCGTATCTAACTAATTAATATCGAGTCTTTATAGGTGAGTTTCTTCTTATCTAACCTTAATTTTAGCTTGCTATAGAATTCGTATCTAATACGTTCGAATGTCGTAGTTATTTAGTGGGTAACCTATTACTACGCTAGTCGCGAGATTCGGTTTGACTTTATTTAGTACGCCTGATAGTACTCGAAACCTTGATCCGAGGTATTGATCGGCGTTCTCTTCCGACTCTCTAACTTCCTAGAGGCTAAGGCCTATATTATTCGAGCCGTTAAGTGGTTCCGGCGAGAATTGTATATTAGTATCTTTCGAATTCTGTCGTTTACTATAAAGTCGACTAAGTGTAGATCGGTCTCCGGTACCTAGTCTCGGCCTTAGCCGCTACTTTATACTAGCCTGTGTAAAATATACCCTACTAATATTACGTAAATATATCGGTTATAAGCGATAAGGATGGCGATAATGGTAGTAATTCTAGCGGTTAAGGTAAGCTAGCTACTAGTAAGAAGGGTAATAAAATGCCGGCCTAATATATTAAAGTCGAGGCCGATCCTATAAACCTGTAGGGTCTCCTAAAACTTGTTAAATACGACTATCCTAGCTCGTAGTCCTAGAAGTACGGTATATAGCCCTACTTTAACTTGCTAAATATTAGATATATAAGGTTAGCCTCGGTTTTCTCGGGCAATTTTGTTAAGTTGCCGAGGTAGATAAAAGACGTTAGCTTTGCCGTTCGCTAGTATTAAGACGGCGACTTTTTCTCCCCTAACTATAAGAACTGTACTGTAGTCTACGAGTCTTAGCGTACGTATAAGCTATAGGGAGTACGGCTTATAAATATTATCGAAGTAGATAAGATTTCCTAGGAACTCGTTACTAGATACGCTAAATACGATACTACTAAGGCTCTAGTTATTTAGATCTATATAGACGGTATATAAAATCATGACCTCCCTCCTTACAAACCCGGTAGGACTTATACTAGCTGGCGTATTACCTACGAGCTACGCCGGCCGGCGTAGATCCTACTATCCTTTTCCTTTTATTATAACTAGGCCCGACTATACGCCGGCCGGCGTAGAGTTTCCTACTAACCTACTTATCTAGGTTCCGATATACTATCCTACTACGCCCGCCTCTATAAGCTTAAGTAGAATTATAATACCGATAATCTGACTATTACTGAGCTCTAGGAAATTATTACCGATATACTTAAAAAGTCTCGCCTAGCCCTCCTCGTTAATAGGGCTCTTTGCCTCGAAAAGCTAAAGAAGGACTTTATTACGCTAGAGTCGGACGTGGTAAAGAGTGGTACTAATAGTATTTACGTGTTTTAGACCTTAGTTCTAGCGATAGCCTAGGTACTACGCTATTATATAGTAGGCTTTACGCCCGATTCTAAGGAGCGGCGGTATATACGCGATCCTGGTACCGCCGAGTCGGGCTGTTATATTATAGGCTATTACTACGAGGATTAGAACCGTATCTTATTAACCGTTATTATTTTCCTAAAGTAGTATAACCCTAAGTTCGCGGTGGACGGGCGTAATAGTCCTAGGGATAAGGGTACGCTACTATTATACTAGGCGTCCGAAGATAAGAGGGATTATATTCTACCGGTAATCGCCTTGGAGAGTACGTTTACTAACTACTACTTTTATTAAATATACGAGTATTTCGGTAAGTTAGACTAGATTACGGCTAAGAACGTAGTTAATAAATTCGCGTCCGGGGCTATAGAGGCGAGGTCCCTTTACCTAGTAGGCGTTAGCCCTGGCGTTACGATATCCGCGTTGTTAAACGAACGCCGTATAAAGGCGAAGATCCCTCCTACCGACTACGTTAGTATATCCGCTATCGAGTCGATATTCGATTAGCTATCGTCCGGTACCTACGAAGTCTAGATTAGTAACTTCGACTTGTCTATATTCGGCTTGCTTTTTAAGGAAGATTCTATAACGTATTTCGTTGCTCGTTAGATAGTCGTCGCCGAGGCTATAGCTACGTAATCCGTCCCTAGGTCTCTCGACGAGATATTATAGGGTATTATAGTAGAAAAGGCTAAGGAGCTAATTACTTTGTCGTTCCTATCCTAAATAATTATATTAGGGCTAAAGCCGTTGGCCTATACGTAGTCTAAGATACTAGAGATTTTCGGCGTTGAAGATATATCCGATATTAGGCCGAACAAAGATAACCCTAGCTTTCTAGTTAAAGAATATTAGGCTTACAGTAAACTAAGCTATCTATTAAGACCGACGTAGATTCCCGTACTAACCGATTATAGATATATATAGTATATTTACGGTAAAGGCGGGATTGTTTTATAGAAGTATTAACGCTAGCGACCTAGGTCTCGGAAAGATGGTTACGATTTTCTACCTCTAATAGCTAGCGTATAAGGCTACTATGCGAAAGGACGCTAAGAGATACGCCAAGGCTAAGGCCGACGACTTTATAGATAAGTAGCCTATATTAATCGGGCCGTAGTTCCTAATACTACTACTATACCCGCCTAGCCTCGTCTACTAGTATACCTTTAAAGTCTTCTACCGTTTCGGCGGCGTACTAAAGCCGCGTATCTTTTAGAATACCGTTAAGACTATTCTTAAGGGTTTTAAGGCCTTTGTTATCGACTAAGACTAGTAGGATGCCGTTATAAAGCGGTATTAGTACGATCGGTCGGACCCTAAGGTAGGTATATAAAGTTCTTCCCCAGGTAGTATAGTAACTAATACGGATAGAACTCCTCCTATATCTATATTATATCGTATTCGACGGCTATCTATAGGTTCTTAGCGACGACTATCGAGAAGATCCTAGCCTATCTACTTTAGGGCGGAAGCGTGGTCGCTACGATTAAGTAGTTCGAATAGCTCGTTTCCGACTCCGAGGCGTTTAAGATTATACGTAGGCGTATATATAGTCGCTAATCCTCTATCGCTAGTACGGATAAGTCTATAGCCGCGGCCGTTTAAGACGAGGAGGGTAGCGATACCGAGACTCGGAAGGTAAGGTACTATATCCTTTATATAGGCTCTTCCGAACTTATATTCAATCGCGTCGTATACGACAAGTACTACTACGTTAAGAATCCGTCGTCGGCTATATAATACCTAGTATATATAATACCGAAGCAATTCCTATACTACGTATCCGCGACTTCTACGTCTAATAAGAAAACTAATATTAAACTACTACTCGGTCTTATCGTCGATATCTCGGGATTCGTATTTAACGTTTCTAAGGCTTAGACTATCGAAGCCGTTAACCAAGGTAAGTACCCCGTTTCGGATATCATTAACGGCCTAATGCCCGAGGATACGGACTATAATATAGGGCGACTTCTAAGGTATTTCCACGATTTCTACCGAAATACGTAAAAAAAGTTCTAGCTTATATACCTAACTATAATTCAGATTATATCGACGGATAATATCTATCCGGATATATCGGATAGGGCTTTAAAGAAGATTTTAAAGATAGTTATAATTAGGTAGAACTATACCTCGACTCTAGAGATACCCGATAATAGGGTTACAACTCCGGCCGACGGTATATATAGTTTAACGGTATAGATAAAGACGGTCTTTGCCCGCCCGGAGGATAGCTAGACACTAGTGGCTATCGTAGATAAGAGCGTTAAAAAGCTATCGACGAAATCTAAGGAAGACGGCTCCGTCGTAGACCTATAGGCGTAGGATTTCGGCTAGAAGTGTAAGGGTAGCCTGAATATAGGCCTATACCGCCGCCTCGGCCTAACGAACTAGGATTTTCACCTATACGATACGTAGGAGAAGTACAATCCTCTCGATATCCTAGGCCCGGACGAGATCAAGGCTTACCTAGATACGTATAATACCCGCCTAATCGATAGGGAGGAGGCCGGGGAAGTTACGATAAATTAGGACCCTAGGCCCAAAGGCCCTAAAGATAAGGTCTTAACCGTTTATTCGGTCGAGTAGCTTGTGGACCTAGACCTAGACGGAGGCCTTGTATAGTACTAGTACGTCGGAAATAAAGATTGCAATTCGGTACCGCCTGGCAATAACCCGTGCGTATATATCAAGTAGGTATAATAGATAAGCCCCGTTATAATCCACGTTATATACTACGTTACCGCTAATACGAAGTAGAAGTACTATACCCTCATTATAGTAGACGTCCTATTCGTCTAGTAATAAGTTCTAAAACCTGCCCTAAACCCTTAAGCCTCTACTCGTACCTATCTCTAAAGCTTAGCTAGTAATTCTACGCCGGCCGGCATAGTCCTACGCCTCCCGTACCTATAGGATTCTACGCTAGGCAGCGTAGAATTAACTAAGTACGTACTTACGCCGGCTAGCGTATATCCTATCGTAGCGCGTATACGTTGGCCGGTATAGACTCTCCCCTACTTATCTCGTGCGTATATCCGCTAACCTTACGTTATTAGGTTCGTCTACGTTAACCTTACTAAGCTAGGTTTTACTATATTATCTATCTACTCGGGTTACGGACTGGAGGAAAGGGCTAAGGTACTAGTATAGTTTAACGACCTGTCGGCCGACGTCGATGTGATAGTATTATCGATATAGCTATTAGCTCTCGGCCTAAATATATATAGTGCCTACTCTAGGATCGTCATCTTCCAGCTTCTCTTTAGCGCTAATACACTTATTTAAACGATCTACTACGTTTACCGCCTCGGGTAGTAAGAAGATCCTATCGTTACTATTATTAAGCTCGGCGAATCGTTTTACGACTACTAAGAGAGGAGGATAATTTGTAAGTAGTACTTTTAGGTACGCGTCGAATCTACCCTACTAGCCTAGCTTAACGGGGATTTAAGAGATATATACGCGTACGAGTTAATACGCTAGTATTTCGGGGTGCCTTTTAGTTAGTACGCCTAGGTTACGTACCTACCCTTATCCGTCCGCGAGTATAATACCTTGGCTACGGCTATCGTTAGAATATACTATTTTCGCCTCGCTAACGTTTACTTTGCTATAGATAAGATCTCTTCCGTCTCGGTTATATCGTTTATTAAATACGTTAAGGTTATACTAGCTATCTACCTTTAAAATGCTAACTATCCTAGGGATTAGGCTGGGATCGGAGCCTTAATTATAGCCGACTTCTTCTAGTATACTATTAGCGTTGGAGAAATAGACGTTATTAATTTAGATCGGATAGTCGGCGACCGGTCGGCCGAGGCTTGGGCTACTACTAAGTGCTGTACTACGCGGTCTTTTAGCGAGACTACGTCGGTTTCCGCGATAAACGAGGCAAGGTCTCGGTCCGTCGTCGGTCGCCGGGTCGTATCGTAACCGGATAATAAGCGCCTGTGTCTTTAAGTACGTAGCTTTACGGTTCCTAGGCTTAGGCCGTTAGTCGCTCTATTACGTTCTCGGCGTAGAACTCTAAAGATAGATCTCGTCGGTTTCTAAGGCTAAGGCTAAGGCGATATTATAAGTCTTCGGGTCGCGTATATATTATCGTTTCTATAGCTAAGGCTAGGTTTACTCTATAGATACTATAGGTATAATTTATAGATTTCTTCGTAATTCGGCCTATTACTAGTTTCTAACGTATACTCCTAGTAGATCGAATCCTGAGTAGAGGATATAGTCGTTATATAATCCTTAGTATAAGTATATAAGTCTAGTATTTTATCGGCAAATTTCAAAATTAATTACCTTTTTTTTTTTTTTTTTTTTTTATAAAAAAAAAGGATACTATTAGTAAAGCTATACGTATAAGTATTAGTAAGATAAAAATAAAAATCGAAGTCGGACCTTAATACTACGATACAAATATATTATAAATAACGTTAAGTTAGCTTTAACTCTAAAATACTGTAATTAGTATATACTAATGTTATATTACTAGCCCCAGCTCGTATATAAGCTCCTATACCTATATAAATGCTGTAATATACAATCCCTTTTAAGAGATTAGTATTAGAGTTATAGTAACTTATTAACTTCTTATAAGGGTTAGAGGCTAACCTACTATATAGTGCTGGTAAGTATAGCTATAGCGCTAAATAACTATTAATACGAGTTATACTATTTCTTTATTATATTACAAGTACCCTTATTAACTAATAATTAGACTAAATATAAGACTACGTACTCGAGATTATTATATTCTTATAAGCCTCGAGGTAAACCTATACAAACGAATCTTTACTAGTAGACCTATATATTTAAAGTTTTATTATTACTGGTATATAGTTTATTATACTTTCTTCGACGAATAAGGGCTCGGTCGATAGATTGTATTCTACGCCGTAAGGTATATAGTTTATTATTCCTACTTTAACGAATAGGGGCCCGATCGTTATACTATATTCTATGCTAGGAGGTATATATTTTAGTTATTAAACGTATAACTAATTACTTACCTTATCTTTCTTATCCCTTACTCTAACTCGGTCTCGCTAGTTTAATCCGCTAAATAACTAACTTTCTATAGTCTCTAAACCTTACCTTATTTCTAAAGAATAACCTTTATATACGTTCGTTACCTCTTCTTATTTTACCCTATTTATATTTCCAACTAGATCTAATAGTCTAGACTAATTACGTTTTACTTTCCTCGGCCGCGGCTATAGCTGTATAGATCTCGTAGCTTTGGTCTTATACCCTTTCGGTTTATCGGTCTCCTACCTTATATATTCTCTTTAACGTCTTAGTTCTAAGGTTAGGTATTCTATCCTACTCTTTCAAAGTTATATAGTTCTAAAACTTAACTCTTTATAATAGCTAGAGTCCCTCTTATAGTATCTCTTACCCGCGGCTAAAATACCGTTATTAGGACCCGTCTTTTCTATTAGATTCTAGTACGGTCGAGTAGGCCGAGTAAGATTAAGCGTTCGATCTAACACGTCTTATAGTTATTTTGCCCAAGTAGCGTAATCGTCTACTCGAGTATATTCAAAGTAGCGTAGCCATTATAAATCTCCTCTAAATATAGCGGTCTAACGTATTCCAAAGCTACTATCGATATACGATTCTGCCTCCCTTTAACCCTACCTCTATACGTCGCGTCCCGCGTCCGTATACCGGCCTATATAGACCCTACTATATAGTAACGACGATGGCCGCCGCCGAGCCTCTATGCCATATCTCCGGTATAAACCTTGTAATTTATAAGCGTTATTCTAACCTCGTCGTTACTAACATTACCGCCGTCAACGTCTACGTATAGGCGTATTACCTAGGCTTAGGCTATAGCTAAGTCTCCTCGATTATAGATAACGTTCTAGCCTAAGTTTGCCCCGCCGATGCGAGCGATAACTTATCAGTTATATTTAAGAAGAAGGTATCTAATCGGCTAGTCGTCCTTTAGTACTATCTTTAGGTAGTCTAAGGGTTCCGCTATAATACTTATAATTAGAATAGTCTACTAGCTAAAAACTATAAGGAGTACGCCGAAGGCTACGGGCTAACGGCCTACTACGTTATAGTTATCGGGACCGATAGTTTTTGCCGTTATATTCCTACGACTAGCGTCTTACCGGAAAGCCACGAGCGGCTAACTAGTATCTTCGATATTATAGAGCTAGCTAGGATTAGGAACGATACCGCCGCCTCCGAAACGATCGCCTCTCGCTTTATTAAGAACGATCCTAACCAGCTCGTTACGACGCTTGGGTTCGATAAGTATTTCTAAGGCCGAGACGTACGGGAGACGGTAGGGCTAGTAGAGACGGACCGCTTTAAGGATTACCTCGACGAACCGATACGTATCCTCCGCTATATATATAGCGAAATTGCCACGGCTATAGGAACTAAGCCTTTTAGTATATAGAAGGAGTATAACCGCCGCTAGGCCGATAGCGACCCGAAGGGTTACTTAGGGTTAGGGTTAGGGTTAGGGTTAGGGTTAGGGTTAGGGTTAGGGTTAGGGTTAGGGTTAGGGTTAGGGTTA
>JANBVN010000043.1:0-188314 GCA_030052785.1 Coniochaeta hoffmannii | reverse complement strand
TCACGACTCCCCCGAACAGTATCCCCATCGTCGTCATCATCCACCTCCATGTCGTCGACATCCTCCTCAGCGTCCACAACCGCCCGCTCGCTATCCCTCCTTGCCGCCCCAAACCCCTCCACCTCCGCAGCTCGCCCGCGCCGTCCTCTCACGCACCCCGTCCCCACCAGACTCCCCGACCTCTCCACCCGCCCGGCACTCGGATGCCCCGACCCCCACCCGAACTCCGTCCCCACGGCACGGTCGACGTGGATCTTTAACTTCGGCGGCGGCGGCGACCTCGCGCCCCCGGTCTGGGGGGACGCGTAGGAGGTATCGTCGGAGAGATAACTAGCCCGCTTGTCGGCGGGCGGTCCGCTGGCGAAGATCTGGACGCTGTTGCCCATCTCGAAGAAGTCGTCTCCTCGCGGGTGGTGCTTGAGGCCCGTGGTGGGGAGGTAGTCGTCGTATTGCTCGAGGCGGCGGAAGGTGAGGATTGCGTAGATCAGGGGGATGATAGTCGCGACGCTTGGATGGAAATTAGAGAGGTGGCGAGTTGTGAGGGCGTTCACTACTTACAGGAGGCCGCAGTCTATCGCCAGCCCGACGATGGAGTAGTTCCTGTCGCTTCGTTGGAGGTATACGACAATGTCCAGGGCGAGATTGACGAATGCGAGGGTGAGTTTGATCGCGTACGAGGCGAGCATGAAGAAGGGAGTCAGCACCTCGCCGGCCGTCTTTGTAATCTCGAGGATGGTGATGATGAGAGCGAGGAGTGAGAAGGCGACGTTTGTCACTTCCCAGCTATCCATTGAGCTGTCAGCCTCTCTGTCTCTCATCACAAGTAGCTAGCCAGTGTGTGTGTCCCACTTACACGAGCTCGACTCTCGGTGTGTCGCCGGCTGCCCGCATCTCGTCCCAGTGTTCGGTCGTTTCTGCTAGTCGGTAGGAAAAGATGCCCATGAGGCCTAGCAGCATGGCTATCTGTGCCGTCCATAGTGGTATCAGCATGGCCATCCGCCACCGCGTGCGGCTGAACTGCGCCATGTCTATATCGTCCGCCATCGTCGACAGCGACCTCGTGGTGCCAGATCCGGTCAGTTGCCGTGTCGAAAGGATTTGAGGAGAGGCAGCCTCGTCCTTTCCCAGCAGTTACTGGTCACCGCCAAGGCAGCCGGTCGATGTGTAGTCACCGCTACAAGTGTCCTGTCATATTTGACCCGTTGGACTTAATGTGCCAATGCAAGGCGAGCTTATGTGACCAGTCCACCTCTTGGATTCGAAGGATCCCAAACCGGTTCTCATCGGAGCAATCGGTGGGAGACAGCGTCCATTTATGAACCTGCATCATCGCTCAGCTCCCCCGCCCTATTCTCATGCTAGCAGCCACCATAGTGCCTCGTCCAATTGGCGAATGAGGTCATTGGCCGGAATCGTCGAAACAGGCTCCTCTTGTTCAGCGCTGGCTGGCGCAATGCTCCTTTCGGATTGGCGTCGAGCTAGAGAAGCTTTCGCCGTGGTACGCTGCGGCTGAATGCGGCGGCTCTGGGTAACTTGCTGGAAAGGGTCCGCGACAGCTGGAATATGTGTGTGTGGAAAAATTGATCTGTGGTCTTCACAAGCGACCGGTTGATCTGTTCTGATACCTACTTTATGCCCGGCGTGCTGGACAATAATTTGAAGCTTTTGCTTGCGGAGTGATGGATTGCGGGGACCATGACGTGCTGTCGGGACGCCAGAGCTGGTGTCCGAGTCGATCCATGCTCAGAGGAGCCTAACGCAGGAACCTAAGTAGGTCGAGACGATAACACTACTTTACGAACGTCTATGAGATGGAATAGCAGTTGATTGCGCTGTGTGATGCAACTTCCGCTTCCCGACACCCTATAGAAACACTTACAACACACGCGCCATCTACGCGCCAGCGACGACCGCCAGCCCCTCGTAAATCTTCTTCTTGACATCGTAAAAGGTCGACGGACCACCAGCAACCGGCAGCGCGATACTCTCCACCTCGATCCGCCCCGTCGACGTTTTGCGCACCACGACCGACCCGTCGATGAGGAGCGTGCCCTCGCCCCTGAACTCGGCCGTGTGGCCGGAGCTCTGCATCGCCCTCCGCAAGTCCGCGAGCCGCAGATCACCCACGTGCAGTGGTTGAGCAGCCGACCTCACCGCCGACGCGAGGTTGATTGGCAGCACGTCTAGTGTCGGTATCGGCGCGTCGGTCCTGGTAGTGAGCTGCCCAGAAGAGGCCGCCGTTGACTCGGGCGCTCTCGACGACGAACCGCCGGCAATAGTCTTCTGTCGCTTGTTGGCGCCCCCTTCGTCGCCGGCCGCGTGTTCCTCCTCGTCAATAGGCGTGAACTTCCCGCCGACGAGGAGCCCCGTGACGGTGACAATGCCGAGGCCGCGCACCTTCTGCCACTTGAGCCGCTTGACGAGCGGTTCCGCGAGCTTCACTACCCAGGCGTTGGTGTCGACGCTGGCGTCGATCGAGACGCCCACTTTGGGTGTGAAGACGTCGATTGCGCTCTCTTCGTCTGTGCCGAGCTGCGCGGCGAGGAGCTTCTTGCAATCTGCCGCGAGCGAGAGCGTCTCGTCCTCGTTTCCGGCCACTAGGATGAGCTTCCGTGGTTGGATGAGCGGGATCAGCATGTTCAAGCTGCGCTTGTCGTGCAGTCCGCTGAAGTCGACAAAGGCGATGCGGAGATTGACCCTGACAGTCGTTGATGATATGCTGAGCTTGGACGGCCCGACGGCAACGGGGTCGTTGTCGTCTTCAAGGTTGTCGAGCTCGTCCGCCGCGTGCCCGTCGGAAAGGGCTTTCATGTCCAGCTCGTCGGCTGACATGGCCCTCGCGTGTTGCGGCCGCTTGTTGGGGCCCGAGCCTCCCTTCTGCGCCGTTCCGACGTCGTCCCACTTCCGCTTCTTGCCGACTTTATCACCATCCTCTCCCTTTCCTAACTGAGGTCCGTCTTGGGTATCTGCGTCCTCGCGTTCTTCCGCCCGGAGATAGTCCTCCGGTCGGATAAGCTCGCCGTATTCGTCTTGTCGTCGCCTTCTTACGGGGACGGGAAACATCCTCTCCCTGCCCTTCTTCCCCCTGACGTCGAAATCATACACGCCTTTGCGCTTCAGTAATATCATCACGCCCAGGTCCTCGTCTTTCAGAACCACCTTCTTGCGGCTCGCCTGCCCCATGGTTGTCGAGACGTTTAAGGCCTTGCCCTGCTGTTCGTTCTCTTCATCGTCCGTATCCTCTGATGACTCGGAGGATGCATCATCGACACCATCACCGGAGGTTTCCAGTGCCGTGGCCCCTCCACTCTGCAGCGTAGCCTGCAACTGCCTCTGCGTCGCCAACCATTGCTGGTAAACGTCGAGCTCCTTGCCCTCCAGAGGCTGTCGTTGCGGCTCAGCGACCTCCAGTTGGCGTTGGTTGACATAGACCTGTTCGAAACTGTCCCCATTCGCGGTCTGTTCCGTCGCAACACCGTCCTTCCGCTCCTTGTACCAATCCCATAGCGTCCTCGCTATCGAATATTTGTCCTCGGCGCCTCTGCTGGGCTTCTCCGTCAGAACAACCAGATTCCTTGCATCATCTGCAATCTTCTTCAAGATCTCCTTTGAGAAGCCCCACTCAAGACTCGAGTCACTCGCCAGGATGACCTTGCCCGTTTGTTGCCGGCCACTGTCCGGATCGTCGGTCAGTATCCGCTCGACCTGTGCTTTGCGGTCTAGTAGTCTGAGGTGCTTGAAATCGAACGGCCCAACGCCCTTCTGTCCGCCGGTTCCGTTGGCTCGCTTTCCTCCCTCAGCAGAAGCCTCAAATTCCCGAATGATGCTGTCGTCCATCCACTCGAGCATACTACGCGCGAGCCTCATGGTGCTGTTAACGTTGCGCCCTGCAAGGTAGAGCTTCGAGGACTTGAAAGGTTCGTTGTCGCCGCTCGCCTCGGTCCGCCACGCGTGCTCGAGGAGATAGGCCAACTCCAGCACTCTAGCGCTCGAGTCGACGGGTATGAGCACCGTTCCGCCGCGCGCAATACATAGCTTTATCGACTCCAGCAGCTGTTCGTCGCGGCGGGTGCGGGCCAGGGTGGTCTCGGGCGTCCGACTGCTGCAGACCAGGGCTGTGGGCTTGCGCAGCTGCTCGATGACTTCTGTGCCGCCGCTGCTGCCGTGACCACCCGAGAGCCATGCCGCGCCGGAGAAGACGTTCTCGCGAGCTTGGTTCCAGTCTACGGCGTAGACGATGGACTCCAGGCCGTGCTGGATGTGCCATATCGTGCCACCGAGCGTGTGGCCCGAGTTGTAGGCCGTTATGGTGAGGCCGTTGAGAGGCGGAGAAAAGGGTGATGGAAGCGGTTGGTGGGGTTGGGAGTATTTGAGGGGCTGGATGAGCGAGAAGTAGCGGGCAATCTCCTCCGGGGTGGGTGCCTGGAGGAGGAAGCTGGTGTCGGCGGAGGCGGACTGCGAATAGGCATACGATATCTCAGCGAGAGATGTGGACGAGAATTTGGTTGCTGCAGCCGGTGTGGAAGCGTACATGTCCTGGATCAACGTCCGTCCCAGGTCGATGACTGGCCTAGTAGCATAGACTGGTATGCGAGCGAAGAGAGGGAAGTGCTTGCAGCAGTGGGCGTATGCGCCCAGGTGCGAAACGGTCGCATGTGTAAGCAGTATGAGTGATAAGGTAGGAACTTGTCTGCAAAGGCAACTGTCAGCGTATAGGTTCACAGGCGGCATAGATGCAGCGGTCATCTGTCGTAGCTGAGTACGCACTTTTCGAGCTCGCGGAGCTTCTCAACGTCGAATGTCTCGTCCCACCCGACATCTATCAAGACCTTGACTCCTCCATCAAGCTCCAGCAGCGACTGTGATGCAGTGGATTCGGAAAGGGCGCCCTGGAGGGGGCAGAGAGTGAACATGGTGACTTGTTGCGCCAGGCTAGGCCTGTGTTTATGTCGTCGCGTTCATTATCTTGATGTACGCATCTGTATCCGAGAATGCGATACTATTCTAATTCGCAAAAGTATTGATGTGGTCGAGGTGATGGCTGGAAGTTGCCGGTGTCGACCTCGAAGTGAGGTCGGTTCAGTGAGTGACGTTGTACTTTTGCTCTTTGTCGCGTCTGAAGCTCCATCCACGGCGCCGTGTCTTGGCAACGGATCGAGCAGGTCCAGATCTATGGTGGTAACAGCCGGCAGTATGTCTTAGGTCAACTCTGGCCCCTGTCCGCATCTGAGGTCTCCACTTTTAACTTGGAACTGGGGAGGACCTAATGGAAGTCTAAAGGACAGCAAAGTGCATCAAAACATCCCACTTCCAACCCTCACTTACAGCCAGAACTTTGAGTCTCTGTGGAATCCTTGGCGAGCGTAGGGCTGCTTCGTGCAGGCTTTGATTTACGTTGTACTATGAATTGAATTTTCCACTCACTTGATCTATAACTCATCAAGCTGGGGAGAGCTTCCGCATCCATCCCAGTCTCCCCCCTTCCCTCGTCCCCTCGCGGTCGCTTTCCCGGTCTTGAGCCAGCTTCGCGAAGCTTCACCATATACCCGTCCGACTCGCCACAATGTCCGACTACTCGATGTACCATGCCTTGGGCCAGGGCGAGCAACTAGACCCCAACGACCCGAATCGCCGAGTGCAACCGGCCCCTCCTCAGTTCTCCCCTGGTGTTGCCCCTCAGCAGTACCAGCAAGCCGGCGGGCACAACGCGCCACCACCCCCAGGCCAGGGGCAGCAGTACTATGGCTCGCCGGATCCCCAGCAGGACCAGGGATATAGCACATTCCAGCAGCAGCCCCAGAGCTACGGCGCACCTCAACCACAGCCGAGCTACTTCCCGCCGCAACAACAATCGCCAGCCGTGAGCGATGCCGGCCTCGCAGCCCAGATGGGCGGCATGTCCCTCGGTGCCGATTATCACCACGGTACGGCGAGGAGAAAGAAGAAGGACCACCATGCATATCACCAGGTCGAAGCACCAGCAGGCTCGTCACAGCCCTTCAATGGCATACCGCCCGCTGGCACCCCAGCTACTGCCTTCCTGAACGCGGACCCGAACGCTGGAAGCCAATTCGGGACTCCAATAACGCCACAGATGAACCAGTTCCCGGCAGCGGTCAACGCGCAGTTCTCGCCAATGCCAGCATCCCCGGCCGAGTTTGCAGCGCGAGGAAGCGCCGACCAGGGCGCCTACGTGCCTACCACGGGCCAGAAGGTGTCTCCCGACGAGATGCCCAGTGTGCCTGTTTCGCGAGACTCTGCGCAGCAATACTTCCTCAGCAACGTTTATCCGACCTTTGAACGACACGTTCCTCCTCCAGCGACCGTGTCCTTTGTGGCTTTCGACCAAGGCAACTCGTCCCCGAAATTCGCCCGCCTGACCATGAACAACATCCCTGCCACAGCCGAAGGGTTGAAAAGCACTGGCCTTCCTCTTGGCCTCCTCCTCCAACCACTTGCTCCTCTTCAGGCCGGCGAACTCCCCATACCTGTTCTCGACTTTGGCGATGAGGGGCCTCCGAGATGCCATCGCTGCAGGGCGTACATCAACCCGTTCATGATGTTCCGAGGCGGCGGAAACAAGTTTGTCTGCAACCTGTGCACATATCCCAACGACACGCCTTCGGAATACTTCTGTGCGACGAATCCGCAAGGCGTACGGGTGGACCGCGACCAGCGACCGGAACTGACGAGGGGCACCGTGGAGTTTGTGGTGCCGAAGCAGTACTGGAACAAGGAGCCGGTTGGCCTCCGCTGGCTGTTCCTGATCGATGTCACCCAAGAATCGTACAACAAGGGGTTTCTGGAAGCATTCTGTGACGGTATACTCGGAGCCTTGTATGGAGCCGACGAGAACGATGAGAAGGACGAGTCCGGCGAGCCGAAACGGAGAATACCCGCCGGCGCAAAGGTCGCGTTCGTGACCTACGACAAGGAGGTACATTACTACAACGTCAGCCCGACCCTGGAGCAAGCGCAGATGCTAGTCATGCCCGACATCGACGACCCCTTCGTCCCCCTGAGCGAGGGCCTCTTCGTCGATCCGTACGAGTCCCGAGCAGTCATTTCATCACTACTTACACGCCTTCCCACAATGTTCTCCACCATCAAGAATCCCGAGCCTGCGCTCTTAGGCACTCTAAGCTCGGTCGTCGGTGCGCTTGAGAAGACAGGCGGCAAGATCATCTGCTCGGTATCCGCCCTGTCTACGTGGGGTCCCGGGAGGCTGTTCATGCGGGACGACGGGAAGCACCCCGGCGGCGAGCCTGACAAGAAGCTCTTCACGACTGAGCACCCCGCCTGGAAGAAGATTGCCGAGCGCATGGTCGCAGCAGGAGTCGGCGTCGACTTCTTCATGGCCGCCCCTACCGGTGGTTACCTCGACATCGCCACCGTAGGACACGTCGCTGCCACCTCTGGCGGCGAGACCTTCTACTACCCGAACTTCATCGCGCCAAGAGATAACACCAAGCTATCACTGGAGATCAAGCACGCCGTGACTCGCGAGACGGGTTATCAAGCCGTGATGAAGGTCCGCTGTTCGAATGGGCTCCAAGTGTCGGCTTACCACGGCAACTTTATCCAACATACGTTTGGAGCAGACCTAGAGGTCGGTGTCATCGATGCTGACAAGGCTCTTGGCGTCACTTTCGGCTACGACGGCAAGTTGGATCCGAAACTCGATGCCCATTTCCAGTTGGCGCTGCTGTACACCACAGCCGACGGGCAGCGGCGAGTAAGATGTTGCAACGTCATCGCCAGCGTGAGCGACAACGCCAAGGAGAGCATCAAGTTTGTCGACCAAGACGCCGTCGTCTCCATGCTTGCGAAGGAGGCAGCAACCAAGCTGTCGACGACGTCGGCGACCCTGAAGGACATCCGGCTGGGCCTCACGGAGAAGACCATCGACGTCCTGGCCGGCTACCGCAAGAACTTCCTCTCGCAGTCGCACCCGCCCGGCCAGCTCGTCATGCCGGAGAAGCTCAAGGAGTTCTGCATGTACATACTCGGCCTGATCAAGTCGCGCGCCTTCAAGGGCGGCAACGAGAGCTCGGACCGGCGGGTGCACGAGATGCGCATGATCCGGTCCATGGGCGCGCTGGAGCTCAGCCTGTACCTCTACCCGCGCATGATCGCCATCCACAACCTCGAGCCCGAGGACGGCTTCCCGGACCCCCAGACGGGCCAGCTCCGGATGCCGCCGACGATGCGCACGTCCTTCAGCCGCGTCGAGCCCGGCGGCGTGTACCTCGTCGACAACGGCCAGCAGTGCCTGCTGTGGTTCCACTCGCAGACCTCGCCCGAGCTGATCGCGGACCTGTTCGGGCCCGGCAAGGACAGCCTGCAGAGCCTGGATCCCTACACGTCGACGATCCCCGTGCTGGAGACGCTGCTCAACGCGCAGGTGCGGAATATCATCGAGTTCCTGCGGACGATGCGCGGGTCCAAGGGCCTGACGATACAGCTCGCCAGGCAGGGGATCGACGGCGCCGAGTACGAGTTCGCGCGGATGCTGCTCGAGGACCGGAATAACGAGGCGCAGAGCTACGTGGACTGGCTTGTGCATATCCATAAGGGCGTGCAATTAGAGGTAAGCACTTCGTCCCTGCCAAACATCACAGATAGTACGGCTAACATGGATTTCAGTTGTCGGGCCAGAGAAAGCGCGAAGACTCGAGTGAAGGGTCGGCACTGTCGAATTTCGCCGGCCTACGTCCTGGGTACTGGTAGAGCAAGAAATCCAAGGAGCCCGGTGTCTGGGAGGGCGGGTAGCCTGTTCAACCCGCACAACGCGCGCGTCCCCCCCCCCTGGGGTTGATTGGCGACGACAGCGGTTGAGAGGGGTTCCAGTCGGGGAAACCGAGAGGCTAATGACTTTGGTAGAGATAGATTTATCATCACTAGTGGCGTCACGAGAGCGCTTTAGCGAAAACTTTATTGCATGCATACATGTCTTTGTCACCTGGGTGCTGGTGTTGCCTCTTGTACGAGAATCAGAACTGTTGAAAGTGATCACTAGGCTGTCGAGAGTAGTGTCTGTTACGGTCGTGGCTGTCTACTTGCCCTCAAGTGGTTCGGGTGCCGCAGGTCGCGTTCTTCTGTTGTCATCATCGTGCAGGGGCCGTCGCCCGACGCGCAGCGGATCGTGTGTTTGTATGACTGGATAGTCCGAAATAGCTGGGACATGGAGGCAGCATCTGACGATCATCAGATGAAACTCGTTTCATGCTGTTGTCTGGTCCTGTTCGGGCTTGACACGTCTCCTTGTTCTCGCTGCAACCACCATCGTGTAAACGGACGGACTAAGGTCGGGTGCTTGAGCCCTGCCGATAAGTACTGGGACACGAAGTCCACTAGAGAGAATCAGTATGGCCTGGAATTTTCTGCGTGCACATTCAAACGCTAGAAACATTGCCCTCCGTCTATTGTATAAATGAAGGACGCTCCTGCTTCAGGAGGAGAGGTTTGACATGTCACGAGGGAGAAGAAGGTCAAGGCATACGAGAAGCAACTCTGCAACGCTGTCCCATCCCGTTGGGACCCGGAACTCGAAGATAAAGCTCACACCATCAGGTCTCGAGTGAGAAGGGGGCGGCTACGAAACCTTTGGGAAGCGGTTGTCTAAGGCGTTTGTTATCCACCGCTCCTACAGTCGGACCACCGGTGCGGATCGCCCTGATAGCTACTTAGCTGGCAAGCTAGGTAGGTATCTCGGGTTAGATGGGGGCACCAGCAAACAGGCGAATCGCGGTGAGTCGGCGCGATAGTGAAGTTGTGCCAGGAAGGCATGAGTGTCGTCCATGGGTAATATGGGCATGCGTGGCGTTTCAAGTTTGAGCTGACGGTTCTGTGCTGGGAGGAGGTTGAGCGTTGGCAAGGCAGGACACTGTTAGCCACCTGCGATGATCCTGACAGTCCAAGAACGTATCCGCCAATGGCCACTGGTTTGGCGCAGGCTCTAGGCGGGTGATCGACATCATTGCGCCGCCCTTTGAGATAGGCCGTGTGAGAGTTTGGGGATACAATCCGGCCTAATATTCCGACAGGGCAGACCTAGAACATGTGGTTGGTGTCGTCCGCGGAATGACAGGAGAAGAACGATGATGCCCGTGAAGACTCATTCCCTTTCCCACCGCAGGCCATCCTGTGTGATCGCCGATCACACAGGGACCTACTTCGAGGTGTGAAGAACACAGATGAGACGGCAGCAGGGCTAGCCAATAGCATCTGGAGCCATTGAGATGGCGCAGGTCCCAGTCCTTGACCAAGATTTGTCGAGTGAGTTATCTTGGGAGGTCCCGACCAGCCCGGCGGCGGTGTGAGGCAGTCACTTGGGCACATTCACTCGACAGGATCCAGTCGCGTCTGAGGCATAGCCAAGAGAGTATCGTACGCATCTTGGACCATTGGCCGTGTTGGCGGGTTTGGGCTGACGGCGGTATTACGTGGTGGTTCGTCACAGTCACCCTCCTTTGTTTGTCTCTCTGAAGCAGGGGGTAACACCGCGCCCGGCTGCCAATAACCACACCAATCAAGAGGAAACCCGGCCGCTGTTGTGATCCCGCCCTGCCGAAGTGACTGGGAGGTGCCAATAACCGGCTGAGAGCCTTCCTCGCGGCTCGCCTGCTGACCAGTTCTACCAGTGTGTCCCCGCGTATTAGGGTTTCTACTGGGCCTAGACTAGCTTCTGCCTGCATCCACCGCACGAATTACTTGCATGCGGTACGGGAATTTCAGCTGTTCTGGCTCGTTCCCGCAGTCTCGACATCGTCGCGGCTTGGGACAGCAGCAGCGGGAGCCAGCGCCATGTTGCGCAGCGCAACAGCTCCGGGGATATTACCCTCGTGGTCCTGATAGCACCGGCGTAACCGAGGGTGTCCGATCTGTAGTACCTGATCTCAGACCTTGTGGGTGCTCGTTTGGGACCCGTCTCAGCCATCTGTGCCACCACACCGGCGAGCGGCGTTGGTCAGGCCTCATGACGCTGTGGTTGGCAGGATAAGCATGGTGAAAAAGTGACAGGTCGCGCCTTGGACGGCTGTCTGAGACCCTGTGCTCCCCCAGCGTGGAGGCGTTGATGTTTGTCATCCAATTCTCGTGCGTAGGCGTCCGGAAGAGTGTGGTGGTCTCCTTGAAGGCTGCTGAGCATGTCGCCCACAACCTGGTTAAGAGAACGAGCTGCAACGCGCCGTTGCCGCAATTCTCGCCGGTAATAGCGAGTACTTAGCAAGGTGTCGCGCATACGGACAATACGATACCAGCGGATCGTTGTTGCCGGTCTGTTGCCTGAGACCTTTCCAGCGGGCATCCCTCACGGCTAACAACAAGGCGTGGCATGGTCTTGAACCGTTCTTTCTAGATGCGTCTCCATTATCAAAACGTTGAGAGCCCGCTACTAGTCTCTTGGCTTTGCTTGATCGCCGGCATTTCTACCCTACCCGTGCTTAACGTCGTGCATCCAACAATCGCTCTCGGACCCTGTCCAATGAGAACCCAGACAGTCGTAATGAACAGCGCGCGCAGGGAGCTTAGATGCCTGGTGACCTGGTTATGCTACTACCTCACTAAGTGATGTGGAGAAGGGCGGGCAGGCGAGATAATGTGGCACGCAGCGGTTCGAATCGAAGCGATGCATCGGATGTTCTCAACCAGGGACGCATTGGAAGAGGGGGAGGTCAAAGCACCTCTGAGGCTTCGCATGAGAGATACCTGGTCCGCAAAGGGATGTCGGTATTATTCCCTTTGTCATCACCGTGGGGGCTCACAGCCGGGTCGATCGTCAATATCGAAGGTTAGATGCAGTGATCGACTGGCACTACTGGCAGCATCGTTTCGGCACAACAGTAGCTTGCAGTGAGTGTCGTCATGATGGTTTCCGGGGTAGCAGCGGTGGGACTGGATAAAATGACCTCTCCTTTGTGAAGCAGGCACAGTTCATTGGGGCTCAACTCCGAGGTATATGCACCCCAAGTGCCTCGTCACTGTAGGAGGTGACGTCCGAATACGGTAGTATTTTACGCCTAGCCGAACCAATCCAGACGAGGATCGGGCCGAGGACGCTAGCCCCTTCAGTGGCCAGCCACAAATGTACTTACGGACTAGCTACGGAGTCACAGTCAGACTCCTTCCAGGCCGGTATCGAGTTGTTTTTCCTCCTGCAATGTGACCTCCAATCATGCATGATGACACACCCATGCTCCTTCCATATACATGTCTGTGTGAGGAGTTTTCGCATGTTGAACGAGGCCCCAGGGTGAGATGGGCACGTGCCAGGCTCTGAACGCTGCGCGATAGGCGAAACGCACTAACCGATAAGCTTACATGAACGCCTATCGGTGCGGGTCAACGCACCCGCGGACGGCCTCGAGTCCTCGACACGAATGACAGGAACAGTGTGGAATACGTTCAAAGAAGAAACAACCTGGTATTCTGCAAAAGACAAGGCTTCGGAGTGAACTGCCTGATGCATCTTGTTATACATTCAATCAGCCAGGATCCAGGTTCATACAATGAATATGATTGACCATCAATTCTATTGGATCAATCTATTTAACTAAGAAGCAATACATATCGAACACCTCAGAAGGGACGAACCTCGGCACATTGATCTCACTTCGTGCAGTGGTAAACCAAGAAAGCAATCCATTGCGACCAACCTGCTTAAGTGCGCATTGAACCCCGCTGATCAAGCCACCGAATATGAAACCAACCGAGTCATGGGGGAGGGAAGTGAGGGAAGTCTGGTATTACTGTAGTTGGGAAGCATATTGCACCTCGCTTGATCATACCAAGCCAAAACTAAACGCGCGCCTCCGCCGCTAATATCGTCAAGTTGGTGGCCACCCACAGAGCTGCCCAACGGTAACTACCAACGAAGTGGAGCGTCACAAAAAGCAAAGAACACCAGGTCAGATTCCCAAGCCTCTCTGAAACCGGTGACCCGATACAGAAACACCTCGCACAAATCGCCATCTTACACAACGAAAAGGATCGCTCGGTAGCGCGTGATCAAACGCAACTAGTCGGAAACAACACCAGGCAAACCGCAATGACCAGTATGCGCCCCGACACATTGCTGACCCGGTCCTCATTTTCGCGGCTAACAGTGCCAGCATCACAGCCTCTCATCTGAGCCCGCGCCCCGACCCCCTGCCTCCTGCACCTGTTTCCGACTAGTTGCGTACGTATCCCGCTAGAACTTGGCGTCTCTTCATTTCGTTCATAACCAACCAAAAACGCCACGAGCCTAGGAGCTCAACGTCTAACAAATCTACCAGACGAACAATGTGATCATGTTCCAACAGACGACAGATATCCAGTACCCCGGGCTACGAGCCTCGAAGCTCGGGCCCGAAGATCTTGCTTAAAAGCGATATAAGCGGAAATAGCAGAACGCCGCGAAGACAGACGAAGTGTAAGGAATGAAAGGAGCGGAAGTGAAAACATCTTGCAAAAAGCGCAGAAGAAATGTAAAGTGAAGAAGCGGAAACCTACCCACGCAACCTTGACAGCGAGAAAAGAAAGATGAACAACCCTCCCCTACTTCGTCAACAAGTTATCCAGCCCATACCTCGCGTCAGGCTGCTCCACAACCCTCCGAATCTCCTCCTCATCAAACACCGCGAGGAAGATACTCGCATCCGTCGGCATCCCCACCCCACCACAACTCGTAGCAGCAGCAGCAGCACCAGCCGCACCCTTCCCCTTCCCCTCCTTCCCCGCCTTGGCCGCCCCTCCACCCTTCTTACCATCCTTCTTGCTCATCTCGGCGGCGATCATCTGCGCGGTGCTCTGGCCCGCGTCCTCGAACACGAAGGCGACCTGCCTGATCCGCCCCCTCAGCACGGGGTCGTAGAGCAGCACCTCGCGCCACACCTCGGCCAGCTCGCGCGGCGGGTTGCGGTGCCCGTTGCCCAGCCCCCAGTCGCCCGACACCACCACGCGCTCGTGCCCGTACCACGCGCAGATGAGCAGCGCGCCTCGGATCTTGTCCTTGACCATGGCCCGCTCGTCGCTGAAGCTGTACTTGTTGCCCTCGGGCACGAGTTTGGGCCACCGCGTCGGAGGGACAGAGACGATGGGGAGGCTGCCCCATTCCTCGGGGGAGAGCTTGTCGTAGTTTGCTTTGAGGAAGACGACTGTGTTCGTTTGTCAGCTGCCTTACTTGGAATAGTCTGTGATGTCATCACCGGGGGATTGTACTTGAGAGAGGAGGGTGGGTAGAGAGAAGCGGGTGGGCGGGTGGGTACACATCGATGCCACGGTATCGCCTAGGTAGATGTGAACTCACCGACGCAAGGGGAGTAGATGCCCCCGGTACTCGGGATCGGGAAGTTGCAGCTAGCCCAATCGGGGGCCGGGGTCGCCAGTGTGGCGGCCAGGGAGCTCCGTCGGCAGAGCCGCTCCTCGTAGCCTTGCACTCCCGTCTCCCAATCTCCGCCCGGGCGTTTGTCGTTGGCTGCGCAGATGACGGGTACATAGGCGTTGGTCTCCTGTTGCCATCCCAGGGCTATATCTACTGGGTCTCCACTCTTCAGGTCTGGAGCGTTGCGAGAGGCTGAAGTCAGCGGCTCGGTCTGTTGACGTTACGTATGTAGAAATATGCACAATGCTCTGTGTATAGGGGGCGTACATGCTGTACACTGTTACACGTATACATGTCATATTTGTGCCGCTATGCTGGGTGGTCTACTTACAGAACTCGGGATGGGTAAAGTTGGTCGGTCTGTTTTCAGGACCGAACACGCACTGCGTGGGAGGATGGTCGAAGAGATATGAATGTGTTTGCGCATACTGCTTCTTGATGTGCGGAAGGTACGTGCGCTTCGTTTCGGCGGCGACTTCAGACGGCTTTCGCTTAGGTGATTGCTTGGAACTTCCTGGCATGTTGTCCGCTGCGACCTTGAACGAGTGTAGATCTGTTGGAAAGGCAAAAGACAACAATGAGCCCCCTGAGTTATACTGAACTATGAGCCCGCGTAGGTGGCTCCCGTTCTGTGTCTAGTGACGAGGCTCTGAGTGCGTTGGACCGAGATAGATCGCAGGATGGGCAGCTTGGGGGCCCTTATATACCTGCAGAGCGAGCCATGTGTAGTGGATAGCCGCGGAGGGAGGAGTGTTAGGGTAGAAAAGGTGCTAAGGAGAAAAGAAACAACTGCAGGTATAGACAGGCACAGGTGGGAGGCTGTCCGTGCTGGTTAGGATACTGGCATAGATGTCTAAGTGCGCCCGGCAGCACTCCCTCATCGGGTTGCACAAATATCTCGGGAGCAGCAGGCAGTTGTCTAGAACACCACAGGATTGTAATTGTCCTTTACAGGACCTTCAGACGAGAGAGGTATACTTGTCAAGATCGACCCGCGGATGCTTAGTCCTGATCCTCAAGTGCGCAGTCCCCCGTGACGCGTGCTGGACATCGAGGTCGAAAATCTTGAGCGACTTTCTGAGGTCCCTGGATCGGATCTGGTACCACCGTCCCAGGCCCAAGTCCGTGGGATGATGGTATCCAATTTGAGTGGGCGACAGACCTGAGACGAGGTCGCAGATTCTGTCGCGACTGCAGACAGCCGGCGGTCGCACCAGATCTGGGCTATGTGCCAGATTCTACGCCATGTCCAATCTGGAAGGCGTAAATTGTGTTTCGGGCCCAGGCGGGATGGTGAATAAATCATCATCAGCTAGAGACAGCAATCCCACATGCTAGGAAATACCTTGGATATGTTTTAGATGATAGCGAGAAGAGGCGCTTCCCTGGACATACTGTGATGACGGTGGCTCTTGCTTCGGTCACGACAAACCATGTGCGCGGGCGAGACACTCACACCGCCCATGGCCCTCGCAGCAGCCACTGGTAAGCCTCGCGCACCCTCACTCGCACATATCAGGCCAGGAGACGCCCGGGGAGTGTGAAGGCTGCAGCACACACGATGCAGTCTAGCCAGGAAGGCTCATCGGAAGCCGTCCCCGGCCCCGCGACTTCTCTGCACTGCCCACTCGGGCCAGTGTGCACTGTGGAGGCGAGGCTTCGCTCGAGACAAAGCGAACAAGCGTAGAATGCGAGTTATCAATAACACAACTCTGTGCTGTTCCTCCCGTCGCAGAGCGGGGAAAACAATACGGAAGCATTGGCCATCGCGTATCGGAGCCTGTGACATCCTCACCCTGAGAGAAAATCGAACCGAAGACACGCATCGACGGGTCACGACAGGAATCCCAAGGGATCGGGACCAACTCCTAAGGTAGCCTGGGTCGATGCTGTCACCGATCGTGCAAGGGACCAGACCTGGATTTCGAGTCCCATCCTCCCACGCGCTAATCTCAGCCGGTGAGGGCCAAGTGTTGAGCCATACACTGCGGATGAGGTGCATCGCAGCCAAAGGTACGTACCGATGAGGTTAAGCCGAGTGCAACCCATGTCTTCTTCTCTGATTGGACTAACTCGAAAGCCTGAGCGCAGTGGTCCCTGCAGGATCCACCTAAACTTTCCAATGGCAAGATCAGAGCTTAACATTTTGTTGCGACGACATGCAATTCAGTCACAGCTGAGAAATAATGTGCAGCTCCCAGCTCCAGCATCATTGCTTATTCTGCCCATAGCTCCCTCCCGAGCTGCGTCGACTAGGTGCGAAGAGGAGAGATATGCGAGCTGCTGCTCTGGCAAGGCTGTCCAGATTGGCCCGGCCGTCGCTAAGATGGACTCGATCGACTCTTGCTGATTCACCTCGCGCCGCCCAACGTGTTTCGAGATCCCGCTCTTTCGGCCGAGCACTCTCCTCGGCCCCATCGCAAGAGGTGCACGATGGCCCAGCTGCGCAGCGTGGGCAAGACGTGCCCAAGACCATCGCTAGGCTCCTCGCCTGGAATCCAGACACGGATGTCCCGGTGGTCGTCAACGGCTATGTCCACGCCGTGCGATCCATGAAGAGGGTCACCTTCGTCTCTGTCAATGACGGCTCGTCTGTCACACATCTACAAGCTGTCATTCCGCCAGATCAGGCCGATGGGTGCGAGCACTGATAATCCCCTCCCCGACATTTGTGTCTCGGCTTCGATCGCTTTACTAATGTCTGCTCTTTTCCCCCCGCCAGGCTGACCATCGGTGCTGCTGTCCGCATAGCAGGCACTTGGACCCGCAGTGCCGGTCAGAAAAAGATCCAGGCCTACGAGCTACAAGGAGACGAGGTGGACGTCCTGGGTCCTTCTGATGCCAGTGTACGTAAACTTTCTCTTTGCCCTACGGCCTGACGTCCTTCCTTCTCGATCGGCCTGTTCTCCTTTCAACCTCGTCAACAGCTCCTAACGCGATGCGAGACAGACATTCCCGATACAGAAGAAATACCAGACTCCCGAGTTCCTCCGGACCCTGCCCCATTTGCGGCCGAGAGTACCGTCGAACGCAGCTCTGCTCCGGCTGCGATCGGCGGCCATAGCTGCCCTCACCCAATACTTCGCCACGCGTGACTTCACACAGACCCATCCGCCCGTCATCACATCATCGGACTGTGAAGGTGCAGGCGAGGTGTTTGTCGTCGCGCCGGCAAACTCGCCGACCCAGGACGAGCCGGAAGGACCCTTCTTTCGGTCCCGCAAGTACTTGACCGTGTCTACGCAGCTGCATCTGGAGGCACTCGCCCAATCGGTCGGGAACGTATGGACGCTCGCCCCAACCTTCCGGGCGGAGAAGAGCGACACGTCCCGGCATCTGAGCGAGTTCTACATGCTAGAGGCAGAGATGACCTTCGTGGATGATCTGGGCAGTGTGATGGACACGGCGGAGAACATGTTGCGGCACTTAGCTACGAGCCTCGCGGAAACTCATGTCGGTCGAGAGATCCTCTCCCGCGAAGGCCAGACCCCTCCTGACGTCATCAAGCAACGCTGGGAAGGGCTCATGGCGCCAGCATGGCCGCGGATAACTTACACGGAAGCTATCAACGTCTTGAGCAGTGCCCCCCAGCAATTCAAGTTCAAGCCGGTCTGGGGCCAAGGGCTGCAGGCAGAGCACGAGAGATTCATTGCCGACACGGTCGGGGCCGGCAAGCCCGTCTTCGTCACCCACTATCCGCGGGACATCAAGGCTTTCTACATGAAGGAGAGCCGCACGGCGCCGGGTGAACCAGGGCCTACGGTCGAGTGCTTCGACCTGCTTGTGCCGGACTTTTGCGAGATTGCAGGAGGGTCGATGCGCGAGCACGACACGAGAGCTCTCATACGGACCATGCAGACGCACGGCCTGCCCACCCCGCCGTTGGACAACGGAGAGGCCGCGGCGGCAAGGGCAGCTGCCAAAGATGACGCTGTGGCGGGAGAGGCGGACGCCAGCGGCGCGGGCAATCTGGACTGGTACGTCGACCTGCGGCGCTGGGGGTGTCCGCCGCACGGAGGCTTCGGTCTTGGCTTCGACAGGCTTCTCTGCTACCTCTCGGGCGTGCACACGATCCGCGACGTTGTTGCGTTCCCGCGCTGGTTTGGCCGGTGCGATTGTTGAGCTGTCCGCAACCGACCAGCAGTGTCTGCAGAACCCTTTTTTTTTTTTACTGCCGAGAATAAGGGCTGCTGCTGTCGATTTCCGGATCGAATCTGATGGCCACCCCCTGCTGGTGTAACGCACGTCTCTCCACCGTCTGTTGTGCTCGTTAAGCCTTGCCTAGCTTGGATGCGTTGTGGGGAGGTTGCACATCCTGTGGGACCGTCTCACAACATGTGCGATGGCTTGCTGCCTTTGCTTGAGCTTGACCGACTTTCACGACAGGGGCACACCCATCCAACTCTCTGTCTCTCCTCATGCGGCCTCCCTCGATGTCGAGAGACACATGTCTCTTCTTAGACTACAACGTCCGCATGGGGAGGCTTGCATCTGACAGGTCTGTTCGAGATCCTTTTACTCCCACACAACCTCGAGGCCCAGTCCAGAGACGAGACAACCTGCCGTGTCACTGTCGCACCGGCTTACGGCCTTACTTTAGCCGCAAGACAGGAAGAGGCTGGCATCGTCAGTCCATCAGTCGGTCCAGTCGGACGTATCTGGTGTGATCGCACCGCTTGTTTGGGGGTCGCCCCGATAGGATGGAGCATTGATTCTCGGTTGACACGGGTAACGACTGTTATTTGACATTCGCCATTTTCATTTGGCCCCCAATCAGCCTGAAGACTGGACGGATACAGTGGCCATGACGGACCGATTCCTCCACGACGATGCGAGGCACGAAAGGGGCGAGGGCGATGGTACAGTGACTCACGAGTCTCTTGTGCCTGTGTAAGACGCTGCTCTTTGTATTTTATTGTGAGAGTATTTGTTCGGGATCGGCTTATGTACAGTAACTCTACACGATAGACATAGCAACTTTCGATATCAACCCGTCTCAAGACGCACGTCATAATGTCCCGATGTCTGCGATTCAGGCTCTTTACCTCGTTAGACCGTCGCGCTTCCAACCGCCCTGCAAAAATGCGGAACCTCCCTCGATGCAAACGGGGTTCATTTACCTTGCCGAACGTCGTCGCGTTTCAGAAGACGGCACGGGATGCGGCGCCACTCCCGGCCATCAACACGAGGAGATCTTCGCAAGATACGTTGGAAACTCGGGCCTTGACGTTCTCTTGCGTCTGGCTCAAAGCGGGAAAGGTTGTTTCTTGATTGCGTCTCTGCAGATCTCCTCTCCTTGTGCAGGGCGGCTAGTTATTGCTTCTAGAATGAAACACCCTCTGTTCGGTCGTGATGCGCATGGCTAGCTGCTCTACTACACTAATACGCGAGTGTGATGATTGGTAGCACGGTAATACGAATAGTCCGCATTTCAACGTCCGTTCGAGGGCTACGGTGGACCAACGGACAGACTCGCCCAGTCCAGACCAATTCTCTGGCAGTGTTCTGTCGCTCGGTGGAGAGTAATCCAAGTACATGGTTGTTGGAGCCGGCACCGACGGACCGAGTGGTCTTCTTCTTCGGCGGTGTTCCAAGTTTATACAGCGGGACATGACCGTGATTCGCTCGGAGCAACCGGTGATCTGGTATTACTCCCTTGGTCTGTCTGCCCGTCGAGCGAGCACATGATCGGCAACAGGTTTCGAGCTCTTCTCGTCCTGGTGTGTGTCCGAATTCCGGGTCTCTACTGCATGTCCGTCGGCCGCCCGCCCTACCCGATGCGGTAGGGGGGGGGAAAGTGGCAGGTGGTATCATGTCAGACGGCCGTGCTTGAAGCGGTGGAACATCAACGGTAGATGACACAATACCTTCTACCCGAGCTTCTTCTAGAGGGTTGGAGATGGCCTTAGTTCGCCACGATATAGACCCAGTGTTGCAGATTCATTCTGGATCTCGATGCAGCGATATTGCTTGCAGCGGACGGGAACCCGGGCGGAAAGGACGACGTGCAATTTGTGCTTGGTGCTTTCCTGCTTGCCGATTTGCGATGACACCGTTAAGAGGGGAACATATGCCGGCTGTTAAGAGTTAAGTAATATAGAATTCGCACACACACACAACCTTATTCCAGATGGGAAGGTCTTGGTGGCGCTCGCTTAGGTGGATGATTAGACGAGGCTATGAGTTTATTCTCGTTGGTTTCTAGCTAGGCATATTGCGTATGCGGCTGGAGATGACTATGGAAGAATAGGATTGGAGGAAGAAGACATTTCGCTGCCGACATTGAAGTCGGAAAGAACTAGGTCCAACATGTCTTTCTGGCCTGTTTCCCTCACCGCAGCAAGGGGTTTGGCTGTTGGTCGAAAGGCAAGTATTGCCGGAGCCGGAGATGGTTGCAAACCGGGCAGCGTCGCACTTTCTCTGGACACGACGGGCATTATCAGGAAACATGTCCGATAGTGCCGTTGTATTATCTCTGTTGATCGTCGCTGCAGGAAACCCTAACTCCAGTCTCATGATGCATGGCCGCTTGTTGTTGGAGGTACAGTACACGTGTATATGCCGCTGGGTTCCCGGCCGGGGTATGTCGCCTGTGCTTGGAAGATATCGGAGGTGGGCCGGCGACGAGTCCACAAATGCATTCACCACCCGCCAACGGCTTCCTCGGAGTCTCGGATTACGTGTGTCTTGCTCGGCGGGTCTGTCGTCTGTCATGGCCTGAATCCCTCGGGTGATGGAGAATGACCGATGCTTTGTCAGTGATCCAAAGGGATCCGCTAGTGAAGACTTGGCGGTGTTGTTGGCCAAGCGCCCAAGAGTTGACAAGAGGTGGGCCTACACTTGTTCGAGGAAGAAGATATACGGGCCAAGAAAAGTATAAGAAAAGATACTCATCTTGGCCTCGAGCGCCAACCACCAAGTTTGCTTGTTCTCTGAGCCGTAGTGGTACCGATACTGGGGGCGTGGCTGTTGGAGCCTGGATTTCCCGTACGCCTCCGCTGCGTGCTGCCACCGCCTCAACAAGGACAAATGTTGCGTCTTCCATGCTTCACTTGAAGCATCCAGTGCGCGGCGGACAACTTCCATTTAGGGAATGTAAGTCAAGACGAGGGCCGACATATTGGCGGCGGTTAGACGTTCGCATGCTTTGACCGCCTTCTGCTTGCTTGATGCTGCAGCGAAGATCGGACATCATCTTGCCGATACCCTTGTTGTTGTTGGAGGGCTGTTGGTTGTCCACCAGTGCTCATACCCGGGAAGGGGTGCAGGATTTCAGCATGAGGATTCCGTTGTTCCAGACCGGTTCCCCCCAGGTTTAATCATGGTGCCACACAAGGAAGAAGCTTTCGAGCCTCAGGTCGTCCCTAACCTTCTTTTTAGCGGCGGCGCACCCTTAAAACAAGTCAGTCCTAACCAACAACGGCCTCTGACCCGGGACTGTGATTTGATCGCATCATTGCCGATCCCCGTTGAAGCTTTAAATCCGCAATCCTACCTCACCTCTTCCCACACTCCAAAACAACCAACAGTAAAAACGAGGAAAACGATGGACCGACCAGGAAGGGATCTCCGAGGTCCGAAGGGAGGCCGCGTCAGCACCCTTCTCATGTGTGGGTAGCTGGCTCCGCTGCTCTACTGTAAATCCAACTGTCCAAGACCTTAAACAAGTTGGTCGGTAGGTGAAGCTCCACAACAACAGAATAGTTTTCATTACTGTGGTAAAATAGACAACGTCTGCATTTCGATAAGGTGCGGCGGCGAGCTTTCGAGATCGTGCCTCTGCGGGTGTGAAAGTCATCTGATGAGTGCACGCCCGGTAAAGGAATGCTCAGCCCTTTCAGCCCGTATCAGGCGCCGACAAGCCATGGAAGCGGGCGTGCATTGCATCGATACCTCACGCATGCAGAAGAAACGGAGATGTTGAGAAAACGGCGCAACCCCTAGCGCGAGCAGCTCCCTCCACTCTTGCATGCGAGGTGCACCCACACCAAAAACCACAAGAAAACGCCACGCAATCGAGCCGGGCCAGTAGCCATGCAAGGCGGTTGTTAAATTGCGCACTAAAATGCCCAACGAATTAAGCTTAAGCAAACTTTTGGAGAAGCCGCTCGGGATTTGGGGGCGGACATTGGCAGGGATAGTGGATTTCTTGGCAGTCTCTAGCTGGCCCCGAAATGGAATTTCCATGGAACTTGAGCGCCCACTATCGATTCCCCAAGCCCTCGAACCCTACAGAGTCATTATCTTGGGATTACGAAATAGATGTGACGAGCAGGGTTTGGTGATTCACGACTGGCTAGGTACAAGTACATGGCTACGCAAAAAGGTGTAGTTGTACGTCAATGCGCTTTCGGTACGCTGCCTGCAGCTGACCTCAGAGAGAGCCACTGGGCTGCTCAAAGACCGGCCGCTCGGCACTGTCGGAGTAAGCCAAGCAAATCTGGAAGCGGCTGGCCACCCTTTGCAGGCCCGATTAGGGTGTGGCCGAATCCGCACTGCACCAGATGATCGGCGCGGGCGTCAAGTGAGCACCGTCCGGTGTCCACCTGATGTTGATGCGCTCAGGCCACTTGCTTGCTTGGTGAAGGTACACGTGTATTTCGAAGCAACGGGCTGCGTTTCGGTAGATATGGGCGTCCGTCGACAGCTGCACAATTTGCACAACTTTGGCCCCAATCGGACCCGATGGGGACAAGCTGGTGCTTCCAAGGGATAGCTGAACGTTGTTGATAAGAAAGCCACAATGTAGGTACTTTCTCACTTATTGGCCCGTTCTCATTCCACCCCCTCGGGAGGCAGTGCCAACCACGGAAAGGCGCACAATAGTTTTTGCGGCGGGAGGCAGTGCCAACCACGGAAAGGGGCACAATAGTGTTTGCGGCGGGTCGGCGTTAGCAGGGACCGGATACGCACAGGTAGTAGCATTATCACTCGAGAGCTAGCAGACATATCAATGCGTATACCTATTCTGGAGCAAGTATTACACTGCCAAGGCCAAACGGGATGTCGCTCGCTCACGTATGAGTTTAGAAAGCTTACGGCATGGTCAATACGACACGCCGTTCCTCACTGGCCAGCACGTACCAAAACAACCATCGATGACAGATTCCAGTAAACCTGCGTGGTGCATTAGTGACTTTGGGGGAGACGACAGCAAAAGAATTGCTTTCAGTTCTGCTGGTTGGCCAGGCCTCTGTACTCAACAACACATGCTGTGTAACAACATCCCTGGCGTCGCAGACGTGACACTCCGCGACGGCCGTAGCAGACTGAACCCGGCTTGTTGGAATTAGTTGTGGGCTCCCGGCCCGTTACCTCGAAAGCTACCTTATTGGGGACAGGCTGCTGGCTTGGTTGATGACCGGCTGGTGTCGCTGTCCCCTGTGGAGCGAGCAAGCGGCCCCGCGTTTGACGACGCGACCGTAGACAAGGAAGCCGCTTGCCGGCCGCAGTCGACGGCAATATACTTGTTGCCCCAAGACTGCACCATCTGAGATACATTCGTATCACGCAGCACATCAGGCAAGCCACAAAAGTTTGTGCAGCTCGAGAATGAAACACCGGTAAGTGTCAAGGACTGCAACGGCAGGCTAGCCGCTTGATCGTTCTCCTCTGTGCCACTCGCTTTGCGAAGGTCGAGCCGGCCTTGTACGAGTCAGCTTTCCGGCTGAGGAATATGATGTGTCAAGTTGTTGAAGAAAAACATCTACTCGAGAGAGCCCAACAGCGAGGCACGTGTGACCCTTCTGATTCGCCACAGCGGCGGTGTCACAATGCTTTGCGCTGGAGATGAGCAAGATTGGGCACAAGCCTGCTTCGACCCCCTGGTGGGAAAGAGGAAAACGAGCATCCTTCCATATGCTTGAAGAGAAGGTTTGCAGTATGGCAGAGTATTCCGGGATACTGCTGAGCAGGCTGATGTTCTTGATCTCGTTGGGTCTTTTTGGGAAAGCAACACTTGAATTCAGCTTGTTGCAGACAAGACGGGGTCCCGATCTGTCGCCAAGCGAGGCGACGCGATTGGCTTCCACTGCCACGGGAGCTTCCCGTAAGTGGAAATGCGCGCTCTTTGGCCGGTTCGACCACGAGCCGAGCGACCCGAGCCAGCCTATTGGAAGCAAGCACGTACCGGTCTTGTGTCCCAGTCGGCTACCGCACACCATTTGACTCAAGGTCGGACGGACAAAATGGAGAGTTTTCCCTAATAAGTCATCTGCCGATCTCTTCGTTGGTGCTCATGACTGACGGAATTGACTGAACTCATGGCGTGCAGGTCCGTCACACACTGATTACCTAGTCTGGCAGGTATTGTGGTACCTATGCTCACAGACGGAGCATTGCTTGCTTTGGGTAACCCGAATGCTGCGCCGCCTTGAGCAAATAAAAGCCTCGTTGTTGGTGTGGGAGTGTACGTCTGTGATTGCTTCTCTCGGACTCGATTGCGAGGCAGGATGTGGAATAAAAGAAGTAAACCATCAGCAGCTGCTGCTATTGACCTTGACCTGGACGGCGGGAGACGGCAAAAGAGGGTGGGAGGGCACGCGGAGATCGAATGCTTAAAATCATGCTTAAAAGCGCCAAGACCGTCCGGTTTGTTTGATTGGCGCAAGTTTCTTAGCATCGAGAAACAGGCAAGGAAAACTTGGAAAGCTCGGAACTCAAGTACCAGTACTTGCCGGAAGTCGCAGACCAGCGTTCGGGCATCGTACAAGATGCGCAACTTTCCTCATCGAGATACGCGAAGCCAAATCCTGGATACGATAAACTTCTGTAGGCCGGTTTGCCCTGATTGAGACTGCGTGGCCGTAAATAGAGTTAAAAGGCCGATCGTGCTAGACTACCGTAGATCTGAGACTCGCCATGTGTATCCCTAGAGTGGAATCGTGATCTTCAGCGACTTTGTAGCAGCCTTTAGCGATATCGGCGACTGTTGAATACCTGACGCCGGACCTCACAGCAACGAACAGATTCCGTAACATGATTACGACTTAGGACTTGGCAGATCACTGACTGTCCCATTTCTCAGATCAGGTTTGTGGATCAGTTGGCCTCGTACTCCCACATCATGCCGGGACCACCGTACCACAACGAGACTGACTATACAACGGCATTGAGGACAGTCTTGCTGTCTCCTGGACTCCTGGAGGAGTCTCTATCACAGCGTACGGTTACAGTTACGTGCTTCATGGGGCCCGCGACTCCAACTATTTCCTCGCGTTTGTGTCTTCGGCATCCGACAGTGGATCAATAAAATGACTGCTCTGGCGGCGCGAGCTTCTTATTCCTATCGCCCCTTCGGGTTGTTTTCATCTCGCGTAGTGGTAAGGCAATGGGACCAGCGGATCCAAAAACAGTAGGTGCAGGCCGTTGTTCCTTCGCTCCAACCACCTTAACCAAAGGCGGTGCAGCGGTTAGGATCCCTCCAGACTCCTGTGATCCTCGTAAATTCCCTGAAGTCCCAATTTTCATCACTGTTTGGAGAGTAGGGAAGAAGCAGGGGAGAAGCAGTTGGAGCATAACCGGGATCGCACAGTGACAGGACGGGAGTCTGGTTCAATGTTTGATCGAGGTTAACAGACGACGGAGATTACCTTAGCAACTGTCATGTAACAGCATTGCAGATGGCTGACGCCACTGTAATGGTCGGCGTGCAGCACATTTTGATGATACTGTTCGAAGAAACATCCAACGCATCGATAATCTGTTGATTGCTCCAATGTCCAACCACTCCAGCTGGGCAGGGCAAGCACAATGGAAAGTTCATTCCTGGCTCCGTTTCGTTTACGCCAGCAGGAACGAAAACGGTGTGCAGGCCCTCCACATGGGGGCCATGGGCTGATGCCCCACGATGCAACAATGCATGAGCGGGGACTGGCGTGAGGGAACGGACGTGTTGCGAGCAATGGAAGTAGGGTACTTGTACCTGTCAGGCCCACCAACAACAACGATGGCGCACCTCTGTCCACAGCAGTTCTGGCACGGTTGTCTGACGCCTTATTCAACAAGAGCATCACCTCCGCATACCATACATCCTTGACAACATATTTGATCAGCCGAGAATGTGTAAAATAGCGAGGCGATTCTCTTCCAATGAGCAATTGCGGCTCTTCAGACAAGCTGTCATTGACCCTCTCCTCGCCGAGAGATACAGTTCGAATATTTGTGAGGGGGCGCAATATTGTTTCTCTTCATCTGCAGCAGCGTGAGTTTAGGATCATCGCCAAGGGCTAAAAGACTGGGCATGGGGAGCGCTGAAATAAGCTTGAAGTCCCGCTCCCCAATGACCTGGGAGTACCGTCTCACGTCTCACACATGTGTTGTATCCGGCTGTATATTTCCCACATCGAGTCCGAGACGGGGCTACCCGTTATTACACAGTAGAAGCGAGGGCTTTACGCGATGATCATGTTCGAACAGGGACAAGCAGAATGCCCAAGCAGCAGATTGAGCGGGTTCTCGGCAAAACTTCCATTGTACAGAGGGCATCTACGCGGGCTAGGTACAGTACATACCTACCTGATGATTCAGCTCGCTGCGTTTAACTGATCAGTGAGCCCGCCTGATGAGAAGGACAAAGTCTCGCCGTAGCTGACACTTTATCCCCGTCGGGCGATATAGCATTGGCAAGTCGCAACATTCAAACGCTTGAGCACAGTACTGGGAACAGTAAGAACTGCCAGCGAGCTTTAGCGACACTTAGAAAATCCGTCACTTCCATTCTGCTGTTGTTGGTTGGTTACCTCCTTTTGTGAGGTTGTTGTTGGCGCCGCTCCGCCCTGAATAAGGTCTGACACAGCGGACCCAAATCACAAGGAACAGCAAGAGTCATGGAGACACAACAAGTACCGGTACCCCTTACTCCTAGCACACAGTGGCAGCTTGAGCCGCTCGTAAGTGTACATCAAGTTTACAAGGGTTCCGACCTCTTGGCAACCTTGGTTTGACCCGCTCTCGTTTCCCAGTACGAGAGGCGTACGTACTTCGTAGACGCCAATGGTGAAATGGAGCGGGCGGTATATCTGCTGCACACCCATGGCCGCTCTCTTGTTTGCCCCCATTCCTGCAACAATGCTTTTTGTCTGTCCTGTCTGTCCATTTTCAATTTTTATTCTTTAAACGACGGACGGGCTGCGACTCTGTTACGGACACAGTGTACGGGCACCACCTTGCAACAACCTGGAAGCCTCTGCCGCACTCGTACCCCGTCAGCACTGTAACCCACATTCCGAGACAGAAACATGCGCCATCAGCCCTTTCTGAGCTCCGACCAACTGCCAACCACGGATTTTACCTTGGCACGCTAATCCCACTCAAGTGCTAAATCACGGGCACCCCCAACCGACCTTGCTTAGTTTTACCGCAGTAGCAAGCCGTCCTTTCCCAGTCCGACCTTTTTCTTTCGCCGCTGCACAGAGAAGCTTAAACTCATCTCTCTCCTTGCATCTCCATCAAACGCAGCCGCCCTCGATCCTGCGAACCATCGTCAACCACCAAACAAGTGCAGCAACAAAAACTCCATAGTCAAATACTATCGAGTCGCGTAAGTTTTTCATATTTCTTCCTTCGGTCATGTCTGCTGCATTTCAGAACTCGCATTCTACCGAGTTTTGTCCACCGTCTTGCGTCATCGCACTTGGAAACGAACCCTTGCCGGACTGCTTGAAACCCCTGATCTACCCGTTAGCTTTTCCTCGTCCGCCTAAGTTGAGAGCCCATCCACCTCGGACTCACGAACAGCAACCGTTTGAGGAGTGCTCGAGGACAGGGCGATGGGGGACAGAACCCCTCGTGCTAGGTCATGACTAGGTGACGACGGGTGGTCCGCCGTGATATGCACCGGGCAGCAACTCTCGAGGACTTGTCCGCAGGACAGACCTCGAGGGTAAGTTGAAAGCCAAGCAAGCCGACACTACAATGACGCGGTGTTCCACTTGATCGCTTGCACACCACCAAGAACATGCGGTGGTACCGCCAGCGATTCATTCACTGAAAGATTCATATTCTGCGCCTGTCCACGTTCAAGTGCGTAGGCAAGGTGCTCTCTTGTTGAGACCAGTGCAGCCATGTTTAATTTCAGCATGCTGCTCCCCACATCCCGAGGCTTCACATCATGATCACTTCACTATCCGGGACGTGCATGATACAAGCTACAAACATTCATGTCATCTCCTGTTCTTAAGCTTCGTTCGTTCTCAGTCCGTCTCACATGACTAACCCCGATTGTGGCCGTACTAACGTATCTGATAGCCAAGTCCGCCAGATCCTTCCCTCGAGCCCCTATCGCGACGTTTCATCGTGGCCAAGGGGTCGATCGTCATTCAACCAGAACTGCCTCCTGGCCTCGGTCATAGGCGAGTGTTGATCTGGGCCCACGACATTCCCGCTACAGTGGGGCTGCGATCCCTTGCGCAGGCTTTACGTAGACATCGGCCCCCGCTGCCGAAGTAGGACGAGTCCGATCCCTGCTTTGACAGCTTTAGCAGTGGGCGTTGCCATTTTTAACTGTGCGGTACACCTGCGACGCGTGAGGATCCTTTCTGAAGGAGACCATTGACTGGACATATACCGGTCTTCTCGCTCTGGACTGGCCCGTCGCAATCGATGACAAGCAGTCGGGCTCTCCACCTCCTCTCGACTTGTCACGGGCAAAGGGAACGTCATGATGGAAACCTACTACGGATGCGTACGGACGCCGTCCGACGCAATAAAGCTGTTTGAGGCTTGCAGAGTCGGTCTGCTGCCAAGAGTGCAGCGCAGGTTATCGGAGAAAGAAAGGCAAGCGATCCGGTCCGGGTCAGTCTTCGTCTGGGATGAGAGGGAAGCGGGAATGCGAAGATGGACGGACGGCAAGTCCTGGAGTGCGAGCAGAGTCTCGGGCAGCTTCCTAACGTACAGGGAGATGGAGGGCAAGCGAGGCGCTGCTTTCCCACCTACGCGGAGGATCCAGTCCGATACGACTCCCGAATCTGGCCGCGGTAGCGACGAAGACCAGGAAGACGGAGAGATCGATGGATATCGTTACAAGATCGATGGCCTGATGAAGCAGTCGTTCAGCATTACCACGTCGACAGGCCAGCACCTACATCTGATCTCGTACTACTCGCGGCCACAGGCCGGGCACCCGGACCTGCCGCAGCCTTGCACGGACCCCAGTCTTCGCCACATAGTCCCTCAAAAGGGCATGTACCCCGAGTCGAGCGTGCACGAGAGCCAAGGACCTGCGCTCAGCAGAGGGCCGATGCAGCAGACGTCTTACACTCTGTCGCTCCAACAGCAGCCGCCGCCGCCTTCGGGACCCCCGCCACACGGCTACCAGGTTCAGTACGCTCAGCAGCCGCCCTACGCATGGCCGCCTTCGCCTGTGGCAACGCCACCTTATAGCCATCACCACTACGCCCCGGTACCATACTCGCAGCCGCCGCCGCCGCTTCCTCCACCATCACAACACCCGTACCAGCCTCCGCCCCCTCATCATTATCAGCAACACCAACAACCGCCATACCATCATCAGCCGCCGCCACCTCAACACCACGAGCGGCCACCCTTGCCTCCACTTCAAGCCCCGGGTGCCCATCAGTCGAGAGGTCCGGCGCCCCTGACACATTACGCACATCCCTCACAACACCGCAGTCCTCACCCGTCCCACCAACCCAGTATGGCTCCCACCGACTCTCCGCGAGTTCAGCATCTTCAAGCGGCAGCAAGAGAGGCCGCCGTCATGATCGACCCCCGGCTATCGATTTCCGGCCCCCGCGACCACGAGCAGACCCAGCTGCCCCCGATCAACAACAGCCACAACCAGCAGCGACACTCGCCAACTCCGCTCGTGGCACCCCCATCGCGGACACTGTCCGTCTCGCCACCGAAGAGCTCGCACTCCGAGACGGCCAACGGCACGAGCAACGGGGCGACGAACGGAGGCTCTTCGACCAGCTACAACAAGACCAGTCTCTCGTCTCTCCTCCACCCGACGCCCACCAACTCGGAGCCGAACAGTGCGAACCCGGGTACCAACAGCGCCGGCAGCTCGCCGAGAGCACCCATGGCCAACGGCGGTGGCGCTAATGGCGCCACGCCGGCGGGGAAGAGGCCTTTTGAGGAGGACGTCCGCGCGAAGCAGATTCTGGACAAGAAGTTCTGCATCTAGTCCAGGGCAGTATGAGCACGGATGGGATATCTGCCGTTGTGTCGGCCCTGGTTCCGTTGGTAGTGGGCGGACGGGATAGCAGGCTCTGGAAGAGGGCTGAGATATTCTCATTGCTGCAACTCAAGAAGACTGCAGTGGAAACGGACGGCTATCGTCGTTGCATTTGCCAGGCGTTTTTAGGGGACCATTGCCTGAATTACCAAAACACAAAGGGGGGTTTATCAGGAGCATCACCGGTGTTCTTTTCTTTTTGTCAGGACTTGGCTCTATTATCCGTAACCACGGCCACGGAAGGGACATCGTCACACGGGGGGGCTTTGGAAGGAGTTTACTTGCTTTCGTCTTGCACTTGTTTGGCTTGTCGCCGACTTCTGACCCGGGACGCTCTAGCTCACGGTATAGCTTCCCCCAGCTCAGCAGCTTTACTCTCTATAGTAACAAACAACAGCACTGTCAGAATCAACCACTGACGGCCTCGATCTTTACCGTGATTCCTTCCACACTGCTTACCGCTCTGCTGACCATGCAACCATGCTACTAGCCGGAGGATCTCCTCATGCTGAAGTACTCCGAGCTACCACCAGGAGTCCCAAAAGAAACCAGGGCGTGCGCTGTGCAAAACCCCCCGCCTTGTGCCTCGGGGCGAGAGCGAGGAAAGTATAGCCGGCCATGTCCAACCCCCGCAGCACGCCAGAACCTCTTGCGCACTCGATGGTGGTGGGCCCGAGAAGGTTTCAACCCTGACAATCGTGGCTCGGCCCGCCCAATGCTTCGTTCGTTTTTCGGAATGTGGGAGGGAGTGATGACGACGACTGCTACCTACCCTACCCGACCACGCGAGGGGGAGTTATAACCATAACGACTAAGATAGTTTCTAACGACGGTGTCATTGCATATGATGTTACTGTACAAGTACTGACTTGGACCTCCCACCGAGTGTTCAAGTATGCAAGTAGGAGGTCTCCGTCTCGAGACAGAAAGCTACCGTAGTGACCGCGCGGCCCATGGCCCGCTGCTGGGTTCAAGGGTGCTCCCAGGAGGAGCCGCCTACTGGGGCATGTCGCGGGCTGCCTTTCCCGATTTGTATGGGGGATCATTCGAAGCCCCAACTTAAGCATCATTTTCGGCGTGTCGTCTACTGCTGGTGTCGGCCTCTGCGCTGCAGACGCAATCGTGTGGTGGTGGGTGTTTCACGCCTAGGTCTAACCCACGTTCGACGTCGGCACCCCCTGTTACGCGACGCTTGTCGCATCGGGAGTTTCCGATATGTGGGGATTTCCCGACGAACGTTGAACGCGTTGTTGAAGAGTCGTGACTGAGCTCGCTTGGGCAGGGACAGGAGTCATGAAGTGTGGAGACTTCCAGGTTTGACGTCGCTGGGCAGCGCGGGCTGCTACCTTCGAGAAGCACTTTCTTTCTTTGTTGGTGGTATATTTGCCGGCATATAAGGTAATAAAGCAGTGAGCAATGATCGCCGTGCGGTTGTTATGCATAATGCTGCACCCGGCTGACAAAGGGTAACCCCCGACACCGAAAGACGTCCTCAAACAGCATTATCCCCATTGGCAAGAGGCAGGCTCCTATGTTTGCAGACCAAAACGTCAAGCAACAGGCGCGATTTGGCAAGGCCAGGGCTCCAGAGACGTGAAAACGGTTGTGTATCGACATGGCAGACTCTCCCGCAGGGAATTGAGCCTGGGTCGCGAGCGTTGCTGTTACCGACGACAAGATCAGATACTAGCCACTGTACTAGAGACACCCACCGCAGATTCGAAGTCGAGGGCTTCATGGGTGCGGACCGTTGGCAATGGAATTTGTGTGGCTTGTGCAGCTCGTTCACGTGGGCATGGGCGTGACTCGTATTGTGATATGCCTGCCAGATTAAGTGTTGCTGCTGTGGTCAGAAAATCCGGATGAGATCTTCAAGATAGGGAGCTGTGTGGTAGTTCATGGAGGGTTGCCTAGTGTTGATGTGAGCGTCGAGGATGGCGACGAGCCTGAACGGTGGGCCTGCGATAGTGACGCATACTTTGATCTTGAAAGCTTGGTTCAGCATGGCAGTGCTTAATGCTATAGGCCATCAACGTTGCCTCCCCATCGATCAGCACGTGCTACTCGCCAGGCTGGGGCACTTGATAGAAAGGACCGTGCTATTTGTGCAACGAAGGTGACGACTTTGCACGGAGATGGCCTCGTTTGCATCATGGCCAAAGAGTTGTGCCGACGATGCGGCTGGTGTGAAGCAGCGGTTGGTAGCGTATGTGCGTCCTTCAGGCTACCGTCGAGTGTGCCGTTCCTATGCCCTGTTACGCACTTTAGGCAGCTGCCTGTGTATGACGAGCCTCGTAGTCTGCAGAGCCTGGATATGACTCATGTCGATCGAGAACAGTAGTATAGTCCAAGGGCGTAGTGCTTGAAGCTGACAACGCAAAGGTAAAAAGCCAAAAAGAATGAGAATGAAAACAAATCGCGGCTTACCCAGGTTCGCCGTAGTTGAACCCCGGACCTCTTGAGGCTGTAACTCTGACGCAGGTTTGGATGGTTGTAACGATCCTCCCCATAGTCGAGGCGATGGCGTTACTGCTTCGACTACTGCGCCATGTGTTTGGTCAATATCTGACTCCGGATTTTGCTTCAATTACCAACCACGCTGGCCCACCACACAAGCCAGCATTGCCCAAGAGGCACACCGAGATTTCGCGCATCGCGAACGATGACGTCTGTTCGCTGTCCACGGCATCGGTTTACCTGCTAACAACACCACGAAGGGCGAGTATTTAGCGGCGAGACCGTGAGGGGCCGCGGATCATCTCAGTTTGCTGTTCAGAGCACGGGGAGAGCACTATCTGATCTGACATCGCGTAAGGAATGGGGCGACTCGGGCTTACGCCGGTGCAAGGCATGGCACCTCTCTGAGCGCTGGGAATCTCTCTTCTGGGACAGCGCGATCGGTCCTCATCATCAACGTAGTGAACCGTATTGCCTCTCTGCGGTGACTCATGGCTGCTGCCGGTGAATAGGAGACCGTACCACATCGACGGCGCGAGAGATTGCTTCTCAAGAAGACCATGGCCCGAACTAGGAGTCATGGGATGATTTACATGCGAGCTCCACCAGATACCGGGCCGGCCACCTCGGAGAGGGAGAAGATCGCGATATCGCGCTGTGCCCGTTGTGCCCTGCCACACCCACTGCAATCGCCTGACGTTACCTCGAAACTGCGAGCTCCGTCGATGATGGTCATTGAGGGCGGCTCTAGCTCATGTTCACACGGCAAGCATGGGGCCAATAGCTTCAGGTAATCCTTCGCACAGAAGAGCTGCCTTTGGCAACGAACAGAAAACGCTGACTGCGACATACGCCGACAGGACTGGGCCCGACCTCCAACAATGGTGCATACACGTGCCTGGTCTTTCCGGCATGCCAATGCCGCGACCGACAAATGAGCGCATAACACTGTCACTTAGACGCTAGTACTGACAAGAGTCACAAGAGTCCACTGCCAGGACAAGAAAGGGCGTGGCTCCCGGATATTGTTGATGATTAACGGTGCACAAAGGCGTTATGCGTCCTTCCTGTCACTGGATTGTCGATGCTGCCGGTCGATGAGCGTGTTGAGGGATCAGCCTAGCCTCTTGTCAACGCTCGGCATACCCGCGGCCTACCCGCTTGGGTCAATGACTGAAGGTCCAGTGGTCAGCAGATCGTTCAGGATGGTCATGGGACCCAGTCTTGGACTATTGACTCTCGCAGGGGGTTATCCAGGCTGGGGGTCCGACTTGACAATTTAAAACCGGCGCCACACCTTAGCCCGGGTTCCATAGCTGGAAGGACTACCACGCATAATGTTTGTATCCGTGTGTTCTGAGCGTCAAAGTCTTCTGGCTGTTCAGTTGTCTGCTTTCATGATCGATGCGAGCCGTGCAGGCTGGTTGACACGAAGAGAGAATGACATGTTTCCCAGCTACCGTAGCGTGAAGGGCGGCGTAAACACTTCGGCTTGCCTCTTGGCCATCACCTACCTCCCAAACATTTCCCAGCTTCCGAGGGCAGCAATACGGGAGTATGTCAACTCGCATACTTACTTGCAAAGATAGCAACAGGCATTAGTTGCAATACTGGAAGCATACTATAATGGCGGACGTAGATGGAGTGGAGCTTGCACTGATCCAACACGACGCATTTCGAGATGCTCACGTGCAGCTTGCTTGCCAGACTAGAACCAGATTCTGTATTGAAAACATGTCCCTGGGCGGTGAGATTGCTTGCGACTAGGATCACGAGGGCTCGGCACGAACTGTATGCGAGGCGAAGGAAGGTGACCATCAGCAACACCGGGGCGCAACGTTTCTGCACATGGCTCACAGAGGAGCATACGGCGAGCTCGTTGGCAAAGACACAACTTCGAATCAAGGTATTCGCTTGGATACGGATGATGCACGACTGTTTTGAGTCATACCAACTCATTTGCTAGCCGACGCGTGCAAAGAGGGAAGCCAGATGTGGATGACGGATTGAGGAAGCTTACGTTTGGGAGATGCGACCGAAAACCACAACGCGACATCACGAGATGCGAACTTGCAACGCGACATCAAGGCGGCAATGCCACGTAAACTAGGGAATGACTCCTTTTGTCATCTTGTCGAATTGACTAAGGGAGTAGCATATAGGTTGAGTAATATTGAAAACGAAAGGAAGCTGTGACAGTCGTGCACCTGTGTCTGAGGATAGCTTCATCAAGTGTGAAAATGCGACCGGGACCAAAACATCAAAAAAGAGACTTGCAGCGCGATCGTGGATAAGTCAGTGCCAAAACATCGAAAACTACCGTGAATGCATGCAAATGATAGCGCTCAATTCAAAGAACACGGTTATAATACACTTGAATAGCGAAGCAGGGGTTCCTAGGGTGGCATGGCGAATGCGCCTGGATGCACCAGTTCGAAGCGACGCGACCGAGATGATGGGAAATGCGATCTGAATGCTTCGAGTTCTCGAGACTATCGGAGCTCCTCGATGCACGGGAAATTTAGTTGGAAAATCGCCACCAACTGTGAGACAATCTCGATCCAACAGAAAGCTGGTCTGATGACTCGGATTCTAGGCACACGAATTGGTGTGGGAGGGTCAAAGGAAAGAAGAGAGAGAAGAGAGGGAAAGGGCATCGAGTTCGAGGGTGTGGGCGAGGGTGAGAAGCTGCTCGCGATCAGTTGTGTGCGAGCCCCGCGAATGATTGTGTGTAAGAGATACAAAGTGGATAACATGTGGTTAAACCGTCCAATCAGAAAATGCATCATATGCGGGACATTTTTGGGTTTGCCCATTTTCGAGGCATCCTAAAGAGGGAAAGTGCCGGGAACCAGCTCAACTGCAGCGGATGTCTGGGCGAGAATGGGGGAGCGACTCAGCAGGGGGGCCCGCCAGGATGATGGCTGAGACGCCACACTTCAGTCCTTCCTTCAGCGGTGACGTGCCTACGTTCCCCCGTGATCCCGGTAAGAAGAGCCCATGCAGATTCCAGGCGACGTTTTAGCGCGGAGGGAGCTTGGGCCAGCCGAGTTCTCAGGGTCGCACGCTTCCGGCAAGCCTAGAGGTGTGTTGGCCCGGGGCCAGAAATTCGAAGCTCTTTCCTTCTGTGACCGGGGGGTGCACCGAGTGCTGGAGGGGAGTGATTGATCGAAGCGCGACCCCCCGCTATATAAACAAGGTGCCCGTCCGCCTCGCGCCCGACCCCAGCACACCCTTCCCTCTCGTCTCGTGTTTTATTCTACAGCGCGTCTGAAGCCCGATTCTTGTTCTCAGGTTTACATATTTCAGAAAAGATTCATCTCATCGTCGCATAACAACCACACATTCAGACTCCCATCCCAAACACACATCATCCGCAATGGCTCCCAAGGCAGCGACGAAATCGGAGGGTGCCTCCAAGGCCAAGTCTTCCAGCAGCGGCCACGCCTCTTATCAGGTACGTCACTCGGCTTGGTGTCCTCGGGTCTATGAGAGGCCTTTCTAACGACTAGTAGGACATGATCAAGGAGGCTATCGTTTCGGTAATTCCGTCCTTTCGTTCTTTCCAGGCGCATGCGACGATGCATCTCATGATGAAGCTGGCCGGTCGCATCTCATGATGGTTTGTAACCAACAAATTGTGAGATGGGTATATGGCCATTCTCACCACCCTGCCTGGCCGTCTCACTCGTGATGCATCGTCGACATGTTCTGCTGCCACATTCGGTCTCTATCATTGACTCTGCCTGTTATCTAACATGTCATGTTTCAACTGTACAGCTTAAGAACCGCAACGGATCTAGCCGTCAAGCCTTGAAGAAGTACGTCAAGGCCAACAACGCGCACCTCAAGGACGTCCAGGATTCCATGTTCGACTCTCTGTTCAACCGCGCTCTCAAGAACGGTGTCGACAAGGGCGTCTTTGAGCAGCCCAAGGGACCTTCCGGTGGCACCAAGCTTGCAAAGCCCGCTGCCGCCGCCGCCAAGAAGGACGCGACGAAGAAGGAGGCGGTGCCCAAGAAGGAGGGCGAAGACAAGAAGCCCGCGGCGAAGAAGGCCACCACGGCCAAGAAGCCTGCTGCGAAGAAGGCTGCCCCTAAGAAGGAGGCCGCCAAGAAGGAGGACACTAAGAAGGCCGCCCCGAAGAAGGCCGCTCCCAAGAAGGCCGCACCAAAGAAGGCTGCTGCGCCCAAGGAGAAGAAGGCTGATGTAAGTCGGCGTCACCACCCGGGTCATTCGGTGTTCCCGTGACTAACACTCTTCAAGGCTGTCGTCGACAAGCCGGCTGTCCTTACCAAGACCAAGTCCGGACGCGTCGCCAAGTCCACTGCACCAAAGCCGGCTGCTAAGAAGGCTGCTCCCAAGAAGGCCGCAGCGAAGAAGGCAACCCCGAAGAAGTCGGAGGCCGCCTCGGCATGATTGGGCTTGTTGTGACGACTTTATTTTCTTGCGCGTAATGTGACGACTCTTCTGGCTGGCGTTCCGGTGCGATGAGGGAAATATGGGGTGGTATCCAAGGGCTCGCGAGCTTGCACACCGCGTGGATTGTCTGGGATTTTTGCGATGACACTTGTTGTTTTTGGTTCTGGAATTCGGGATTGTGGGCTGCTTAGTATAGGGTAGACGCCGCGTTGGGTCTCGTGCGTGTTCAGCACCGTCTTGTTTCTCACGTTTCCGACCTGCCTCCCAGTCTAGACAGGACGACAATGATTGCGGTGTCATTGGGCGGTACGCATGCTGTACAGCGAGGGGATATAACCTGGGAGTGTAATTATACCAACGGGATCGGCTCTCTGTTATGATGCTATGTTGTCTATGGCCTTGCCTTCTGTTTGCCAAGTTCTCCGTGCCCCTCGGAGCGCGAATTCACGCGTTCCATCTTGTTTACATTTCGTACTCTCCAATTCCAGTTGGGAGGAGACTGTGACGCGACTAGGTCGGTCTATCACGTGGTCTTGACAACTTTCCAAAAACGTACCGCCTTGTGCACACTTCCTCTCGATTATAATAATTACTGTACTGCTGCCTGCTGTGTTCTCATGATGATAGGCCTGTAATGATAGAAGTTTACCAGCACACTAGCCATCCAATACGTAGGTAGTGTCTCTGAAGTGAAGAACTGCTTCAATCGTTTACACGACTGGCCCGAGAACCTCAGAGGCTCCCGTATGGTGCATGGAACCCGCAAGTGGTTAGAGACGACTCACTGGTCTAAACCATAGGGGCTTACCTCAAGTAACCCAGCAAGGGTGTCCGCTCTGTGCTAGACCCGAATCGACGAAGAGTTGGAGGTACGGGCTTCGAGATGATGGTGTTGGTTAAAGTTTCGGCAACCTCCACCGCCTCACTTACACACGTAGCAGCTCCACATAATTCCCGGATAAGTGATCTGGTAGTCCGTGCCACCTGCGATAAGCTGCATGGCGCCTGGCCCACATTCGTGGTGTCGCTGACAGCGAGCACTCGTAAGTGGCCCAGCATAATGCAATCGACCTCATCCGCTCATTCCCGACCCTCGACTCAGGGTCTCCGTCCAGTCGGAACTCATGGACAATCACAACCTCGCAGTCAACTCGTCTCAACGTCTAGATGCTAGGGCTGTCTAAGCCCTATGTTCGGTCAATCTACTCAGAAGCAGTCCATGTTCTCCTTTGCTATCTTGGCTTAGCTTCGTCGTTCGTTGCGCCGCTCCACTGTCGCTGCCTTGGATTCCTCTGTGGTTGATTGTCAGAGAGCAGTCGACGATCCGAGCACGGCGAAGTAATCATGGGCGATACTTTCTAACGAGCCGCGAAGACTTGCAGACTACGGCATAGAGCTCCTCAACCTTCGCGTCGCAGATTCGCTGTCTGGCGCCCCTTGACATGGCCGACTCGGACTCCCGGACATCCGCTTCCACCGGCTCGAACAACCCGTTTCGCCGGAAATCCACATCAGCCCCCCGTGTTGCCTCGTCAGCAGATGGCACCGTCGATCCCGTCTTTGAGCCGCCGTCCGATGTAGTCGATCTACCACTGCAGCACCCCAGCACGGGCGATTTCTTTCGCCAACAGCTCCAAGCCCTCTCACAGACGAACACGCCCCCGCCGTCAACCACTTTCCAGAAGCCCAAGGTCGTGAAGAAGGTCCGCGTACAGTCTCCACCTCCATCGTCACCAGAATCAGCCGGCGCCCCGCATGAATATCCCGCCTACGGATACCGCGACGAGTCGAGCGAGAGCAGCAGCGATGACGATGAGGAGCCCGAGGATCCGTTCCCAGCCGTGCCTCCACCGTTAGGGGTAGTAAGCCATGCCAACTATGCTGCGCCAGCTACGACGATTCCTGTGTCCGGACGACCACCACCGAATCCGTTCAAGAAGACACTCGAAGATATCGAACACGCCGCAACAGACAGCCCTCCACTACAGAGCGGCACGGCCGGAGGAAAGGGGGCGTTGGATGTGGACGCCTTCAAGAGGCTGCTCATGACTGGACAGGCGACGGTTCCTGGAACGGTGCCGTCGACTGCCGTGTCCAGCCCTGGCACACAGAACCCTCCATCACTGGCTCCTGACGCCGCCAGCATCACGGATGCTTCGTCCGTGTCGCGGCAGTCCATATTCGACACGGTGGCTGTGCCGGAGACGACACCACGAACATCACATGAGATATCTGAAGCCGAGGGCGACGAGGATCGGCGCGGACTGTTACATAAATCACATGCCAACACTCTACACACGACCTCAACACTGAGGAAGAAACCACCACCGCCGAGCTCGCGCCACGGCAGGCTCATCAAGACCGACCTGTCAAAGCAGGAGAATGATAGCAAACAGGGGCTCGATGGGGTGGTGAGGCCGTCCTCCTCTTCAAGTCAGACTGCAATTCCCGGTTCGCCGGGCTCAGAATCGTCAAGGCTGCGACCCTCCACTCCTTCGGACGTCAACAAACCGCTTCCACCGGCTCCGGTTCGACGCTCCACTGACGAAGCCTCGGAGAGCATATTCGATCGCGAAGCAGCAGGCAAGGTGCCCGAACCAGTGGAAGCAGCAGAGCTCGATGTCGAGGCTGTTCCTACGCCGCGCCCACCAACGCCACCCAACGCCTCTCATGCGGCCACCACAGGTGCTGTTCCGTCAGATCCGAGGAAGCCGCCTCCTCCCCCAAGGCGCAGTACTCATTCGCGGACGGAGAGCAAGGTTTCCACGGCGCCGAAAGTGTCGATGCCGGCAGTGTCAGCCCTCACGGAGGAGCCGTCCATCATGCGCCGGTCGTCACAGGACTCCACCCGCTCTCGTTCGTCCAGTCTGCGTGTAAGCGTACATGCGCCAGCACCTCCACCGCCACGGCGACCCAACCACGCATCGCGGCCATCCTTCACCTCCTCGTCCGCAGCCAGCTTCGTCGGCCTGACACCGACGACCGCCAGCGCGGCGACCAGTCCTTCTCCCTCCGATGGCGAACATCCGCCATTCCACAGCCCAGTGCCATTAATAGCCCCTCCGGAACCTGCAGCCCCGAGCCCTGGCCCGACACCTCCTGGAGTGACATTTACCCCGACTCCCGCTTCAGCACCATCGCCCAGCACGGCCAAGACCAAGATGGCTCCTCCACCCCTCCCGCCGGCCCGCCACTCAACCGTCCGCTCCTCGACCGGTCGTCCGGCTAGCCTGAGAAGTGTCGACGCGCCGTCGAGACGAGTGAAGGACAGAGAGGGCGGCAACGCGGCAGCGCCTCCACCTCCTCCGCCGCCCAAACGATACCGCGCTGGTAGCGGACGAGACCGGGATGCGCTGTCGGGCGGGCCGGTGGCAGAGGAGCCTCAACCTGCGCCGGCGGGTGATGTCGGCGGCAGGAGGTCGGAGGACAAGTCGGCTGATGACATCTTGGCCGATTTGAGCGCCCTGCAGAGGGAAGTTGATGCTCTTCGGGGCAAGTACCAGAAGGATCCGGCAGCTTGACTGTGGAATAGACGTGGGAAAAATAAATAAATGTCTTGTGCAACAGTCACAGTATCCGTCCAAAGTGGGATAATGGGTGCCTGCGGGTTGGTCGGTTGGGATGGTATATAAGGTACTCACTCTTGTATATAGTAGGTATGACATTTATGGAATTAGACCACACTGTCATGGTTATCTAGCTGAAGTTACACATGGGTGTCTAGGCTTCGGAGGAGAATCGCGCATGTCTGGAATCAACATAATGACTATGGCTCTCTTGAAGATCTGGCGATCGCTGAGTGACCTGCTTAAGTCTGGAGGTGCCTCAGGTTGCAGTGATTCATAGTCTCAACTCACGGCTTCTTACAGTTCGCCATGGCAGTTGTGGTCTGGCACAGGCAGCACATCTCTCACACCGGACAGAGGAAGTCGTCTTAGGACGCTGCCCATAACTGGACATTATGGCCCTCGGCGAGTCCAAAATTGCAGTGAAAGCTGGGCAACAAACCCGGCAACCAATCGGACTTGATCCTACAATGTAGCCATCCGCACAATCCCATCAACATCCCCCGCCAACAAAGGGGGCGTCTCGGTCGGGCTCTTTCCCATTGCGGTACAACCACAACCGACTCAAATCCTTAACCTTCATCTTGACCTCCGACCGCGTCCTCCCCGCCCGCGGCACCGCTCTCCCACCCCTCCTCCTGTCCCTCCCCCTGCCTTCGACAGGCCCGCCGCCATGCACCTCGACCCCATTCGGCACCACCGCCCCGTTTCCGTTCCCGTTCCCCAACCAACTACCCTCCATCGCCTCCCTCGCCGCATCATCCCTATCCCCGGCGTCGCCCACAACCACCTCGCTCTCCATAAACTCATTCCTCCCCTCCTTCCCCCCTTCCCCAGTCTCCTCATCCAGACACCCGATGAGCTCCCCCTTCTGGCCCCTAGCGAGTGGGAACATACCGTCGAGGTAGTGCTGCACCATCTGGTGTCCCCCTCCCAGCCCGCTCTTGGCGAACACTCGGCCGATGAACCGCGGCACCGTCACCGCCCCCGGTCGGGAGGAGGCGAAGTGCAGCACCCCCCAGAGCGCGACGAAGTCGGTCGTGTGCGCGTAGTGCTCGATGTGGCCGATGGCGCGGTCCGAGACGGCGGTCGGGCAGGCGGCCGATGTCTCGCGGCGGAGGTAGGCGGAGTCGGAGGGGGAGTCCGGGGTTGCTGCCGTCGCGGTGTCGGGAGAGGCGGAGCGGGGGGCGCTTGCCGTGAGGACTCCGCTGGTGCCGTTTGGTGGTGGTGGTGATGGTGCACACGCGACGTTACCGAAGGCCCTGTTCTGCGACCCGACGTGGCGGTGCGGGTTGTTGAAGTGATTGGCCGCGTTGCCGAAGGTGTACACCTCGAGCTTGGCGAGCAGGTCCTGCGGCAGCTCCTGGAGCAACCAGTCGATAATCAGGCTGCCCTCAATGCCGCCCTGGGAGTGCAGGACGAAGACGACCTTGCTGAAGGACGGGTTGTACAGCTTCTCCTTGATGATGGAGTAGCACACGCGCACGTCGTAGGTGGCGTAGCCCAGGTTGCGCTGCACGAGGCACTCGAGCACGTCGAAGAGGATGCCGTTGGTCTTGTTGTGGATGCCCAGCACCGGCCGCTTGAAGGTCAGGGCTAGGCGGTTGAGGTTGGATTTCATCCAGTGCGAGCTGGGGAGGGGGCTTGTCAGTTGTGGGTTGGAGTTTGCGAACGGGGGGAGGGAACTTACCCGGCTGCCACGCCGTTGATGAAGATCCATTGCTCGTGAGCGTGCTCCGGCAGGGCGGGCGCGTATTCTGGGTCCGAGTGGTACTCGGTCTCGGTGCCGTTGATGAGCATGCAGAGGGCGTGGTTGAAGAGGAGGTATCCGCCTATGGTGGCGAACACTACGGGTATGGGGAAGAGGATGCTGAACGGCAGGGCTATGATGAAGACTAGCTGGAAGATGATGAGGAGGAAGTGGATGAATATGCAGAACAGGTTCTGGGGTGTTGGGGCGAGCTCGTCAAGATGGTCCGAATTCTGCTCGGACTGTTTGATAGGCCAGAGGACGTACGGTAGTGCCCAGAGGTAGGAGAAGAAGTAGTAGACGTCGTATGCGAGCAACTTCCAGGGCAGGTCGGTGTAGCTGTAGTTTATGACGGACTGGCCCCCGATCTGGGAGCCAAAGAAACGTGTTGTTGTCATTGTTGTTGGTGGTGTTGAAGAAGGAATCAGGGCTGAAAGAGTGATGCATGGCAGAGGAGATCGTTTAAATAACAAGAAATGAGTGTCACATACGCGCGAAAGAGTGTGCATGAGCCTTGCTCACATGCCCGTCCATCGCCATGCCCTTGTGATAGTTTGGTGGAGTGAACACCATGTCGTTGGAGTGAGACCTAGACCAGGCACAAGCTCGGGGCTGAGGACGGGCGTGCAGATCATACCCTGGCCAATCAGGGACAGTGTCTTGGAGCTGAGATTGTTGATCCCCTCTTGGCTAAAAGGAACACGCTAGCATTGATGTTACACGGTACTACTGTTGCTGACCATGCATCATGTACCGAGCATATGTAGGCGGTGCTAGGGTGCTGGATTGGAATTCGGAGAGGGACCTTGGCCATACTTGGCATCGTAGGGCTGAAGGTGTTAGGCCCGTTTCCATATGCCGGAGGAATGCATTGGCTCCCATCGACGCTGAACCGGATTCCCGTCATTGTAAGCCGGCGTTGCCCGTGGCGCAAGGGCTAATGCGTGTACAGTACAATACGGAAGCCAATCATTTCAAACGGACAAGCTGCTTTGCATATCCCTTTTCAAAAAATGTCTAGGTTGCAAGCCACAAGGTTGCAGTGTGGAAGCTGGAAAGATCCCTCAAGAACAACCGGCGGGATCTCAGCCAGTGAAGGGGCCTGAAGTTGTTGCGTGGAATGCATGTCGCTTGTAAAGGTGAGACGGACCGCCAGCTTCTTCAGGCAGGATCCCCAACCTCTACCCTATTATATATACACCGAGATTAATGGAACGGGCAAAAATAATACTAGATGCGGTTTGTGTGGATCGAACACACGACCTTCAGATGACATGATGAAGTTGACTTCAGTCTGACGCTCTCCCAACTGAGCTAAACCCGCTTCATGGAGTTGGCGGGAATTATCAAACTCCATGGACTTTGCAAAGTCCGTAGGTGAGCGAGTCAGAGACTTTAGGGTGGATGAAGCTATCGCCAAGGTGGGTTTACAATGTGGGCCGTATGGCTGTGGGACAGCGCGAGACTGTTGCCTCCAGTTGGAGAAGATGATTCTGCGGAACATAGGGGCGAAACAGACGGGTGAATGCGTGTTATGTGACTTTTCAAGGTGGAGGAGTTCTCAGTGGCGGGGCGTCGAGTGAGGGTGAAGCGGCACTTGTGGCCGCAAAAAGGTACATTCAGAATATATATCTGCCCAGAGGAAGCGCCTTGGCTCCCTCTATCATCCGTGGTGCCTCCTTTGCCGGACCGATACACAGCAAGGTCTCAGATCTATTGTCTGTTGTCGGCCTGATGCTGGATGATGAATCAAGTTGCTTGCTCCCGTTGAACACCGCATTAACCACATGTCACTACCCAACATCCCGTAACTCTTGCTCCTCTCTGTCTTCTGTCGCTCCTGATGGCCGTCGGACTCAGAGACCCTTCTCGGTTGCATCCTTGTAGACGTTGTTGGCATCAAACAGGATGACGTTGCCGTCCTTGTCTGTCATGGCTGCCACGTTGACTGGCACGTTCCCGGCTGTGTTGGCTTGCCTCTTGATGAACTCTGAACAAGCTGCGGTCAGTATCGCTGCTTCAACCAAGCCCTTGTATCTGGACGGTACATACCGTTGTGCTCTTCTTGAGTGACCGCAAGAGCGACACTGACGAGGGCGAATAGGCTGATGAGGATGAACTTCATTTTGACTGACGGTTGTGGTTGATGATGGTTTGCGAAGAGTTGATGATGTCGGCCGGCGACGAGCAGATTCTATAAGCTGAATATAAATGGTATATAAACGGACGTGGAACGAATGGGATGGGGAAAGAGGAGAGAGGGGAGGCGGGATGGGATGGGCGGAATCACTATTTGTATGATTGCTGCCGCTGGAGATCCTCTTGGCGCAACTTGATGCTTGATGGGCAGGCTGGCAGTTTCAGGCCCCATAGAGCCAGCCAGTGCTACTCTACATGCCTGCCATCCCAAGGTGTCTGGCCTATTCGAGAGCCGACGTCTAGGTAAATGAACCAACCAGGAGTCTCGTGTCTGCGACTCGGGACGAGGACTTCCTCGCTTGTGATCCCTGAGACTTGCCACTAAAACAGCAGACGGTCTAGATGCCGTGCGGAGCAGTTAAGGGCCACGGTCACTGTTACGAGATTGTGGTTGGCAGAGCTTAACAACGATATGGTTTTCCAAGAGATTTGTCGGAGTTGGAGGCCAGGGGTTGAAACGTGCATGGAGGTCCGGTCCCAGGGGCAAGAGCCGCGAGGGCGCCAAGCCGGTGACTCCTGCCCCTGGTCAATCCATGTCTTGGCGTGCTCATCAGACAGACTAGACAGCTCTTCCCGTGCTTCCGTGTTACAAGATGCCCCGACGTTGAAGTCCTTGAACCACGTCCCTGCCAAGACCTGAGACAGCTGAATAAATAGGGGGGGAGTCCGATTATGTTGGGATGGCATGGTCCGGTCCAGGCTTCGAAAAGCCGGCGGGCTCCTTGTTTGTTCGTTCAACTTGCTTGCCCTCTCCAGCACCTTGATGTTTGTGCTGTAAAGACACTCAAATCACCTTGAGAATAAGGTCTAGAGTTATGGAATGTCCACTATCATATGTAGTATCAATGTGGGGTTGAAGTACTGCCATAAATAAGGAAGGAAACAAATATAATAGAGTTGACGATGTTGTCATTGCTTGTTCCAACCGTGTTTCAAAGGATGACAGCCCTGCTGAAGGGACTTAGGCACGGGCCAACAAGCTGTACATGCACCAAGCTCTTATCGATAAGGCAGGACAATGGGTCCCGCGTTCCTGTACTGTACCCCGCCAAACAGCCGCAATTTTTGTGAGGATCGCGAATGGGAGTTGGAGTCATCGCCGAAGAAGCTATCCCCATTGGACGACATCGACTTCTTGGCTGCCAAAGAGACATCTTCAGGCGACCGACAATTGCACGACACCAATATAAGGAGCATCCCTTTGTGCAGACCTGGAGCATTGGCGATGTCGGGCAAGCAGGCCGCCAAGGGCGCTGGCGGCAAAGGCAAGAAGGGAGCCAAAGGCGGCGCCGAGGAGAAGAGAGAAGATGTGCTTCAGGCTGTCGTATGTAGCAGATGCGCCTCGAACTTGCTTGGTTGTAACTGACAGACTTCCGTGGCTAGATAATTGCAGACACTTTCCAGGACCGGTACACGCCCTTCACGCTCGACAAACCAAGATGCCTCCTCCCGTTGGCCAACACCCCGATGATCGAATACACCCTGGAGTTCCTGGCCATGAACGGCGTCCAGGACGTGTTCATATACTGCGGCCGACATATTGAGCAGGTGGAGGACTATATCTACGATTCTCCACGTTGGCGGCCAGGAAGCAAGATCTCGCCCTTCTCGACCCTCGAGTTCATCCGCGTCTCGGACGCCCACTCGGTCGGCGACTTCCTTCGAGACCTCGACAAGCGCGGGCTGATGAGCAGCGACTTTATCCTCGTCCACGGCGACCTCGTGGCGAACATCTCTCTAGACGAGGCGCTCGCCAAGCATCGTGCGAGGAGAGAGGCGAACAGAGAGGCGATCATGACCGTGGTGCTGCGCTCTGCCGGCGAGGACGACCATCGAACGAAGAGTCATGGCATAACACCACATTTCCTGGTAGATCCGACCACAAGCCGGTGTCTGCACTATGAGGAGACACATCCCCTTCAGAGTGACCACTACATCACCCTCGATCCGACCCTGCTCGAAGACCATACCGCGCTCGAGATGCGGAGTGATTTGATCGACTGTGGCATCGATATCTGCACCCCGGACGTGCTAGCACTTTGGTCGGAGAGTTTCGACTACGAGCTGCCGCGGAAGAACTTCCTCCATGGTGTGCTCAAGGACTTTGAGCTGAATGGCAAATACATCTACACCGAGATCCTCGACAGCGGCTACGCAGCACGAGCAAGCAACCTGCAGATGTACGATGCTATTAGCAAAGACATTCTAGGCCGCTGGACGTTTCCTCTCGTGCCGGACTCCAACCTGGTCATGGACCACACCTACAGGAGATCCAAGGGCGACGTGTGCTTGGAGGATGGCGTGGTCATATCCCCCAGCAGCCGCATCTCGAATTCCGCGTTTGGTCAGAGAAGCAAACTGGGCAGTGGAAGCACGGTGACGAACAGCGTCATCGGCAGGAGATGCAAGATCGGAAAGAACGTGCACATCCAAAACAGCTACATCTGGGACGATGTAGTTGTTCAGGACGGAGCGTCAGTATACCGGTCGGTGGTTGCGAATGCTGTCACAGTGGGCAAGGGTACCACGATCCCGGAAGGGACGCTTTTGTCGTATGGTGTCCAAGTCGGGGACAACATCCAACTCGCAGTAAACAACGCCAAGTTCTCTTTGCGGGCGGGAGACGGTAGCCCTGTGAAGACGGACGCCAAGCTCCTCGGTGCAAATGGGAGGGGAGGGCTATACACCGAGTCAGACGACCTCGACAGCGACGAGGAGGAAGACGAAGACGATCCATCTACCCTGCAGAAGTCGCTAATCTACTCACTCGCCGGCCTCAGCCTGTCCACATCTTCTATATCGACGCTCTCCACCTCGGGCGACAGCGACTCGGAGATAGAGGAAGCGGTCGCAGAACTTCAAGAAGCCGATCCAACGGCATCAACCTCGGACAGCTCGACGCGCATGCGTCTCAGCTCCCTCGCACTCTCAGACGATTCGAATACAGGACGTACGGGCGCTTTCCACGGCGATGCGGTGACGGGCCTTCTTGACTCCCTCCGCGCGGACGACACCTCGGATTTCGACGGTGCCAAACTCGAGTTCATGGGTCTGCGACTCGCCAATGACGCCTCGGACTCGGCCATGAGGCGCGCCATAGCAGTGGCCTTTGCCCGCCGCGCAGCCGAGTTGCTAAATACGCTCGAGCCGACAAAAGCCGCCGAGAATGCGCTCCTGTCAAAGAAAGGCGCGGTCAAGTTTGTGCGCGAGGTGGGTGTCGGCGGGGGCGAGCCCGAGCAGGTGGAGTTCGAGCTCGCGCTGCAGAAGACGCTGGTGGCGCTGGTGGCGGCCAAGAACCTGGAGCCGGCGAGGGCCGGCGCGCTGCTGGCTGCGCTGCTGCAGCAGCTGTACAACCAGGACGTGCTGGAGGAGGAGGGCATCCTGGCCTGGTGGGGCGACAAGCGTGCTTCCGAGGGGGAGAGCATGGCTGCCATTAGGGACAAGTGTCGTGTGCTGGTCGAGTGGTTGGAGAATGCGGACGAGGAGGACAGTGACGAGGAGGATGACGACGACGAATAGGAGTTGTGTGTTTGGCTTGATTCTTCTTCGGGTGCATATCTCCTGGAAATCTTGTTTGCAGTGTGTTAAGCTGGTAAGCCATGCATGCTTGACTCCTCTTAGGTTTCGTGAAGCTGGACGACTCATCGTAAGGTTTCTTGAAGCTGGACGAACTAAGACCAAAACCCTTTTCGCAAGGAATGGGACCCATTTTGACGACTTCAAACGGCGAGACCTGGGGCGAAATCGAAATCGAAGATGTATAAAGTAAGATGTGTGCGTCTCGCTGCTCAACGTCTTGACCCTGTGTTCCTCCCACACTCTTCTTCCCTCTTCCTCTCCATTCTTGAGTTGCCGATTACTCGCTTTCCTCTTCTTATATTTTTTTTTTTTTTTTGGCTGTGCTAGTAAACTGCGTTTGACAGTCCATCTACGCGTTCTTCTCCCCCCTTAGTCTAGGGCCTTCGCTGGGGCAGCTGGAAGCTGCCGCATAATTATTCCCATCTCCTTCAAGGCACGGTCGACCCGCGTGACCATGGATTCGATTCTCCCTCCCGAGCCCATCGCCGAGGACATCGCCAGGCTGACCAGCCTCGGCATCCACATGTGGCAACACCTGAAATGTCTCCAGAACGCCATCGCGGCCTTGACAGGTGCCGGTACCTCCAACGACACCCTGAACCATCTGGTAGCCGTCATCCGCCAACGCCTGGAGTCCGCGCGGCGTAGGATTCGCGCGCGTGAGTGGCGGTGTATCTCCTGGCATGACCTGTACCCGGACCCTACAGACGATTACGACGCCCTCGACTGGATCGCACAGCATGCATTGTTCGACAGATGGAGTGAACGGCACGAGCACCAACGGATCGTGCTGCAGCTGTACTGCGAGCTCAGCGAAATCGGCGAGCGCTTCCAGGTCGCGTTCCAGCTCATTCTGTCGGAGGAGACGTTGTCCGACGAAATGCGCCGCCGGGTCGAGCGCTTGTGCGCCAGCTACGAGACCGTGGTCTACCCCCGCCAGTGGTTTATTGACCTGCTCCTCGGACTGCCCCTTGGACCCGAGGAGACTTGGGCCCCTCTTTGATCATGTCGCTAACACGCCTTGTCCGCGGTCCCATCTCCCCGCGCTCCCAACCCCGGGAGAGATCCGGTGTCGATTGCCCTTGCATGACACCACCGGTTCGCGCGCAGCACACGATGTCTGGCTTTTGGCTTTTTTCTTATGCTGTGGCTTCACATTTTTGGCATTTGAGGTGGACTCTGCTTGCTGGAAGCAGTTTTGCTAGCAATACTTTACGCATTAGCGGCATGCCTGGGCCAAGGCCACACGGTACGCCGGATCGCAAGAGCGACGGCGCAGGAAGAGGTTGGGTTCAACGATGCGGATTCGCAATACCCTTATGCTGATGACACCTGGGCCTTTTGATGGGTTTGGGGGATTATTTCGTGCGTTGCTGAAGGAAGACCTATTTTCGTTGGCATATGGCACCATGGCGGCATGAGCTGGGAACAGGAGGGCGACGGGTTCAGACTGGGTACTTCGGGCTGAGGGCGGATGAGCCTGGGAGCAGAGCGCCTCTATGTAGCCGGGAGACTCGCAGACAGTTGTTCCAGCATCCCTGGCTGAGGCTCACGGCATGGGTACTTCGCATTGGCTTCAGTAATGTGCAATAGTTTTGGTACAAATTATGCTATCACTGGATTTGAATCACACAAATAAATGTGCAATACCGTGAGTGCTTGCCTCAGTGTCGTAATCTGATGTCGTTTTAATAAGGGTACCACGTGAACAGGCACGTGTGACCCTCGCGCCGTCTTCAGTTGTGGGTCCCAGCTTGAACCTTAACTCACCTCTGCCTGGTCTTACACTCAACACTTCCTCAGCCACGCTCTCACAGTCCCAGATCCTTTCCGTTGATTTTATCTGAGGCCTTGATTTCTTTTCTCTATTCAAATACAATCTCTCCCTCTTGACAGGCTGGCTTGAACGGCGCTCCCAAGTCCAACGAAAATGTCGTCCTCCACTAAGAGAAAGGAGGCACCTTCGGGGAACTCTGGCGGGCAGGGCAAGAGAAATAAGGTACCTTGACTCAACCATTTCACAAAGTGGCGTGTGCTGACACGAGACAGCGCTCTGGCAATGATAACAAGTGGAGGAATTCACATCAGCCGAATAAAGAGGGCTTGCTGGAAGGCGTCGTATCACCAGGTGAGACCGGAGTCTGGGTGAGCTGCGCCAGAGGCCAAGAAGGTAAAGCGGCGCGGGAGGTCGTTGCCATGTTTGACGAGGTATGTCTTATCTCCTACAGCCGGGTAGTAGAAGGGTTGCTACGGGACGCCCAAGGAGGCGGTTGCTAAGGGCAGACAGTACGCCGAGATCCTCTACGGAGTGAAACCACAGGGCGAAGAGGCTCCGGCCGAGGACGACGAGGAAGAGGACATCGAAGCCTCGGTCAAGCGGGAGCTCGACGCCATGAAAGCGACGGGGAAGGAAGCCAAGGCCGCCGGCCGCATCTTCACGCCGGTCAAGATGAACGTGGCGTGCCTGTTGTTCGTGCGGACCAGGTCGCCGGTCGAGCCGGTCCAGTTCGTCAAGCGCATCTGTCAGGACGCCAAGTCCGGGGAGCAGAGGACGAGGAGTCGGTACGTGAACAGGCTTGTGCCTATGACGGCCGTGGGCAAGGCGACGGAGCAGGGGCTCGTTGATCTGGCCAGGAAGGTGCTGGGAGAAGTCTTTGACCTCCGCGGGGAGAAGACGGATGGCGATGCCACTGCCGCCGGCGTGCAGGACCAAGGAAATTCGGCGGATGATGGTACGGCGAAGAAGGATGGTTCTGACGGACCCGCGCCTTGCTCGGTATGTACCAACCGTGATGCAAAGTTGAGTCGCAAGCGCGCATTCTGACACCCTGGAACAGTTCGCTATCCGTCCGAGTATCCGCAACAACAACACTCTCAAGCGGGACGTCATCATCAAGGAAGTCGCCAGCTTGATCAATAATCAGCGACACAAGGTGGACCTGGATAAGCCGGATAAGGTAGTTCTCATTGAGGTCTATCAGGTACGCCTCCTCCAGTTGTAATCCCTATGTTCGTAGGCGGTCACTAACAAAGCTTGGCAGAACGCCGTCGGAATGAGTGTAGTGGATGGAGACTACTGGAACGAGCTGAAGAGATACAATCTGACTGAGCTCTACAGCCACGCCAGCAAACAGGGGCAGGAGGAAGCCAAGCCGTCAGTTGGCGAGGATGCGAAGCCATCAGATGCTGAGGATAAGAACTAGCGAGTTGCTCTCTGAGACTCACCTGAGTTCAAGACCCGATAGCTGATACGAGCCAAGTACGTATGCAGGCTAAGGCTACTTCGGTAGCCGGCTCGGCGCATGCCGCAGACATGAGAGCACTTGGAAACGATGGCAGGGGGAGATTGTTTTGCAATGCACTCTTAGGCTCCTGGGACTCGCAGATGCCAGAAGCTAGATAGGACATACCCTCCGCCGCACAGAGGCTATTCGAATATTACTTTGCCATGACTGCATTGATTACAGTGTGTAGCAAGATAACCACTCAGCCATGGAGAGCAGAAGAGCGGTGTCGAGCGACACAAGGACGTAAAAGGAGTACCCCTAACCCTCACGAAACCCCTGCGAATGCGGGGAAATGGCGCTAAGCCCTATTGTGACAATTTTGGCGAGCAGGGTTGCAATTGGTACAGCACTCGGCCCGTGGGTCGATCTGGTGGAAACGAGCCTCCAGGTTCATGTCTCGACTCTCGAGCTAACAAGAGCGAGCTCGCTTCTTCTTGCTGATGCGGTGTGCTGACACCCGGTAGAACGGACCACTAACAAGCGAGATGCGATCTTACCTAGAACACCGGAACTTTTGCTTCGGCGCCAGTCCGAAGGAGGAAGGTCGTTACCGGTCGTTTCAGTCCACCGTAGCGCGCCCGCGTCTCTGCCAAGCAGCGCGTTCAAGCTTTTGAGCCTGTCTGCGAAATAGTGTCGGGGGTTTCCGTGGCTGCTCATTGGAGAAGGGCCTTGGGCATACGTCGACGTCGGAGCGAAAGAGTCATACAGAAGCGAGAAGCATAGCGGATACTCACTCAACTCAACGGTATCCTGGACGAAGGAGTAGGTATGGCGTTGCGATATCGAGCCGTCAGTCATGAGCCCTGGGGAAGGGATGCAAGTCGAGTCCCAAAAGAGGAAAGGCGAACGATGGCGGGAGAACGCTGCAGTGCGGTTCGGCCGTCTCGCTAAGGCTGGCCAATCATGAATTCCCCGTCTCGCTTCACCATGTTCGTTCTTCTGCATTCGCAGTTTACACTAAACTTCACAGCGTGGTTGGCCTTGCGTGTTTCGAGACAGCCGATTGGACCGTCATCGGATTGCCTTGAAGGACACGCTTGGATCTTGCGAAGTCTGATTCAGATACCAAAAGTCATGCAAAGGGATGGCTGGAGACACGAATCCTCCGATGCACAACCTACCTTAGGCCCGGGTATCCCCATGACCGCGATACTGTCTCCATCTGTCCCCCCGCCCCCCAGTTATTGAGAAGGAGAAAATGTCGGAGGTTGCTGCGGGCCGTCTGCTCCTGGTTTCCTTTCTGGTTCGCAGGCCCGCCCCCTTCTGCATTTCTAACAGCTCACATCTTCACTAATGACGGTCCGCCGCCCCTTGCCGCTCGCTTCGCTTGCCTCCTCATTCGTCACCGCTGTCTGGCCGCCGTCCTCGCGTCTAAGCGTACGGACTGTGGCCCTTCTTGGCGACCCGAGTGGAATGGTTGGGTCTACTGGAGTACGTAGGTGTGGTTCCATAAACGCTTCTGCCGCCTTTTGGTATGCTTTGCTTCAGAGGTAACGTTGTGGATGTCGACGCTGAGCGAACACCATGCTCAGACGCGGTCTCTAACCTTGAAAGAGATCATGTCCGGGACGTCTGTTGCCGGTCCACGACGACTTGGACAATATCCCTGTGCTGCCGGGCATCATCCTCTTTTCTTTCTCGACTTGTATTCTGAAATGCACCTCCTGAATAATAAATACATGGGAGCAACCGACAACTTGCATTTGACGTCCTTTATGTTCGGTGGCCGACGCCTTGCTCTCCCTTCTCGCTTGTTCTGCCCTCACTCGGCTTCACCTGCATTCTTTCCGGGCCGTTTCCTTGCTAAGCCCTGTGCCAAAAGGGCCATCACCCAACGACAGCGCTTGACGGATAACGCCTCTTCGTTTCGGTATACCACCCCATAGGCCAGAATTTTGTGTGTTTGGTTGTCGACTTCCCCAAGCCACTCCCACTCGCTGTTGTCTGATACCGCCCCCTTCCCAAAAGTACCGGCGAAGCTCTAATCTCCCCGTCGTCCCTTGCCCTCCGGGGAAACAAGCGTCATTTTAAACGTCCGAAACCTCTTTGTCGCGCAAGATCCGCCATGTTCCACCGAGTGTCGACATGACAAGAGTGCCACGGGTTTCACTGCAGTACAACCTCGCCTGTTCCGTCGCTCCATGTGCCAACCATGGACCGAGCAGATCGCCATGGCCGTATCAAGGGCGATCGATGACCCTGACGTTGTCATCCGTGGATTTCGGCCCGTCTACTCGTCTAAGCTGCACCGGGTATATGAGGTGCTCCTCTCCGATGGCAACACCCTGGAGCTGGTCATGCCACCTCCGTCCATGTTGAAATTGCTACGGTCGGAGCGGCAGAATATCGATTTTGAAGCTGTGATCGTCCAATGGCTTCGTACGCTTCTGGCAGCAGAAAGTCCTCTCAGTCCAGGATCAGCCCGGGACGAAGATGAGGGGGATGCTTCATCCCACCGCAAGGACATGGAGAGGAGTACATCCAGTGTCACTGTCAGCAAACAACTTCAGTCGGAGGACTTGTCCTCGATTGACAAGTCTGAATTACTAGCCTTGCTCCCAGAACTAGTTACTCGGTCTGTGACTTCCACGACTTTGGATGCTCCATACAGCATATGGCGACCGAGGAGTGGCATGGCCATCAACTCCCAAGCCCCTGATTGTCTGACAAAAACCCTTCGAGCCGAGATCGACATCCGACTAGGAGAGTTGACTCGGCAGTTCGCTAAAATCCAATCACCAACCACCCGCTTTGGACATGCGGCGACTGTTCTTGCCTCAGCCGAGCCGGTTGCATCCACGAAGCATGGAACCCGGTCGTCCACGCCATCAGCAAGCGGCTCAGCGGAGGGATCCCGTACCTGGTCGGCAGCGTTCAACTTGATGTTTGAAGGAGTTTTGCGGGACGCGGAAGACATGGGAATAATGCTGGCCTACTCGATGATTCGCAAGCATCTCACACGGTTCAGCTACATGCTCGACGACGTTACAGTCCCATCGTTAGTTCTTGTTGATGGGATGGAGGATCAGAATGCCCTCGTGTTTGTCGTGCCTACGCATACTACAGAGAAGGAAACCCAGAGGACCAGCACCCGCGCGAGACCACATGGTGACGAACGGTCGAGTGAAGAAGGGAAGCAAAGAGAGGAACGAGAAGAGGGAGCCAGTCCGCTTTGTCATGACCTTGAAGGCAAGGGTGGCCATCCTACCCCGGAAGTCGCATGCGAACCAAAGTACCAAGTCGTCGGTCTTCGTGACTGGAGTAATGCCGTCTTCGGCGACCCCCTACTGTCGACAGCGTTCAGCAACAACCCCTCGAAGGAACTACTCAACGGGTTCTATGGCAGCAAGACCGACAACCACCAGTCAACAAATCCGAAGAGCGAGGAGAAAAACGACTCCACCAAGACGAGACTGCTATTATACCAAGCCTACCACGCGACCGTCGCCATAGTGACGGAGTTCTACCGACCACAGAGCGACAGTACTGCCCGTGAGCTGGCTGGCCGAAGGAAGCTCACCGAGGCTCTGATGAAGCTCGAAGAGGTCGAGGATGACCCAAAGCACAGCAGACATAGGAGACCGAGTGGCGAGATGTCGCCGGCCAAGAAGCTCAAGGTGGAGGAGAAGGAGGCGCCTTCATCGTCGAGGAGGCATGAGACTACGACCAAGGAGGCATAGACAAGATACCCATTCAATATCACGTTCAAGAGTGCCGTACATTGTGCGTGTGCCGGGCGCAACCCTATCACAGGGCATTGCACATCCGTGTAGCATACTCGCAAGGCACCAAGAAACGACTGAAAGCTCACCATGGCACGCCGCCGTCTGCTCCCCTTCAACACCCTCGCAATAGACCCAGCCCGGCGTTGTCAACTTTAGAAGGGAGCCGGACTCGGGTAAGTCTTCTAACGTTGTATACGAGCCCAAGAAGTCCTGTAGTCATAGAAATAGAGAGGAACCATTGGAAAGATTTAATATCTACGGAAAGGAGTTTTTTGCAGACAATAGGCAAACACCATACTCTCTTCGCTGCCGCACATCCAATGCTCGTGCCGTGTCGGCAGTCACCGGATGCGATCTATGCGTGTAAAGAATAGGGAGTCTCACATCGTCACCGCATCGCTCAAGCGACACGTCTCCGAGTTCGGGGGGCACGAGTTCGACCATCGACTGCCGTCGGTCGGGTCCGAGGAAGAGAACCAGTGTGTACTGCGAGCTCATCTCGTGCAGGAGATCGAAGTCCAATTTGGTAAGCGACGTAGCTGCGTCCGAGCAGTAATCGAAGATGGACGCGAATGTCCCCGTGGTAAGGAAAATGGTCTCCAGAGAAAGCTCTTTGACCGCCGCCAGGCACTTGACGAATCCGAGCAAGTCTGCTTCCCTAGCATAGACACCTCGAAGTCTGCAGCGAGACAGGTTCGACAGACTGTCGGATCGGGCGACATCCTGCAGAAGCCTCTCGTGCGTCCATTCCAACCGCATGGGCGGTGTCGGTCTTGAGGTAGTGTGACGACAGACGTACTGCAGATCCAAGTCCTCGAGCGACCCCAAGACGTCTAAGAGACGTGCCAGCGATGTCCAGTCGCCTTCGGCTTCCCAGGCCGGTACGTCACGCTGCAGGGCTTCTCGTCTTGACACGGGCCTGTCGTTGTTTTGTCCTCCAGCCGCCGTCAGCGGAATATTTCTTACGCACATCGAGAGCGACCGGACCGCTGCAAGAGCTCGCCTCAAGCCCGGAGCGTGCCAGTCAACGACGTCGAGTTCCTTGCAAGACACGCTGAGATATAGGTGTCCGGGCCCGCGGCAGATGTTTAGGGCTTCGACCTGCAGGCGACTCGCACCCAGGGCGTGGAAAACCACATCAAAAGTGCGCACGTCGGCAGTGTGTACTATTTTGAAGTCAAAGCGGTATGCGCGCTGGACTTCTCCCGCCCGAGTTCTGGGATCGGGAAGAGCAGGCGCCGAGTCTAACGACAGCGACAGCAGCCTCCCGGTCGCACCGTTCCTGACGAGTCCCTCAAAGGCGCGGCTCAGCAGGGATATCGCGTCCTGCCTTGATGGCAGCCGTCTGTCCTCCCAGGCGGGTACGTTCCGCGGCCATTCGTCGATGGCACTGCTGCTGATGGTGACCTCCTGAACAGCGGCGCATAGGCCCCCGGCCTGCGTCGCATCTGCGAAAGCCCGCAGCGCCTGTTCTGTTAGGACCACGTACTTCTCTCGAAAGAAGGCCCTGAAGTGATGCGACGAGGCGCACCTCGCCGCCGTTGTCCGGGAGGTTAAGCGGAGCTGGCATATCGAGGGCAGGTCCAGGAACTCTAGAATCTCGTCTAAGAGCTCGAGAGGGAGCTCCTCGAGGGACGGACTCATTAAATCAGTGTCGTTCCGGCGGGCGATATTTCCTTGAGGCGTAGCTCACTGCTGAATGATGTTGGAGGTTGAAAAGGTAGACGTGACTCAGAAGATCATACGCGGGTTGGATGCGGTGGCTGCCATCCTTGACCTTGAATTCCAGGTCAACCCGGAATTTGTTCCCTGTGCCGAAGTCTCATCGCCTGTTTTCTGCGGCGCAGCTCGCAGGCGTTTGAACCCCATACAAAGTAAGCTCGAACAGCCAACAGGCATACTTACCAACGAGCTGCATTTGGGGGTCGACTTGATAGAGACGGGTCCCTTGAAGAATTTTGGGAGAGGATTACAGCGATGGCAGTCTTCCTAGATGGTCATCCATGTGCTCACAGTCTGCTAAGGGACGTAAGGTAACTAGCTCGATCCAGCTTGTCGGGCAGACAACGCCATCGAAACCACCCACACGTGGCAGTCTTGGCTCGTTCAGGGGTAATCCACTCCGCAATACCGGATCGTCAGTTGCCAGGGTTGCGCACTGACACATTTGCAGGCTGTAGGAGTCGCACGATATGAACGCTAACAACTGGCGGTGTGCAATAGCACTGGAAGCAAACAAGCGAGAAATTCTAGTCAGTGGTCGACATTTCAGATAAGCAGGCAACGCTTCGTTAACAACTTGAAGAGTGCCTTAGTTGTGCAGGTGCTGGAACCAGGAATACTTCACGGCGGCTTGTTTGTTATCTTATCACACCTCTTAACGCGTCAGGCGCGTAGGGAGGGGCAATTAATACCCCTGACTAAGATGCGCGTCCGTGCTTTGATACTATGCCCAGCAAGAAACAAGACGCTCGCCGAAACCCATGCTTCTCATGACAGATGAACGAACATAACCTCCAAGAAGTCTACCTTTTTCCAGTAACGGCAATCATCCTATACATACTACGTCTTCAAATTTGCTTCGGACAAGGTCCCGGCATGAACGTGAAGATTAACGTGGAGACCGCGCAACCCACACTTGGCACGCTAGTGAGCCAAGTCAGCATCTAAATCGAAGTTAGCTCCGTCCATGTTGAGCTTCGAGAGCTGCTTGATGCAGGGGAAAACGACGTCGACGTTGCTTTGTTTCATCGCCGCAGAATCTGTCCAGCTGCTCACTGCTCTCGGAGCATGTTGGCCTCCTGGAACGATTGTCATCCAAGCCTACGAATAGAGCCCGTGGTTTCTCGAATGGCCCGTACCTTGCTAGAGGTAAAATCATCTTGATGGTCCTAATTTAGATGATATCGGATATTCTCCCCCCTCCCTTTTTCACATTTTGGGGGTTTTGCATTCCACCATCCCTATCTACGCGCCCAACTGTGTTCGGTCATCCAATAAATTGGTCAAACAAGCGTGAGGCAACCAGCGCAGAGCGGCAAACATCTGAGGGCACATGCCGAAGCGCCTGTGTCTGCTTGTCTCTAAACCGATCACGTCCTCTTGCACGACTGTGGTGACAAGTTCTGGGCAAACCCACTGTGGATGGCTTCAGTCCCTCACCTCCGCTTCTACTAGCTGTTTTCTGCACCAGCTTGCCTCCTTTGGCGATAGCCCGGTGAAAGGGTCCCCGCAATGTACTCACCCGACACGGAGCAGCGCAGTTCGCGCCGTCGCCCAGAGCTCAACATCAACACCTCGTCGACATCTCGAGAAGCCAGGGACCGGCTGGACAGAGTTCCGCAGACGCCGCCCAGAGGCAAGCCACCAACGTCCTCCAGAGCCAAGCCCACCACATCGCATCGGGCGCTTAGGATGCCGACGAACCCCACGAGGGATGCGCGAGACATCGAGACCTTCCTCGACAGCTTGACCCCGATCGGCACGTCCAACAAGGAGAATGACCGTCCTGCCGAGCCACTCCAACCGAACTACCGCGACTCCCACGACCTCTCCTTGTCGCCACGACAGGTCACTCGAGACTCGCTAGTCACAAACATGCTTCTGTCCCTCGACCAGTTCTCAATGGGCCAACTCAATGGCCCGTTCGGCGGCGCCAACAGGCCAGCATACGATGACCCGAACGAGTTTTCGTCCTTTAGCGGCGATCACGGGGGCAGGTCCACGACGTTCAATTCCAGGTCTGGCCGCCCGGCCGGCCATTCATACTCTTACAGTTCGGACCTCGAAGGAGCAGACGACTCCAGCAGGATATCGAGCCAGCCATCTCGTGGCCGGAGGAGCAACAGCAGCTCCGGCTTCCAGTCGAGCCTCGGCCGGATCAACAGCATGCGTGAGGTCTCTCACCACCGCCACAGTCCACCGACCACGAGGCCATTGCACTCAAGGAGCGGGAGAGGCAGCAAGAGCAGCAGTACGAACAGCATCGACCCGGGTTATGCCCAGGTCCTGAGCAGCCAGCGGTGGGCTCAGGGATTTGGTGCGAGGTCGTCTAGCTTCGATTATGGACAAGGACGAGCGTCCACAGCGACAGGGGCGCAAGCACCTTGGCACGTCGAATTCTCCAACTCCTTCTTCAACGACGAACTCGATGCCGCCCCGACACCGACAGTACCGGGCGGCCCGAGGCGGCTAGCTACCGTACCATCCCTGCCCGTCCTACCGGTCGCCGAGCCGCCGAAATCACCTATCAAACCCCATGGCTTGGAGAGGAAACGCAGCTCCAAGTCCTCAAAGAGCGTAATAGTCGGAAGGAAGGCAGATGCAAAATTCAATACAGCCCGCAACGCCCCCCCTCTACCGGCCTTTGATCTGGATTCTGCTCCAGCGCCTCACGTCGGCTACGAAAAGTCGAAGGAGGTGGCGCCGCCAGTTACTGCCGCCGCCGCCACACCCGCGAAGGACAAGCCGGGCTTCTTCAGGAGGATGTTCGGCTCGTCCAAGAATCACACCCCGACCAGCACCAGCCAACCTTCGTCGTCCGCCTATTTATCCTCGACTTCTGTCGACACGTCGGGGAGCAGAACTTCACAACACCGCAACTCGATGAAGTCGCAGTCGACCCCGCCCTCTCGCGAGTCGCATCATTCCACGACGCATGGCCTGCAAAAGAAGACATCCTCCTTCTTCCGACGTCGAAAACAATCTGTCTCCGACGCCGAACCACCTCCTTTACCTCTGCCACCGCAGGTCGTGATTCCCACGGTGAAGCTGCCTGTTGCCAAGTCGGAGCCAGAGTTGCTGTCTGCCAAGCCTGAGCCTAGTCCTATAACAAGTCTGCGACGGGCTATGGATCCCTTTCTTCATAGCGATCCCAACACCCCGAATGCCGCCACGCCGGGTAGTCTTCCGTCTCCCCTTCAACAAGAGCTTGCAGCCGAGCCCTCGCCAGAAGTTGCTCCGGAGCCATCCCCGAGAGCTGACAGGGAAGAGGAGCATCGCAGGCGTACCACGAGGGGGTTCTCTCCGGATTACGAGCCGAGTCCCAAGGCACTGATAAGAACAGTCCGGACCGATTCTGACGATGAGCGAAAAGATATGGCCCTGCACTCGGATACACCTACCAGAAACCCTCCACAACCCCCCAGCATGACTCGCAACGGCTCTTTTTTCCACGATAACAGTGATGAGGAGTCAAGTCCGCGGAGGCATGGCAGCAGAGTCGCTCAGGTGGACAGGGGGGACAAAGAGCTGCGAGTTGACAACCTAACTGGCGATGTACGAGGTCCCAGGCTTTCCGCGAAGTCTTCTCAAGTGTCAATAAGCACCCGTGAAGGCCCCAACAAGGCCAAGTCCGGACAACTCCTTTCTCCAACTTCGCCAACCAGGAGCGAGGAGGCGAGGTCGAGCTTGGCGCTCCCGATCGAGGGTACTTTAGCCTCTGGCCCTGCCAGTCCGACGGATTCGCTGTATCAGTCGGCTGTCAGCCTGCCAAGCGTGAAGGTAGACAGCGCCGAGCCCAGCCCAGAACTGAAGACTGCAAAGTCGATCGACGAGCCGGACTTTGTGGTCGGAGACCCTACTGAGGACGACATGCAAAAGGCACAAAAGATCTACGACGGTAACGAGGACTTTATCCAGAAGGAGAGGGCGGCAGCGTGGATGGGTGAAGAGGGACCGGTACGTCAGCGGACGCTAAGGGCTTACATGGATTTGTACGATTTCCAGGACAAGAGCGTCGTTGCCAGCTTGAGGCAGGTCTGCAACCGTCTCGTGCTCAGGGCCGAGACGCAGCAGGTGGACCGCATTCTGGTCGCTTTTTCGAAGCGCTGGTGTGACTGCAACCCGAATCATGGCTTCAAGGCGACAGGTAAGCGCCTTTTCGCACATATTGTCCGTCGTGCTGGCTAACATATCGTAGACGTCATTCACACCATTTGCTATTCCATTATGCTCCTCAACACCGATCTGCATCTGGCTGATATCGAGTCGAAGATGACCAAGAGCCAGTTCGTGAAAAACACGATGACCACCATCAAGCAGGCGATCGGCGAGTCGGGCCAGGAAGCCTTCGAACGCCCAACCATTCTGCCTAACAAAGGCCAAAATCTTCAGGTCGACGGTGATAGTCGGACTTCAGTCGAGCATGACCGACCAGCCGGCTTCCGCGCGTCTTTCCTGCCGCCTCCTAGGCCCGAGTCAGCGCTCGGGACGTCATCGAACTCGACCAACGAGAGCTGCGGTCCATTGGTGAAAGCTCCGTTCGACGGTCCTCTACGCGCATGGGAGGGCCAGGTCGAGTTGGTCTTGAAGGACATCTACAACTCCATCCGCGACGAATGTCTTCCTCTCTTCGGTGCCGAGGCCGCTCCGACGCCGCATACTGGCGGAGGTCTGTCAGTGATGGGAATGCTCAAGCGGAGCCCCAGCGTACTGAGCAAAGCGCCCTCTGAGAGCGCCTCGTCACTAAGAGGTCGCATTTCGGAGAATCCCCGAGCCAGCGCGTCACGGTGGACCTCCAAAAGCCGCTCGCGACAGAGAGGGTTTGGCAATGGATTCTCCTCTAGCAGAACGAGCTTCGAGGATGGCAACTCGATATGGAGCCCGACTGAGTCTTCGGCGACATGGAGTCGCTACTCGCTGGGTAGGACCCACGCGTCCATGTCCATGGATTCCTTCGGCTCAGGATATCCGCGCGGTGACTACCAGCAGTCCATTGGCTTTGCGAACGCGCTGAGCCAGGCCATCATCCGCGAAGACAACGACCTATACCCGTCCAGCAGTGCCGGAGACGAGGTCAAGCCGGCGCAGCTACTGGAGGACGAGTCCCTCGAACTTGCGGGCTCGCCCTGGGTCAAGGAAGGCATGGTCGTCCACAAGCATCATCTCGACGGCATCGACAAGAAAGCCAAGGATAGGGCTTGGACTGAGGTGTTTGCGGTCATCCAGAAGGGACAGATGAGCCTCTTCTCCTTCACTCCCAACAAGTCTCTCCGCCACAAGAAATCGCGGCTGGCAGGCGGCGGTACAGCTCCGAAGAACAAGGTCGTCGTCGGCGGCGGTAACTGGCAAGAAAACGCCACCAACCTCGGCACCTTTGTTCTCAAGCAGACCTTGGCATCAACCCTCCCTCCGCCGGGCTACTCCAAGGGCCGGCCCCACGTCTGGGCCCTGTCGTTGCCCACCGGCGCCGTCCACCTCTTCCAAGTCGGCACGCCGGAGATCAGCATCGAGTTCGTCAACGCAGCCAACTACTGGAGCGCCCGCCTGTCCACCCACCCGCTGGTGGGCGGCATATCCAACATCGAGTACGGCTGGAGCGAGGCCATCATCAACAACGTCCTCGTGCAGGCCATCGACGAGGGCAACCAGGCCTCCCTCGGCCACCGGCCCAACACCAGCATCAGCAACAACAGCCTGAAGGGCGGCGGCCACTCCCGCCCCGGCAGCGCCGCTAACGCCGCATCTATCATGTCCAGCGCCGGCGCCGTCGGCACGACCGGTGGACCGCGCCGCATGTCCATCCGCTCGGCGAGCAGCGCGCGGAGCCACAGCTTCGACTTCCCGCGCCCGGGCAGCGGCAGCTCGGGCGCGCTGGGCGGGATGACGCCCGGCTCGGGGTCGTCGTCTCGGCACGCGAACAATAATAAATTGCCCGGCGACCGTATCCACATCGCCGAGTGGACGCCGCCGGCGCAGAGCCTGAGGGCGAGCACGGCGTCCGAGACGGAGCAGCTGCGGATACTGGAGGGATACGTCAGATCCGTGGAGGAGGAGCTGCAGGGGCACAACGGGCTGCGGAGTCCGATGCTGCTGGCCTTTAGTCCGAGGGGGGCGAACGCGGTGAAGGCGATGAGCAACTGGCAGAAGAAGAGCCAGTACCTGCTGCGGGAGATCGGGAAGTACCGGACTTATGTCGAGGCGCTTAGGCAGGCGCAGACAAGGAGGGAGGAGGTGTGTGCGGAACGGGAGAAGGCTAGGCGGGCGGCGATGGGGGAGGAGGTTAGTTTGAGTGGGGAGGAGGAGGGTGTGGGTCAGGGTGAGGGCGAGGATCGCAGGCGTGAGGAGGTTGTGGCGTGAAGACCTGAGCGGTTCTCGTGGTGCTATTGGCCGACGACTTTGGTATCGTCCGTGGTGATGGACGTACGGTTTCGCTTCTCTTGTGACATAGGTTTCGAGATACGGTTGGTAATTAATGATTCATGGCAGCGGGGGCTGGCTGGTTGGGCCCAGCACGACATGCAGTGTACAAAAAGAACATCTCCGTTTGGGCAAGGTGCCGATCCATGAAGCGTGATGCGTGAATGCGGGTTCATGTTGAGCAGGCAATGTGTTGGGCCAGTAGCTCCCGGTTGTGAAAATCTATCACCGTCTGAGGTTTGTTGAGGGGCTCCAGTACTTCTTCTGCGGCACTGCTCTTCGGACGGACGTGGATCTGCAGGACCGTTTTTCGTGATATTTTGCCAGGCGCTCGCGTCCGCGTATGAATATGTTCTCGTGGTTTCTTGGATGGCTGCTTTCGGACTACGGATCGGATACGTTGTTCGAGACATCCGGAGTGCGAAAATGGGCGTGGCTGTGAATGCTGTGCGTAGCCAAGCAACCAAAGCAATGTTTACACCTGGTTGTCCATCCGTTCCATACAGCATACTACAAGAACCTTGGTGGTCGTGCTAGACATTGCGCATGTTTACCTTAGAGCTTGCTTGCTTCATCAGGCTGCTGATAACTCAACCCATGACAGCAACAACAATCCGAAAGTTGAGCAGCCAGCATGGCGCTAAGATGAGATTGCCCTACATCAGATACAAAGCTTAGAATTATCACGGCGAAGACGGTACTGTCCGACCGCAGGAACAGCACCTGTGTCCGCAAGCTAGACGACTGATATCAGAGTAAGTGGTTCACAATTGCCCTGTCCGCAAATGTTCGGCTGACCAAGGTCCTACCTAGACGGACGTGGCTATCAGGAGAGAGTCCATACTATTTGCTTACTCGCACTGTCAAAAGCCTACTGAGTCTTCCGAAGACTCGGTGCCGTGCCTACCAGTCACATCTACCGGGCAACACTTCTTGTTTCTCCTGGACTCCAAAACGGTGTGGCATCTACTCCCGCAGTGAAGCTTTAGCCCCGACTCGGCCCCTGGGAATGTTTGCCATCAATCTTCCGATGTGGTTGCGTAGACGCGTTTCCACACATGTGGGATGATATGTCAGTGGCGGCTCTCACTGAACCGTGGTCTCTGGACGACGTGCCGCTCAGAAGGACCTTTTGTTTCTTATTAGAGGAGTGTCGGTCTGCATGGCAGATCCCCGTTTCTCCTTTCCGTCCTCGAACCTGTTGCGGACATCTTTGACCACTTGAACACTTGTCAACTTCACACTCGTCCAACCCTTGACGACTTCAATTATGGCACCAACAATGTCAACTCCCCTGCGGGCTTATCTTGTCCTTGCCCTGGCCGCCCTGACCTCCTCAGCCGGCCTAGTCATCAACAACGGGTAAGCCCTCGAAACCTCCTCTCTCCTGACACCCCTCACCCCCGTCGCTAACCCTCCCTCTCAAGCTGTGCCGAGACCGTGCACGTCGACCAGGTGCCCCAGGAGGGCTCGCTCCCCTCCCACGACCTCAGCTCCGGCGAGCAAGTCGTCGAAGGCCTCTACGGCGCCGGGATAGCCGTCAAGATCTCCCGCGGCGGCTCGAGCGAGGCCGGCATCCTTCAGCTGGAGTACAGCCACACCGACAACCTCTACTGGGATGTGTCGGACCTCGACGGCGCCCCCTTCCGCGACGCCAACGTGCGCGTCACTCCGACCGGCTCGGGCGCCAACGAAGGGGAGAACAAGTGCTACACCCTCGACTGCCCCGCGGGCCAGGTCTGCCAGGAGGCGTACCAGGACCCCTACCAGGAGGCCACACGCAGCTGCCCCGCGGATACGGGGGACCTGATCCTGGATCTCTGCCTGGGAGGCGAGCCGAGTGGAGAGGTTGTCGGTCCGGTTGAGGGTCCGAAGGAGGGTGATGAGGAGGAGGAGGCCGATGGCGGCGACTCGGACCGTGGCCGTGGCGGCGGCGGACGCTGGGGTGGTCGTGATCGCTGGAGTGGCCGCAACCTGGTCCGCCAGGTCTGAGCCGGTACCCAGCTTTTCGAGTTGCTAGCAGTACGACGAGCTGGTGATTATATTTTGAGATGTAGCTTGATGTTGTTCTGCTTTCAAGTCTGTGGCACGACCCAGAAGCTGAAACGGCGTTTTAATTTGACTTCCGCCGGACCACACATGGTCGGGCATAGAACAAGGTTGTTGGGTCTTCAGAAAGAAGCAGTTTTCCGTTGTTCGCAAGGCTGAGTGGGTGAAGTTTCCAGACTTGTTCGGAGGGCAATGCCTTGCGGTGCCGAAATTCTTCCATCCAGCAAAGATGGCCAACAGAATAGAAGCCTTCAAAACGAAGAATTCGATGGGGGGATTTCAATCATAATGTGCTTGATAGAAAAAAGGACTGCATTGCCGTCCACAATTGTCTAGGAAACGCTACTGGAGTGACACGATGAAGTTTAGGAAGCAACATGGGGGACGCCATATTACAGGCAGAAGAAGCCTTCCAGTACAGGTTACTCTCAGAAATCCACATTTGACCTCGAGGAGACAACGGAAGGGACCATTCGCGTGGTACTACTACATAGTACCCCAAAAAGGAAGTATGTTCCTTGACAAGCGCCCGGTTTGTCAAAGATGGATAAGAGGACAACAGCAAAATATTAAATCTGGAGCAGCTGGGAGTCGAACCCAGGACCTCGTGCATGCCAGTGTGGATATGCTAAGCACGCGCTCTACCACGGGAGCTTCTGCCCCAGCCAATCGGATGTTATCCCGAGATCCGCAATCTGAGAACCAGTAATTGCGACGAGGCAGTCCGGTGATCGCCGTATCTGCCAACTGAAGCATACAGAGCAATGAGGCTCTGTCTTTCGGGTTACAGAATGAAATTGCTGGGAGCATGGAGAGACTATTCGTATACCTAGAGTTGGTCGCATTACTGGGACCGCCGCTACCCGACTTCCCGCCACTCTGAACCGCTCTTGACTTGGCCCTGACCGCCAAGTGCTGCCAAGGACATCCAAGAATCGCCAAGGCACGGTCGCAAACCTCCTTCGAGAAGGTGATAACGTCAAGACTGTCTCCTCTCCTACTCTATCAATGTCATCCCCTCAATGAGCTCTTCAGCGTCGCATTGTGCCATGCCTGCGTTTATCCACGTCCATTTATGTTGTAGCGGGATCGCCTACCAGGCGTTGGGTGCTATGCATACCCGCCGTCACATATTGTTCCGCACCGATAACCTTGTCCCTTGATCTGCTCGGGATACGATGTAGTCGGTGGCCATTTCAGGATGCGTTCCCAAGTTCCAGTGGCCAAGGCCGCTGCTCACCACGGCAGCTGCCTCTTACGGCTAACCAGTGCCACTGTGAAGCCTCAGAAAGCTGGGCATCATGGCCTTTATCGCGACAGACATGGTCGAGATGGCATGCTGGGTCAAGGCGACAACTGCAGGTCGGTGTTGCGATCCGCTCAACGCCAGACAGAAGGGTAGTATGTAAAGGTGGCCGTGACCCTCCGTTTCGGATGGATCGAACGTCACTCTCTGCAACACGGGTCAACCGTAACAATACTACGCCATGATGGACGTCAAGAGGAGCCTCGACATCACTCAAGGGACGACCATGACTGAGCCTGCGGCTGCTCTTAGCAGGCCCCAGTCCGAGGTTGGACAGGTCGTCGACTTCGACCCCGAGAAGCCCTATCCGACCGAGGAGGAGTTCGCGACTCTCCCACGTGTTCCCGGCTCTATCCCCTGGACAGCATGGACAGTGGCGATTGTCGAGTTTGCTGAGCGCTTCTCCTACTACGGCACTACTGCTGTCTGTAAGGATCTTGAAGCAATGATGCCCCTGAAACACCCACCAACTAACATGTCACAGTCGTCAATTTCATTCAGAAGCCGCTTCCTAAGGGATCCAATACCGGCGCTGGTTTCCTCATCGCCCCTGGGTCCGGGGCTTTGGGAATGGGACAACGTGCATCTACTGGACTCACCACCTGTAAGATCCTGGGACATAGAATACTCGTCGGCATGCACTTATTAACTCTGTTGAAGTCAACAACTTCTGGTCCTATGTCACTCCATTAATGGGCGCCTACATCGCCGACACATACTTTGGCCGCTACCTCACAATCCAGTATTCCATCGCCTTCGCCCTCGTCGGCCACGCCATTCTCATCATCTCGGCCATCCCGCCTGTCATCGTCCACCCCAAGCCTGCCATCGCCGTCTTTGCCGTCGGGCTCGTGGTCATGGGCCTAGGCACCGGCGGTTTCAAGTCCAATATCTCTCCATTGATCGCCGAGCAGTACAAAGATGATCGCGCCTATGTCCGTGTCAACAAGAAGGGCAAGAAGGAGATCGTCGATCCCGCCGTCACCACGGCGCGTATCTATATCTACTTCTACATGCTAATCAACGTCGGGTCCCTGACTGGCTCTCTGGCTATGGTGTACTCGGAACACTATGTCGGTTTCTGGCTCTCCTACCTCCTGCCGACCATCGTCTTCCTGATTGCACCCATGATCCTGTTTTACTACAAGAAGTTCTACACATTGTCCCCGCCCACAGGATCCGTCATGGCCACAGCGTTCAAGCTCCTCAGGCTTGCCTTCAAGGGCAGATGGTCCTGGAACCTCGCCCAGACTAAGCGCAACTTCAAAGACCCCGAGTTCTGGAACGTCGTCAAACCTTCCAACATCGCGCCGGCCGATCGCCCAGCATGGATGACATTCGACGACGCCTGGGTGGACGAGGTCCGTCGAGGGCTGCTCGCCTGCAAGGTCTTCCTCTGGTACCCCCTCTACTACCTGGCCTACAACCAGATGACAGGCAACCTCGTCTCCCAGGCCTCGACCATGAAGCTCGGCCACGTGCCCAACGACATCATCGCCAAGCTCAACCCCATCTCCATCATCATCCTGATCCCGCTCATGGACTTCGTGCTCTACCCGCTCATCCGCAAGTGCGGCATCAACCTGACGCCCATCAAGAAGATCACGGCCGGCTTCTTCCTCGCCTCGCTGGCCATGGTCTCCGCCTGCGTGACGCAGCACTACATCTATAGGCAGTCCAAGTGCGGCGACCACATCAACGCCTCCGTCAAGTCGGGCCGCAAGGACTGCGCGGCCCCCATCACGGTCTGGGTCCAGGTCTTCCCCTACGCCCTCATCGGCCTGTCCGAGGTGCTGGCCTCCATCACGAAGCTCGAGTACGCCTACACCAAGGCGCCCAAGAACATGCGCTCCACCGTCCAGGCCATCGCGCTGTTCATGTCGGCCATCTCGAGCGCCATCGGCCAGGCCCTGACGGCGCTGAGCGAGGACCCGCTGCTGGTCTGGAACTATGGCACCGTCGCCGTCATCGCGTTCATCGGCGGCGTCGGCTTCTGGCTGACGTTCATGAAGGCGGATAGGGACGAGGATAGGCTGAATAACCTGCAGAACAGCAAGTATGAGGGGAACAGGACCTCGGAGGAGGTGGACGAGGAAAGCCTCGTGAGCCGCAATGTTTCCCGCGTGGACGAGAAGGCCGGTGGTAAGAGCGCGCTATGATACCGGTTTTAGTACAGTACTTGATACGGCCACATAGGAGTAAAAGTTGTTACATCCCGTAGCTATTCTGTTGCCCCTAGTAGGAATAACGCTGGCCTTGTGGTGTCCTGCTAATGCTTAATATGTCTCATGTGTAAACTACTTTTGCTGAATTATGATCCTTGAAATGTTCAAGATGTGGTGATTTAGTCCTTTTAGCTCATCCCCTCGCGAGCTCTATCTATCCCTCGATCCCCGCTCGTTCATTAAACCCGCCTCAACCATGGTGGAACGAGAGTGGTGCACCATGTCGAACGCATCGCGGGCTGAGCGGAAGCCTGCAGCCACCAACTCTGAGCCTGTCCATCCAGGCAACCCAGTCCGGATCAGCCGGGGGATGACAACCGCAGATATTCTCGTGATAAGGGCCGGTACACGGTTATATGTTTTGTTTTCTGCACCAGAGCCAGGCGGGAGCCTGTGCAGAAAACACGCTCCGAAGGCCGTCATGTCGGGGCTGGACTCGATAGCGTGTTTCGCCCGGAGTTTGCACAGGGAGGCGGCCGCATTGGGAGCTCAATGACACGGAAAAGAAGCAAAGATCTTGGATGATGGGTTTGTATTAGTTCAACTGGTGGGTGGGTGCGAGATGTGTGCGGCAGTGCGGACTTGCCGACCTAAGGACGGGAGGCGGGAGATGCTCGGTGAGGGCTGACGTTGTAGACATGAAGAAAGTGTGAAGTCTTTCATCCCTGAGAGAGACCTTTTGGCTTTTTTAGGGCGTCCTCGTTTCAGTGTGTATTGTGCTGCTCGTTCTCCTTTCTGGATCTGCTTTACTTTGCCGATGTGGGCAGTCGCCCGAATTCCGGCACCGGCGGATGTTAGCAGCAAGGCAGAGTGATGGTATGCTGTTGCTTTGCCAGTTCTTGCCATGGTCCAGTTCAGATGTAGAATACCATGGGCTGTTAAGTACGATTTGGGAAGTCGTTCTACCCTCCATGAACAAGCCATGTTCGTCGACTTCAAGTAGCAAGCGGTCCCGAGCATTCAAACCAGACAATGGGTGAAAAATGAGCTTCCTATTCCTGGACTGTAAGACATGCAAGTTCTTTTGCCACATCCATGCCAATATAAACGCCATGTATGCGTAGACCGCCGCACAACCTCTAGACTCTAGGCCTCCCTCGCTAAGCATAAGCTACTACCGCTGGTCTCTAGCAAAAACATCCAACTTCGTCCATCAGCCGCTGAAGCCTAGCTACTGCTTCTTCTCGAGTATAGCCCTTAACTGAAGAGGCAATCTGCCCACTCCGTTGTCCTCGGTTCCCAGGCGCATTAGTCGCTCGCCGTCTCCTTCTCCGTTCCAGAGCTCGGGTTGGGCAATATTGCCAGGGCATGGAATATTTCCTCGTCCAAACTAACCGCAGTGTCGCCTTGCAGAGGGTCTTCACCCCAGATATCGGATTCAGAATCCACAGAGAGAGTCTCCATGTCAACATCGACACCCTCCGCATCAACATTGTCACTACCAACATCCTCAGCATCAGCAACGGCTTCACCAGTCGCCAAGGGGTCCCCGTCCGCGTCCGCGTCCCCTTTATCGGCAGGCAGGGGCTTCTCCCCGGCGCCAGCACCCTATGCGCTCTCCTACCGCCCCACGGCAGCACTGAGCACCTGGGTCCGGAAGAAGCCGCCTTTGGTCCGCTCGATCACCTGCTGGTACACCGAGTTGGGCTGGTGGTTCATGACCACGGTGCCCTCCTTGTAGTCGATCTTGGCGTCGACCCGCGTGTCCCGGATCAGGTTGACGATCCACTTCTCGCCCTCGTCCACGTTGAGCCCCAGCCGCGCGCTCAGGTCCTTGATGTCGATGCGCGCGTGGATCTTGCAGTAGCTCTCGCTGATCAGGTGCCGCGCGGCGTCGACGAAGGCGTCGCCCGCCGCCACGAGGAAGAAGTCGCCGCGCAGCACCTCCTCGGCCCGACCCAGCTGCCGCTGCGCCTCCTCGAAGTCGAAATCGATGTACAGAGCGCGCACGAACTCGGTCACGGGGTCGGCGTATTCGTACGCCTCCTGGCGGATGATGCGCACGATGTCCTTGAGCTGCTTCTGGTAGCTGCCCGAGTTCCGGGCGCGGCCGCGGCCCGTGATGACGGCGGCGGTGAGGTAGCGCAGGATCCACGGGCAGGCGGTCTGGATGGTGTTGATGAAGCCGGCGTTGAAGAAGAGGTCGAGGATGGGCTCGCGGGCGGCATCGTAGTTGAAGAGCGGGAACAGGGCCCAGTGGATCAGCCAGGTGCGGTGCTGCAGCTGGGCCAGCGGGTTGTTGAAGAGCTTGGTGTCGATCTGCTCGCGCACCTTCTGGATCTCCTCCATGGCCGACTCCCAGTTGGTCGTGAGGATCTCCGAGGCGAGCTTGCCCCACGTGCTGGCCGAGACCTTGTCGTTGTCAGTCGAGAGCACACGGAACTGGTAGAGCAGGTCGGCCGCGGCGGCGTAGGCGCCGCAGCTGTACTGGAAGTTGCCGTAGTCGTACAGGGCGTCGACCATCTCTGGAGTGACCTATCGTAACATCAGTATCTCGCGCTCTTTTGTCAGTATACTGCGTAGCAGGCTGGCTCGACATACACCGTGATCCCTCTTCAGGAACTCCAAATTGGCAACCTTGTCGCTCCTAAGGTTGGAGACAACCTCCTCCGTCGCCAGCAGTTCCCGGATCTTGCTCGTCTCCTCCTCGAACTGCTCCAGGCGCGCGAGCACGGCCTCCCTCTTCTGGGCAAACTCGGCGGGCCGCTGCTCGACGGGCAGGTCGTTGAGCTCGCAGTACAGGTTGGCGACGTAGTCGGTCATGTTGGTCTTCTTCAGCAGCTCGTACTTGGCCCGGACAATCTCGCGGGACTTCTCCGGGTCCTTGGAGTTGCCGTCCTCGTCCTCCAGCTGGCTGGCGCTGAACTCGAGCAGCGGGAAGATCATGTGGCGGTCGAGGTGGCTCACGAGCTTGGGGATGATGTCGTACTCGCTGGCGGGCGGCAGGCCGCCGGCAGGCTTGGAGTCTGCCATATTTGCGGTTCGTATGAGTGCACTCGGTCGGCAGACGACTATCGTAGGGCTGCCTCGAGACGATAGGAGTGGTCGAGGGGGAAGTCGGGCGTGGTGGTGAGGCCGGACCTGCAATAAATTCCACCTGTCGTCGTCAAACTTTGGTGGGGCACTCCAGGTTCTGCCTTTGTTTTCACGCAAAAAACGAAAGTGTGTCGCGGCGGGGCCAGGCAATTGTGGAGCCGTGCAGTGACAGGCTCACACCCGGAGATATGATGTGCCGGTCGCCGAGATTTTTTGGATGCAGGGACAGCGGAGCGACGATCCAGAGCTTTGGTTGACGTTGAGGAAGGAATAGGGTTGCTTCGCTTGCATTCTCGTTGTTTAACCACTCTTCCCACCGGATCGCACTCGAGCCACCTGTCCTCCCCTGTTGACATTTCTGCCACAACCGACAGAATGCTGCGCCAAACCTTCCTCCGACGGGCAGCGCCCATGCGCCTCCTTAACCTCCAGACATCCCCAGCGTTCTCAGTACCGCTCTGCAGGCGGTTAACAACCTCTCCCTCTTCCTCCCCAGACTCCTCCTCCTCGTCCACATCACCACCGCCTCTCTCCGCAACGCCCACCCCAGAAACAGCCCCGGCATCATCGAGACCGCCCTACCTCGTCTCCCGAACGCCGTCCCTCAACCTGCCCGTCTACACGGAGACCAAGCGCGGCGGCAACAAGAAGCTCACCGTCCTCAAGAAGATAGAGGGCGACGCGCGGGCGCTAAAAGAGGCCCTCAGGGCCGAGCTGAAGCTGGAGGACGGGCAGATAAGGATCAACCATGTGACGGGGCATATCGAAATTGCTGTGAGTAAACCTTCTCCCCCATTGCGGGTAGAGAGGACAAGTGGTGGAAGGGGTATGTGGAGTTTACGTCGGGCTAACTTGGGTTGGGTTAGGGATTCCGGAAAGAGGACGTTGCGAGCTTCCTTGCGAAGCAAGGATTCTAGAGCCTGAGATGGAAAAGTGAACGGACAAGCATGCTGATGGGCGTATGTACGAGTATTGTACACTATGAAGGACATCGGGATGGTATAGGCCCGTGGAGGCAGGCCGTATATGATGTGCATACAGACTGATCTTGGACTAGGAGGTTGGGTTGGTATATGGGAGAGAGCTTCGCATGGCGACCATGAAGAAGACCACCATCACCAAGACTTGATACCTTGAAGACAGAAGTCACGCATCATCTGGCTTGGTAAAACATGGCCAATTCCACATTGACAGACTAGCCAGGCCAAAGCCAGATACGAGCGACGAAAAAAAGCTAGAATTCGCACCACCCGTTGCGCCTCTGCCGAACAATCACGTACTATGAACAAGTCCCCATTCCACGACCAAGTCACCAGCAAAACGCTTCATGCCCGCGTAACAGCAGGGCCAAGCCATCCGTTGGCCGCTCAGCCTCCGTAAAGTCCATACTTTATACACGTCCATCGGGTACTCCAACCAGAATTCCATCCTAAAACCGCGACACCAACGGACAGCACCTCGCCCGCAGCCGATATCACAAGACCACTAACATCTAAACACGTATGGTAAACATGGCGCCAAAGAAAATGCAGGATGCGGCTTTTCGAAGCATGTCCTTTTCATTAACTCATTCCCGCCACACGCTCCCAGTGTCCCAAATAGCTGCTACTCTTAGGCACCCAGCTTCGCACAGGCGACCAGATCGGCCAGCATGCCCCTCTCCGTCCATTCCCGCGCATGCAGCGAGAGGATCTGGAGCACCAACTCCTTGCTGGGCAGCGCGCTCGCAGGCACACCAGCCGCGCCCGTCTTGTCGTTCGGATCACGGGCCTTGTCGCAGAGCCTCTTGATCAGGTTGACCGCTAGACTGGCGATGTAGACCAAGTCCGTGTCCTTCTTCGGGGGCATGTGGTTTCGTGATGGCGGACCGATGGCTGCACGGCGGGCCTGTGCCTCGAATTGCGTGACCAGGAAGTGGATGAGATGGTAGAGATTCTGAGCCAGGCCGTTTCCTGAGGATAGCCATGCATTCGCCACTCCGCTCTCGTGATTGGGCGCCAGCGACGCCAAGATGTCGGCAGCCAGAAGACCCTGCATGAGCAGCGGTTTGCGAGCTTCTATGAGTAATGCGAGTTGTCGAAGGTCGCGGGGCTGCTCGGGAACCACACAGATGGCCAGCCCGAACGTTCGGGTCAGGAGCTCGTAGGGGATGGAGGATGTCGTGGCAGAGGCGTCGGCCGCAAGGAGTGCCTTGTAGTGAGTCCGATTCGGCTCATCCCGCGCAAACAGCTTTGCGAGGGCATCGACCGCATGAGAGAGGTACGGCTGCGACGACGGCTCGTAGGGCGTAAAGAAGAGCTGGTCGCCAGACCAGGTCGCCGGCGGAGACGCGGCGAACGCCAACAAGAACTGGAGCAGACAATATGCCTGTTCTCGGCCCGGAATCTCCACCTCTGCAGCAATGTTCGACAGGAAGATGATGACATCCTTCATGAAATCCAACGTGTTGGAGTGCGTCCGGAGCAGCATGTTGCGCGTGCCGAGGTATCTTATAACCACGCACAGGAACTCGACCACGGACTCGTCGGCAAGCACCTTCTGATTGTCCGGGTAGAACGAAAGGTTCCGGAGGATCGTGGTGATGCATATGAGTCGGTCAACGCATCGGTCCAGCTCGTACTCGGGGGTTCCAACGGCGGGAATGTCGCGGATCGACATCTTCTCCAGTTTACATGCGCGGATTACCTCCTCAAAAGGAGTGATCAATATCTCATCCGATACCTCCACTGTGTCCTCGGCAAGTGGATCGACTTGTGTCTCGGCGCAGTCGATCAATGTCTCTACCAAGTCGTCGCTGTGGCGCAGACTGATGGGAATCTCGGCCTGCCGGCCAGACGTCACGAGCGCTAGAGTGTCGAGCGCGACCCGTACTTCAGCATGGATACCAGATTGAATGCTCCTTGTGAGCGCTTGGACGTCGATATGCCCCAGCTCCATAACCGGCGGTAGATTCGGCTTGAACCTCTCCAGGATTGCGCCCTGCTCGAACACGGCGCCAACCTCGATCCCGCCGTATGACGTAACCTCGCGCACGCACGGGACATAAACATCAGGGTCCGATGGCGGAACTTGCTGGGCGGGGATTCCTAGGTCGGACGCCGAGCCTGGGTGTGCTGAGCCGGGCAGGGACATGCTTCCAGGTTTTCTTTGGGCCGGTGAGGGTATTGCAAATTCGTCAGTTGTAGGGGTCGCATGGACACTCCTCGAGTGACTGCCGCGAGTGTGTCCCGGAGCCATACCGGCTTGTGGATGCGGCTGACCTGCTTGAGGGGTCGAGAATCCGTTCATACCCGGCTGCTGTTGGCCCATGGCGGCCTTCACGGGAGTTTGACCCTGCGCCTGTTGCATCTGTGCCTGCTGCATTTGTTGCATCTGCTGCATCTGCTGCGGACTCGGTTGTAGCATCTGGCCTGGTTGCATCTGACCCATCTGACCCTGCGGCGTGCCCTTATTCGGCGTACCTGGTTGCATCGCCTGCTGCTGCATCCTCGCCCGGTTATGCGAGGCCATCCATGCCTCCTCGAACTTCAGAAGGTTCCGCTCATACACAGACTTCAATTGCTGCGGTGCCGAAGGGAGGTGCTGTGGCGGGAAGCCAAGAGCTTGCGATATCTGAGGCCATCCGTTTCCCTGGGTGACGTTGCGATAACCCTGGAATTTCGTTACCGCCTGGAAGAGTATCATCAAGTTCACCGGCCGGCCCTCCACGGTCGGCTGCACCTCCAAAGGCAACTGCTTGTTGTTCATAAAGGCTGCCAGGTTCTTCAAAAACTGGTCAGGATTTTGGGCACGAGCTGCGGCGGCTTGCTGCTGTTGCACCCCCTGCTGCTGCATCGCTTGCTGCTGTTGTCTCATCGCGTTCGTCGGCATTTGGCCGTTCGGCATGCCCTGCCTGGAGGCCATCATATTCCGTGCTTGCGCCTGCGCTTGAGCCTGTGCTTGGGCTTGCGCCTGGACCTGGGCCTGCATCTGAGCCTGGGCTTGTGCCTGCACCATGTTCTGCCCAGGCATCTGCATATTGTTCCGCGCCAGATGTTGCTGTAACTGCAGCTGGTAGAGCATCTTCTGCTGATCCAGAGTATTTCGCGCTTGGGGCATGCCTTGAGAGAACATCCCGTTTGACATCTGGTTTGGCCCTTGTCCCGACATCTGTCCCGGCATCTGCCCTGCCATCTGCCCTGGCATTTGTCCTGACGTCTGTCCCGCCATCTGCCCTGCCATCTGGCCCGGCATCTGTCCCGCCATCTGCCCTTGCATCTGACTTTGCATCTGCTGCATCTGGTTTGGCATCTGCCCCATTTGCTGAGGCATTTGTCCCATCTGTTGCGGCATCATCTGGCCGGTCATCGGGTTCGGCGTCGGGGTAGGTCGGGCAGGAGACTGAGTGGGCGTGAACTGCGGGTTGAAGCTGGGCGGAAAGTTGTTTTGCTGCATGTAAGGGTTCGGCTGCGGCGTGTTTGTGTGATCGGAAGGAATGGGAGAGGCCTGTGGAAATTGTTGGGCGGCAGGGGAGAACGGATGCGGCGACGTTGTCGACACTCGCTGGGGCACGCTGCCCGGGCGCATCTGGTTTGCCATGATAGGAGACGGCGTGGCATTTGCGGAGCCATTTGGTTGTAAATGGGGATACGGAGACGGTTGGCCTGATGGCTGTTGCGGGACGCCGCCTTGTGCGAAGCCGGGGAATGTTGCCTGCTGCGGCGTATCGGCGCGCGACGTCGGGAGCATGCCAGGAGCCTGGCGCGGCGACTGTCCGATGCTGTCTTCTCGAGGGCGTGGCCGCTTGGATGGAACGACTGAATTTGTCTGGTACATGGGGTTGGAGAAGGACGGCGAGGCATTGCGCATTTGGCCATTCTGGACGGCCATCATTTGTTGCGGGTTGGCGAACTGGGGATTGAACTGGCCCGGACTGGCCATAAAGGCGGAAGGGTCCATCATGCCCCCGGGTACGGCTGAAGGATCGGGGATCTGCGGAAAGCCGTTGCCATTGTGATTGGGGACAGCGGGCTCGTTCATCCAGGAGCTCATGACTGTCGGAGGGGGATGGCGGTGCTCGTCGAACCCATCTGGTTAGGCAATGCCTTTGCGACAGGAAATCAGCAACCGACGACACAAATTGTATTTAATTAAACACCCATGGAAGTACCAAAGATGTAAATAGAGATGGGTAGTGACACGGTAGAGGCTGATCGCGATGGAGAAGTCGCGTCGCGGGTGTGTCGGTATGTCAGGTCAGGTAAGGTAAGGATGTAGAGGGATGTATGGGGCAAAGTAGATTTCTGGCTGGCTTAACAAAGCGAGCGCGGCACCGCAAAGGCACTGTGAGAAAGGCTGGCTGGCTTGGTCTGTGCCCCCGTAAGCGCAGTAGCCTTTTTAGTGCTCTGGGCATTCAGACCTTTGAAACAGCCCAGTGAGGTTAGGTGGGGGTTGGTAGCGTGAACAGGCCTGATAGAACGGTGGCTGCCCTTGTAGAGGGGGCCGTTATCCCCTGAGCGAGTGCCAAAAGGGCCACTGAAAGCTAGATGGCAGCCAGGGGGATAATGGAACAGAACGAGGGCAAGTGAAGTCAGCCACCTACTGGACAGGGAAAAATAAGGATTGCCGGCTACAATCCTAGGCTGGCAGCTGGGGTTGCGAAAGTCGCCAGTGACTATGACGTTCCGCGAGACTAGTAGGTATCAAAGCTTCGAGACACACCCTCGGCAGTGTCGAAGACTGGATGCGTGGTGCAAGTGTGGGTGCCGAATTAACTTTTGGTGTTGTCGACTTTGTCAGGTGCTCTGGGCTCTGCGTCGTGTCAGGAAAATGAGGAACGGGCAGCGACAAAATTTCGCGCCCAACATTTCTGGGGACGATCGCACTTGCGACCAATAGCAGGCGGCTTGAAATGTGGACCCGGAGGAAAGAGGGGCTGGTGATCGGGGGAGGAAAACACGTGCTAGTGTTTGAACGCGCTCGCCCATGGCTATGTCAATAAGATGTGAGTGATGGATGGGATATTCTCACGAGTAACTTCCACTGTTCTTCTAACAAGTAGAGCTTGAGCTCGTATGAAAGAACATGGGAAGACTCTGATCTGTTAAGCCACGGCATCTTAAACCACCTAAACCACCAGTGGTAGCCAGATGTCGAGGGCAGAAGCCAATTGCAAACAAGCAGCAGCACAAGCGCAGGAAGGAAATCTTACCTGACCAAATGGCCAAGAACAGCGCAATTAGGTCTGTTCCCAGCCAATATCTTCGTCTTAACAACCTGGAACTGTCAGTTATCGGCCTGTTGCTGCTGTCGCTGCTTGGGGGGGGGGGGGGGGTATCAAGTGAGGTGAGCAACTCGGTCCCAGCCGAACCCAAGCAGGCTAGCGCAGTATTCGTAGGCGGGTCAAACATCCCAAATCCGAACCAATGGATCTTCTGTCGCTTTTTGTCGGCAGCATCTTTGTACACTTGCAGAAAGCTCCTTCGGGTGACAAAAACGACAAATTTTCCAATACTGATGGTGAGAATGCCGGCAACTTCAGCTGTATCTCCTGCTGGGGGGTGCTTAGTGTGTATTGACCTGCGTAACAAGAACAGGCTTGATTGAGTAGGGGTAGGTATCGTTGGCCAGGTGGTGGACGTGCGGTTAGACATTTAGACACAGCCGGATGGTGAATAGCGGCGTGCTTGCAGAGCCGTCAAACGTTTTGAAAGGACCACAATGAATGCAAGTCCGGTTTGAAGTTCGCTTGAGGCTTGAGATGCTGGAGGAGTCCATCCCACCCGCCGGTTAGGGTCGTCGTCGTCAACGGATTGCTCGTCTTGTTTAGACGGGCCATTTTGCATGTGGCCGCATTGGTTCAAGCACCATAAAGCCGCCCTGGACAGCTTAGGACCAGGGTAGCGACCCCAGCAACCGTCCGGCCGTAGAAAGGAAACATCACACAATGCATTCTGCAACGCATGGCTAAATCGGAAGCTGGCGTAACCTTAGGATGATTTGGGGTCTCGTCGTTGGTGATAGCCGCTTGACCGCTGACAAGGAGCCCCGTTCCTCCCGCGTTTGCTCTCCCAAGGAGCCCCACCAACCGATGCAGGCATGTCTCGGGAACGGCGACTCGCACTGCTGGCGTTATCCGTCGGGTTTGCACCTTGAGATTCGACAGGCAATGGCAAATAACCGGCTGCGACTTCTCACAGATCCTATGGCGAATTGCCGTCGGGTGGGCTCGTTGTGCCGGGTCCAGGCTCGCCGCAGAAGGGTTGGTCCGATTTGGCTGGCGTTTGAGCGATTCGTACGTCCACATGGCCTGTGGGTTCCGGGTCTAAAGACATCCTGGTCACTGGCCGCCGCCACCATTTCTCTCGTTCCGGCTCCTCCAAGCCCAGATGAGCTCTCACAATGCTCCTTTCTTGTCGACTGGCCGGAAATGCCTCCATTTCAGTCGGGTATCATCTTGGACAGCCTCAGGGTCTTGCTGGTTGCTCGGCCGTGGAAGCTGTTGTGATGTCCTTCACAATTGGGACTCCGCTTAGAGTACATGCAAACCGACTCCGTATTCAGACAGAAAGAGGCGACGTGAAGGCTGGGTGGTAAGCAGCAACGAAGAACTCGCAGCAGCCCACGCCAGAAGACAGTTATCAAGACAGGGCTTGAGGAGGAAAGGTTAGAGACAGAGCAGCAAGAAATGCAAGAATGAAGAGGAGAGAAAGCACATGGGTGGAGGTGGGCAGTTGGGCCATTTTAATCGTCAACAGCAGACTTGGTTCCCCGGGGCTGTCTCTAACTCTTCGTACAGACCACCTCGCAGGTACCTGACGAGTCTCACGTTCCCGGCCTTGGCCCACATTCTCGGCAGACCAGGGTTCTTCATCCATCGCACTGGGACTTAAAACTCGAAAGGGACTGCTTGTCGAGAACGGAGATGGAACGATTGACTTCGTTCAAGTCCTCGAATATCTCGAAACTCCACAGTCCTTCCATCACCGACGCCCAAGTCTCTGCTTCACCAATTTCGCTGCTTTCTTCGTCAGAGGCGATGACCCCGCGTTGCCTGGCGCGGTTTTGGGCTGCTGTGACGCTTGATGGCGACCTGCCACTGACCACGCATGCGCTGGCCGCTGATGGGCCTTCTACCAACTCTGATAGGTTCTGGCTTTCTTCATCCCAACCTCGAGGAACAAGATTATAAGTTAGGCATGCTGGTCGTCCCTGATCATTGCCGATCATTGCAACTGGCAATCTGAATTCAAGGCCGCCTGCTTCCAATGGTGATCCAAAGTTCCTTGAACCCAGCGCATGTCGACACAAGCTTGTCGCGAAAACGGGATGTTCATATCTCAACCCTAAGCGCTCCGTAAAGAAAGTGACACAAAAAGGATAATAATTAAATACCGGCACCTGACAAGCTCCAAGCCCCCGAAACAGAAACTGGGCAGTGGGAGTTGCATGCAGATCTTGCCTTGTCATCACGACGCCTCGTCGTTGTGCCTGGTCTTGCGTGATGTGACATGCGGCCCAAGGTGCGACGGTCAGAAGGCATGCCATTCTACGAGCAGACGCTCTCCCCGACAATGGAGCAAGGTGCCTGAAGCACAAGAAACTGATTGCCCTGCTACATGGTTATTCTTCCTAAAGGAACCGAAGGTATACCTGATGCCGTAGTAAAAATTGCCTATGCTCCGTAGATCACTGCAGATTGTGTGAGAGCATCGCTGAAAATGGGCGCCCAGACAGTTACCGTAGCTCTACTGCAAAGACAGGATGGACCAGAGGCAAATACGATAACACATGACTGTATGTCGCTGGTGGGAGTCAAGAGAGATCAATAAGTTATCACCTCCTGGAGACGGTGTCGCAGTGCTGAACATTGTTATATAGTTTAAAATAGCCGCCCATTTCTCAACAACAACCCCTACGCCAGGTGCCAACACCTGTATGTCTTCCGTAGTATAGTGGTTAGTATATGAGCTTGTCATCATCGACATCGCTCGGGACCCGGGTTCAATTCCCGGCGGGAGAGACCGCCATTGCATTCAATGCAACAAATTCTTTTTTTGTTGTTTTTCGTCCTTTCTTGCCAACATGATCCATGACTATCAGACACATGGGCCTCCGAAACCATGCCAGTTGAGCAACTGGGTCTTCTATGTAGCAGAGCAAATCTTCCATACCAGGACTGTTTGGGCCCGCCATCCGTTCATCTTCCGTCCACAGCGCGAGTTACTAGCTTATCCCGGGATAGCAACACGGCCATCGGTATCTCTCACCATCGGTGTCTCGGCCTTAGGTTTTTGGACGTGGAGTGACAGAACCTACACTATCAGTTGATACATCTACAAATAGTTCCCGACCGGTAAGGCTGCGGACAAACTACCCCCGTCTGACAGTCGCATCACCCTACGATCTGCGAGAGGCTGTGTTTCATCACTCGCTGAGTATAGCCAATTGCCTTTGACAAATACTTAGGTTCAGTTCAATGGCAGACTCCCCTAAATGTCAGGTGCCGATTCACATTGTTTCGATGTGGTGGACTCCGGTCCTTGACATCAACAACCGTTTTGCTTCTCTCAGCCGCAGCTATGTAGTCCCCCATAAGACTACAGGGACGGAAATACCTAAGAAGCAGTGTAAAGTGAGAAAGGGGCTGGCTACGCAAGCACCGGGATTGTTCGTCTTATAGTGAGCGTAGATGGCCGCAATGGCTGAACTGTTGCTCCGCGGGAAGAGAACGCGCCAGGGTGCCGCTGTCGATACTATGTATATCACGACTGACGTAAAGGTAACTGTTATAGCGTCAACATTGTAGAATCATAGGGAAGCATTGGACTTCACCAAGGACGATCCCTTCCCTTAAACCTCACCAGCTGAAGGTCAGACTCGGACAAACATTATCCTCGAGATCAAGACTGTCTCATAGAGCGTCACAGGATAGCAAAGTAGGAGAGTCCGGAGTCGAAAGTATAAAGAGCACGCTCCTCGACACCCCAGTCCTGACCTCTCCTATCCTCCAGAAGCATCAAGACACACAGCACCATACAAACAACATCGACCCAAAAAATTCCCAAAAACCAAGTTCAGCCCACAATGCAGTTCTCCATCATCACCATCGCCGCCCTAGCCAGCAGCGCCATGGCCGCACCTCCCGTCCTCCTTCCCCGCGTGGACTGCAGCTCAAAGTCATGCCAGGCGCTCGTCGACGAAGGGTCGTGCATCCTCGACGCCGGACAGAACGTTATCAAGCTGATCAAGTGCCTGGCTGACGCCGGCGGCGTGTCCAACGTGAGTAGTGACCCGCAACCCGGCTATCGTGCGTCTCTGAAGGAAGCAAGTCCTAAGCCCAGGTGCTTTTTAGGTCTGCCCTTGCATCGCCTGTCTTCCTGATCCGCTTGGGGATTTCCTTAGCCAGCCTGGTGTGTGTTAAGTCCAACTTGACCAGAAGTTGAGACGGGTTGGTTCTGTCAGGGTCGTGGGATGTTGATGTTTTGATGGTCTAAGGAAGGGGGCGAAATAGTGTATCTGTGAGGTAAAGCAGCCCCGGCCTCCCAGCCATTCGCTTTAGCCCGTACAACTGAAGAACCACCCTGGCTATTCTAAGGCGACACACGGAATAGCATTGCGACAGCTCAAGTCCCGTTCATGCAATAATATAGCGGGGACTCGTGGATTGGAATGAATGCCATTGATTACACCAGACCAGTCTCCATGATGAGATTGGGTATCTCAAGCACTCCAGCTCCGTAACATCTCGTCCTTTTCCAAAGCCCGCATATCCAGCTCGTTCAGCATAACAGCAACTTCGATCCTCTCCAAACCTCCCCCATCCGTCGGACCCGTCGAGAGACGTCTCGGTAAGGCAAGCACCATGCCGTCAATATAAGGCATATACGGGATCCTGATGAACCGCGGCTTACCCCCCAAACCGGGACCGAAATCGCAGTCGTACATTCCCAAATTCGCCCAGCTCGTGTACGTGAGTTCCAGACCGTGGGAAGAGTTCCACCCGGGCCCGACATCTTCGACGTCAGCGAGACGGTCGGCAAACGCCACGATCTCGGCGACGTGGGTGGCCGTCACAGCGGATGTCGCTTCGGCAATGGCGCCGACGACGGGCGCCATGAGCGACAGGTCGGCGGCCAAGGCAGCCCCGGCGATGCTCTCCAGCTTGGCGGCGGGGAACTCGACTACCTTGAGCATAGTCGCGTTGCCCATGTACGATTTGTCGGACACGGCGGGACCCAGCCTCGAGCGCGCGTTGATGGCGAAGCCGAGCTTTGACGTTGTAGGGTTTCCCACGGCTGCGAGGCCCTCGCGGCGCATGCGTGCGAGCCGGATGCGGGTTATGGAGAGCCATAAGGCGGCGCCCAGGATGTTGTTGATCGTTAGGGACTTGGCAGGGGCTGCACTGCTCATGGCGTGCTTGACTTCCTGTAGCTTGGTGCTTGAGAAGGTAAATATGCGTGCCGCGCACTTAGGTGGGTGAGCGGGGACATTGGTGGGTGTAGACGACGTAGCTGAGCTTAGAGATCGAAGGCTGTATTCCGGATGCCGAAGGAGGAGCTCCTCGAGTGTGGGTTTCAGCTCGATCTTGGCAGAATAACCGCTGGCTTCCCGTAGCCAGTGCTCCCTCTGGTACAGTTCCCCAGGATGGAACGGAGCCTTGTCATCAGCGCGTTTCGACACGCCTCTGGTACAGTCGCCCCAGAGCCTGAGAAACATGCCCATTCCCGCCCCGTCCACGACGACGTGGTGGGCACACAGGCACAGGATCAACCCCCCATCCAGACGTGTAGCTCCGATCACGAGGACGGGAGCACTCGCTCCTGGAGTCTGGTAGTCCATGACTGCTGGTACAGGAGAGAGGGTATCTTGGAAGACCGAGAGAGGAGCGTGACTCTGCTTCAACGCCTCGAAGCTTGGTAGGGGATCTGGAGCGGGAATCTCCATCACAGTTGGCGGCGGGTCCAGGGACGACCATGACAGGGACAGCTGGTTGCGCGGATGGCGGCCGTCCAGCGACTTGTGTACAGAGCCCCTCAGATACGGAAGGAGGGAGGTGGCTTTGGCTAAGCCCTCGTTCAGGTGTCTCACGGCATTCTCATATTGGCCCGTCTCGTAGACAAGGAATACGGTGGTATATATCCTTGGCATCAGCTGGTCGACGGAAGACAGCATGCACGATCCATCGTGGTAGGACTGCGACATGCCAACAAGATTGTGGAATAAGTGAGGCAGCCTTCGGAGTTTGGGTGCACCCGTGTGTCAAGGATGACGAAGGCGACGGTTGAATGGGCAGAGCCTGACGCTGTTTCCCATGGAATCAAGGTGGGAATCTCAACTGGTAAGTTAGGCATGGTTGAGGTCGTTCCGCTGATGGGCACTCGTCTATTTCTATGTTCCCGAGAGGTACCGTGTTTGCCGGGACTCGTCGTATTTTGTCCCCACCAATTTCACTGACAGATGGCGGAGTTCCGCCACAAGCGTGCAACTCTGCGACTTACGACTCCAGCTATGCCTCCTAAGCAGCCGCCCCTGGTACGGTTGCCCACTCGGAGATCGTATGAAAAGCGGCCCCATTTACTGCGACTTTCCATCAAAGCGTAGCGCTTGCGTGGGTCAAGATTTAGGCAGCCGCGCGCCGACAGCCTAGGTAAGTTCGAAGTTAGGGTTCCATCATCTCGCGGTCGGATAAGAGCCATGGCGTTAGGCTGATGTCCTAGACAAGAAACGTGTTGACGAAGTGATCGTTACTTAGGTAATATACCTTTGACAGCATTGACCTGATTTGTTTGGTTGTTGCCAGATGGGGTGCCAAGTTGGGATCCACAGCAGATCGGCGCTAAGCCCTGTCCCACCAGATCTGCACTTGCAGTTGGCTTATGTAATAACGGCTGATTAGATCAACGTCACATCTTCATTGTTCTGGAATTCGAGCCAACATTTTCTTCGTTAAGGGACAAACCTTCGCCCACGCTGAGCGCCAGCTATCCCGACAAAGCGAACAGCCACAGAAGACGCCATGGACCTCATATTAGACGTGAAGGAGAAGGATATCAGCGATGTTAAGGCTCCGTCTCTACCGACACTGACGGCTGGGAGAACGGGATTCCCAGAACACAAGAAGCGAAGCCGGCCATCAGCCTTCAAGCAGAAACGCCAGGCCGCGGCGGCCCAGGAAAATGTGGAGACGAAGGCTCAGTCTACATCCTTGCAGAGCACCGCACCGTCTGGGAGCGACGGCCCAGCAGACGAACGGCGAAAAATCGATCTCGAGAACACAGCCCGGTTGGAGTCCATGTCACAGGATGAGATAGCACAAGCGCAACAAGAACTCCTAAATGAGCTCGACCCGTCCTTAGTACAGATGCTGCTCAGGCGAGCGAACTTGGACGATGTCAGGGATAAGAAAGACCCTTTTGCCGTCCAAGCAGCACCTCCAGACGCGTCAGAGACAGCCATGCCACAACACCAAGAACCTCCAGCAATCTCAGTGGAAGATACCTCAGCAGCAACAGCAGCAACCGAAGACAACCCTCCGAAAGTTGAACCCACACACACGCAGCCAAAACGAGCCAAGAAGAAAGTAACATTCGACGAAGACGCAACAACCCCCGCGCCACCAGCCGACCTCTTCGTCTCGGACGACCAATCCCACCCCCAGCCCCACTCCCACGACACCACCCACTTCCCCGCGGCCCCCTCTGCCCCGGACCTCGATCCCTCGGACCCAGACTTCCTCGCAAACCTGCACTCCAAGTATTTCCCCAACCTCCCCGCCGACCCGGCGAAGCTCGCCTGGATGGCGCCCATCCCCACCCCAAACTCCCCCGCCGACCTCGACTCCCCCTACCACCCCTCCCAGTCCGCCCTCCCCGTCTCCGCCCTCCGCTTCGACTTCCGCGGCCGCCTCGTCCCGCCCCGCCTGGCGCGCCGCATCCCCTCCACCGCCGGGCTGCACCACCACGCCGAGGCCCCCGAGGCCGCGGGGTACACGGTACCCGAGCTCGCGAGGCTGGCGAGGAGCGCGGTGCCGGCTCAGCGGTGTATTGCCTACCAGACGCTGGGGAGGCTTCTGTTTAGGTTGGGAAGGGGGGAGTGGGGGGTTGGAGAGGGCGGGAGGGATGGGGAGGAGGATGATTTGGCGTTTAGTATTTGGAGGCTGGTCAAGGCCGGGTATGTGATTGAGAGTCTGGAGGAGGCGGCGGGTGTGGAGGAGGGGGTTGGACATCGCGGGGCGAGGGCGTATGCTATTGAGGCTCTGTGGTTGTTTGAGAAGGGGGGTTGGAAGGAGAAGTGGAGGGGTTTGTAGGCTGGATTTGGGATGTCATATTGCTGCAGATGGGAGACAGCCCAGTGCGACTAGGAGACAGCTTGGTGTGCCGAGAAATTTGAGATACCCAATAGATGGAGTGAGCGATAACCGGAAGAATGGAGCAAAGGTTTTGGACCCTGGGCGATAGCAGGTTGCAAAGATGTCATTATCGGCAGAAGCCTGATCAATACGAACAGGAAGAGAAGAACTCTTTCATGGAGACCCGAACCTCGTACGCAACCAGAGCAGAAAACAGCGAGACCCATCGCAAACCCGCGCTACCCAAGAACCCTTGCACAACCAGACCAACCAGTCAATCCATACCGCATCACCTCATAGGCAACATTGTTGTATCTCCAGCCTGCATTCTCTGCTGTTGTTGTTGCTGTTGCTGTTGCTGTTGCTGTTGCTGTTGCTGTTGCTGTTGCTGTTGCTGTTGCTGTTGCTGTTGCTGTTGCTGCCCCTGGCCAGCCACCCTCCTCTGGATATAATCCCTATTATCAATCGTCACACTCTTGGTCATATGGTTGACCTTGTACACTCCCACCAGTCTAGCCGCCAGTTCAAACATGTTATTCCGCAGTGAGATGACGATGAACTGCGCATTCTTGGTCCGCTCCTTGATGTAGTTCGCCACAATGGACACCTAGTTTTAGTCGGTTAGCCACCCGCTTGTCTAACCCAAGATACCATCTAGGGAGAAAAGATGGGAGGATACTCACGTTCCTGAAATCCAACGCAGCGTCAATCTCATCCATGACATACAGCGGCGTGGGCTTGAAATGATGCAGCGCAAACACCAGCGCCAGACTGCTCAGCGTCTTCTCGCCGCCCGACAGGTTACTGATGTTCTTCCAGCTCTTCTTGGGCGGCATGACCGAGAACAGGATCCCCTCGGAAAAGGGGTCGAGCGAGTCCACGAGCTCCAGCTCGGCGTTGCCGCCCATGGTGATCATCTGGTACATCTCCTTGAGCCTCAGCGAGATGGTCGAGAAGCCCTCCATGAACCCCTCGAGCCTGAGCCGGCGGAGGTCGTCGCACCGCTTCTTGGCCGCGTCGCGCTGCGCCACCGCGCTGGCGAGGTCCGACGACCGCGCCGCGTGCTCCTCCACCCGGCGCCGGTACTCGGCCAGCACGCTCAGGTCGACGTTGGCCTTGGACGTCTTCTCCTCCAGCGCCGCGATCTCACCCTTCAAGGCTTCCTTGCTCATGTCGGCGAGCTCGTCTTTGGTGTAGCGCGGGATCTGCAGGGGGTTGGCGCCGTCTGACGGGGTGATGGTCTCGTCTGCCTCTGCAGTTGCGTCCTCGGCCGCCGCAGCCTCTGACTCTGCCGGAGCGTCCGTCATCTCCTCGTCGACATCCATGGCATATTCGTCCCGCTCCTCGACGTCTCCCTTCTTCTTCCCCTTGTCTGAACCGCCGCTCTCAAGATCATTGATATCCTGCAGCCTGAGTTTACTCAGCTTCGCCTCCCAGTGCTGCAGCCTCTTCTGGTTGTCCACCAGCACCTTGTGATTCTCCTCGAGCTTGTGCCGCATCTCCTCCTCCTCGGCCTTGGTGGAGTTGAGCTCGTCTGTCTTCTCGTCCAGCTCGGCCTTTAACTCGGCCAGCTCCGCCTTCTTCACCTCGAGCGCCTCCTTCGCTTGTTCAACGCGCGTGGTGAAGTCCTCGGCCCTGTCGCCCTGGCTCTGGATCTCCTCCTCGAGCTTCTCCAGGTCGCGCACCGCGGCGTCGAGTTCCTTGGTGGCCTTGGCGTGGTCCTTCTCCAGCTTGACCTTCTGCTTCTCGGCCTTGGCTTTCCTGACTTCGGCGTTGGAGGTCTCCTCGTTCTGGCTGGCGATCTCTTCCTTGAGCGCATCGATCTTGGCCCGCTGGGCGCGCAGTTTCTCGCCGCCGACTTCCATTATCTTGTCTTGCAGTACTTTGATCTCCTCCTCGACAGTGGCCGTCTCGCCGTGCAGCTTCTCGACCTCCTTGTTCAGCTTGGCGACCTCCTTCTGCAGGACGGCAACGCGGTTGTCATCCGTCTGAGACGGCTGGTGCTCCCGGCTCAGCTCCTTGATGCGGCGCTGGGCATCGCTGAGATTCTTCTCTGCGCTTCCGATTTCTAGGTTGAGCTTCTGCATCTGCGTCTCGAGCTGCGGGATCTGGTCCTTGAGGTAGCGGAGGCGGGACTCCAGCTCGCGCTGGCGGTCCTGGAACTCTTGGAATCTTTGTTCCAGCGTGTCGCGGTCGACCTCCAGCTTGGCGACTTGGTCTTTGCTCGTCCCGGCGACGAGCTTCGAGGACATGAGGCCCTTCTTCACTGTTGACCCACCGCCGGACATGGTGCCGGACTTGTCGATCAGTTCGCCGTCCAGGGTGACGACCCGCCATCTCTTGGCACCGTAGGCGATGCGATTGGCCTGCGCCAGGTCCTTGGCGACGAGGGTGTCTTGGAGAGCGTGGTAGAAGGCCGGCCGGAATTTCTCCTCCTTCGCCTTGACTAGGTCAAAGAGACGGGGTGCGTTCTCGGGCGTCTGGATGGGCGTCATATCCCGGACGCGGAGCTTGTCGAGACAGATGAAGTTACCTCGTCCAAGATTCGTTTTGCGGAGGTACTCGATACACTGCTGGCCAGCCTCAACCGTGTCCGTTACGAAGTTGTCCAGTGCACCGCAAGCCGTCGAGATCGCGACGTCGTACTTCTGGTCGATTGCACCGAGATTGCCGAGTCTGCCGTGGAAGCCATCAATACGGCCAGACTCCTTCATGCGCATCAGGGCAGTAAGCACGTTGCCCTGCGTCTGGGTAGCCGACAGGCTGGACCTTGCCTCATCGGCCTTCTGCCGCGCATTAGACAGCTGAGAGCGGAATTTAGGCTCGTCCTGCGCCAGCTTCTGGAGTTCGGCCTCGACGTTCTTGGCTTCCTTCTCAAGCTTTGCTTTCTCAGCCTGGGACTTCTGCAGCTCCTCAAGCTTGGCCACGCGGCCTTCCTCGATGGAGATCATCTTGGCCTTCATCTCTTCCAGCGCGACAGCGCCAGCATTGGCCTTCTCTTGCAGGATGGCCATCTCGCTCTCGGCGACAGCAATGGCTGACTGCTTCTGGTTGACCTTCTCCTTCCAGGGCTCGAGCGATTTCTGCTTCGCCGCAATCTGGTCGGAGAAAGCCTGCGTCTTGCCCTTCAGACTGTCGCGGATCTTGGCCAGTTCCGCATCCTCGACCTCGATCTGCTTCTCGAGGGCCGCAATTTCCTCGGCGCGAGACTCGATCTCTTCAGCGCACTGCTCGATGGTCTGACCGGCCTCGGCAGCAGTGTTCTCCGCGTTAGCGATCGACTTCTCGAGCTTCTTCCGCTTGTCGTTGAGGAACTTGCGCTTCTCGTCGAACTTGACGCGCTCCTGCTCGAACTTGGCCATCTCCTTCATCAGAGCCTGGGCCTCCTTCTCCTGTGCCTCGAACTCTTTGTTGCCCTTCGCGAAAGCCTTTCCGAGCTGCTTGATGATCTGCTCGCTGCCAGCGTGCTTCTCGAGTTCGGCATCGAGCTGCGCCTGCATCTGTGCGTTGGCCTCCTCTGTAACGAGCAGGTTGTCCTCGCACTCGCTGATGTACAGCTGGTAGAGAGCAGCTTGTTTCATGGCGAGCTCGTTCTCGTCCTTGACATAGGCGAGGGCCTTGTCCTTCTTGTCTTCGAGGCTGTTCTTCTCCTTCTCGACGTGCTGGACGCGCCCGCTCTTCTCGAGACAGATCTCGTTTAGAGTCTCTACCTCAGCAGCGGACTCCTCGATGGGCGTCTTGTACTTTGAGGTTCCGATAATGTCCTCGAGGTACTCGAGCAGTCCGTCCTCGTGCTCGTTGCCGGCCTTGGGCTTCATCTGAGCTATGGACTCGACCTCACCCTGCAGGATGAGGAAGCGCTTGTGGTCGAGGTCGACGCCCCGGTCCTTGAGGAGAGTGGTGACTGTGGTGAAGTTGGAGGTCTTGCCGTTGATGTAATACGCACTCGAGTTGTTCTTGAAAGCTTTCCGAGAGATAACGAGGTCCGAGTTGGGGATAACTTGAGGGGCGCCTCCGGGCTGTAGTCACTGTTAGCGTCCTTGTAACATAACACCCATGGTTTGTAGTACGTACCACGTCCATAACCTCCTGAAAATGCACAGCAACCTCGCAGTGATCGAGGTCGGGGTACTGCGCCGAGTTGTGGATGAGCGCAGAGATCTTGCCCTGCCTCATCTTGCTCGCGCGGAAACCGAACACAAACAACAGCGAATCGATGACATTCGACTTTCCCGAACCGTTAGGTCCTACAACTGACGAGAACGATGCGTGAAACGGTCCAACTTCTTGACGGCCGGCGTAACTCTTGAAGTTGGTCAAGATGAGATACGTGATTACAATACGCGCCTTCGGGCCCGTGTTCTCAACAACCGGGACAGTCATGTTGCGCGACTTGAGCACTATGTCCATCGGCTTCTCCAGGATTGTATCCATGGCCTTCACCGGCTTGGTAGCCGCTAGCAGCGTCTCGTCCACTGGCCGCGGCTGCTCGTTGATAATGGACGCTGTGATATCCGCCAGCGGTGTGGCTACCAGCTGCGACGGCTCCGGCGACGCGGACGCCTTGGGTGTAGGCATCGGTGGTGGTGCGAGATCTGGCGTCGCCGCCTTGGATGCGCGTGGTGCTACACTCTTGCGCTTCCTGGGAGACGCCTTCCTGGCAGGTTCTTCTTGTTCCGCCATCATGGTGCTTTGTTCTGGCTCGAGGATCTCGCTGGCTTCGCTGGGCGCGATGCTCTTCTTTGGGCGGCCCGGCCGCTTCTTGGGTGTTGCTGTTGCCGGTGGATCCACGGTCTTCCGTCTGGTCCGTCGCGGGCTAGACGATGGTGCTGGCGTAAAGTCGTCCTCGCTTTCCTCGGCAATCGGAGGTGCGTCCATCATCTCCTCGTCCGAGTCAATGATCGCTGCGCGCCTGGCAGCTGCGGCGCGACGGGTTGGCCGCGTCGACATGGTTACGGCTGTGGGTATAGGAAAAATTTGCAAAAAGAGGCGATGAAGAAGAAAACAAAGGCAAATCACCCAGAGTTTCAACCTGAGGTAGTCAGTTCCGAGAGTTGTTGCGACTGAGCTGGCCGGCGATGGTGGTTGCTACTTCCCCTCTGTTGACTTTTGAACTTTGGGAGTTGTAAACAAAGGTGGAGTCCTCAATTTGTCGCGTCACGGACCGCGTTTAGGCGTCTTTTATGTTTAGAAGCATAATTGGAGCTCGTGCTGGCTGAGCTAAGGATATCGTTAAACCCGGTACATTCAACACCTCAAGCTCAACATTCAATCAACGACGGCATCAGGGAGCTGCCGCCGCAACCATACCCTTCCCTTACCACGCACTGGGTGCACACTGAAGATGATCGACTACACACAGTTCCACGCCGTCTTCCCCGGCCAGGGCCCGACACCCTACAGCAACAAGGACGTGCAAGAGATCGAGACGATGCGCAAGAGCTTCAACGGGGTGCTCTTCATCGACCGAGTGCTCAAAGCGCTGAGCATAGGCGAGGGTATGTACTTCCGAACCGGCTATAGATGTGACTGACCGACTATGATTCAGGCAGGACATACCCCCCGAAAGGCGACAACGGCCTCCGGAGCCTGCACAAGCACATCTGCGAGAGCAAGGTGTCGGCGCACCACAAGCTCTCCGTCTTCTACTACCTGCTCCTCGACCACGACGTCGTCCGCGGCATGAAGTCACAGCTAGCTGAAGAGTTTGCGGCAAGTTCTGGTCTACCAAGGAAATATCAGATCCTGATGCATGGCCTCTGGCACATGGACCGCAACGAATTCAAGGTCAGCCTGTTCCCACTCTCCGTCGAGCATGGTACTGACCAGCCTCTGCAGTTCGCCCTCGAGTACCTCGCTCACCCCTCTCTACCCTCCGAGTTCCCCGACGAGATCGTCACCATCCTAGTGCGCCACGCCAAGGACAACGACTACAGCCTCCCACTGGCCTACTACCACACCACACAGCCCGTCTTCAAGACATCCGAAGCCCTGGACCTGCTCTTCGGCGCCCTGGTATCGACAAGTATCACCGAAGCGCTCTTTTTCAGCCGCAAATGCCCCGAACACACCCGCCGACTCCTGTTCGAGAAGCTCGTCTCGACTACTCTGGTCCAGCAAGAGCAAAGCCTCGGTGGAGTAAAAACTAAGGAGCTCGTCGGCCTGCCCCTGGATAGCTTCGAGGAGGCGTGGTTCCAGGAATACCTCACGAGTGGTGAAGGGAGCAAGTTGAAGCTGGCGGCTTCGACGATCGAGACGAGGCAGATTATCACTGGTAGACATCGTGGCCAGATCCGTATACGGGGGCTGGATGATAGTGGTCCGGTTGCTAAGACTGGACGGTCGGTCAGGGCTGGGCGATGGTTAGTACAGACCGTTCCTTTTCCTGCTCAACATAATATCCCGAAACATCTCGTCCTGGTAACTGACATGCTGGCTCAGATGGTCTCGCAAGCCTGGCGAAGGGATCCGGTATTTTCTCTGTGTTTTTTGAAGCATAGCGAAGGCGTTGCGGGCTGATTTAGGGATATAAACCTGCAAGAGGCTTCTTCATGAGCTCCTCACTTGGCGCAGAGATAACTACGAGACTGTACCGAAGCAGTATCAAGTCCATTTCACCATGAGCAAAACACGAGTGCCCGAAGATCTTCCGTCTTCCATGTCGTGACGCGGCTATTCGTCTTTGTTAACGTTGTTCCACCAGTGTCCTTGTCCTCAGTAATCGAGTTCCTGACATGGAACGGCCATCCGAGTCGAGTCAGTATCCTAACAATGGCTTTGATGACAAAGGAGCTGTGTCATGGGGCGTTAGATTTATTCTGCATATATACCTCCACATCCGTCCCTACTGTCGTCTGACTTGCTGCATAGTGGCGCCCTTAACATGACCTGTCCATCCGTTCTCAGTCTCACAAAACAAAAAGCAACCTCTACTCCTCTTTTCACAGACTTCCCATCTCTGAACTACCCAGGTCAGAACCTACACCACCGAGGCTGGAACCTACACCGACCCATCCAACAAGCAACTATGGCCCCTTTCTTACCCTCCGCGCCACCACTGGCGCACCGATCCGCCAACCTCGACGCCACCGCCTGCGACGACATCATCCTGCAGGACCGTCTCGTCGTCGTCACCATCTCCCTCGCCGTCCTCCTCGCCGCCCTCGCCATCTCCATCCTCCTCGCCTACCGCTCCTGGCGTCGTGCAGGCGCCGAGTACAGCGCCCTCAAGCAGGCCCACGACCGCCTCGCCTCCACCAACGACTTCTTCTCCAAGCGCATCGACAAGCTCCAGGCCCAGCTCAACCACCTCCGCGCAATCTCCCAGGTCCATAACGATAACGGCGGTGGTGGCCACATCCCCGACTCGCCCGCCGGTCTGCCCTCCGAGCGGCGGATCGACGAGGACCCCTTCTCCGTGGGGGAGTACGAGTCCGACACGGAGGGATGCGACAGCCCCATCGTCAAGACGGCTACTGCGCAGCCCATCTTCGTCACACCCAAGGCGAGGAAGACGTCGGTCTTTAGCGACGGAAGTTCGCCCCGCGCGCTGATCATGACGCCGACGAGTTCGTGCGGAGATGAGGGTAAGTCGCCGTCGTCGTCGTTGTACCCTAGGTCTGGTGGCGGGATGCGGAGGTTCGGGTGGCCCTTGAAAGAGAGCGGGTGGTTTATAAGGGATGCGGATGTCGCCTGTCGGGAACAGCGGGGTGGTATGCTAGAAGTCACTAACTCAAGTGCTGTAGTGCCGAGTCCGGTGCGGGAGAGCTTTGGTCTTGTCGATTCCATGTCTACGATGGGGAAGGATGATGATGGTGATGGTAACGAGGGTGAGACGTTCAGCACCTTCTGCGGTGTTCATGCCGAGGCGGCTGGCCCGGTTCATGGCGAGTCGTCGTCTGGCGCTGCGGATGCCGGCGTTTGGAAGGGGGACGTGGCTGCACCGGTGAAGAAGTACCAGGCGTCTGTTGAGGATGTGCCGCCCACGCCTCGCTTCCCTCTCGAGTAGTCGTTCGTAGATAACATTCGCCCAAGTGGCGTTCCTTCGGTTGCTGGCAATAGGGGGGGTGTCTAGAATCGGGTAGAGGGATTTGTGGAAGTCAACTGTTGAAAAGTTGAGTCCGAAGAAGAGATAAGTATGCGAGGAGTGTCGTTTTCAGGGTAGGACAGACCACATTAACGGAGAGAAGGGACCAGTGCCTCGTTCTTGTTTAGACCTGAGAACAGTCTTTACCGGAGATGACGCGTGCTTTCAGTCTAGGATGGAGCATGTAGGGCAGAGTAAAGGACATGTAGGAGGGAAAAGTCTTGTTCTTCTTGTGACGTTGGGTTGAGGTTGCGGCAGTTTTCTGTTCTTTTCCTTGTTTATCATAGAGTAAAATGATGCGTCCATTCTTTCGACATCTCAATATTCCCCCGTATCTACGAAAGTACCCTGACCAACAAGCGAGAACCAGGGGCTGATGGAATATACGTGGCTCCTTTAGGTTGGAGCCAGGTGCGGGTTTCCGGCATCAGTTCGAATGTCTCCGTGCTTTGTACCAAAACGTATGACTGTCTACCGCTACCCCATTTACCTGATGAGAATTTAGAGCAGTCAAAGCTGGAACATGAGTGCAAAGACTTCTGGACTGGTTTGGGCGTGATGCTGAGCACCTGTATATCGACCTGGCTCTGATCAAGGTACTGATATTGAAGATGTAGCACACAGGACACGAAATCGACACCGAAATTTCATGCCGTGAAAATCAACGTGGATTCGTGTGGTGTCCAAGATATCCAAGTTAGAAGGAATATTAGGGTATAAGAGGGCAACGACACAATCATGCCCCAGCAATGGCCCCAGAGACGCCCAACTCCCAATACCCATCGTACAAATACATCCTCTACCATCCCGTCAAGCCTTCCGCCTCCGCACCTTGATGGTCTGCGAAAACGGCGGTCCCATGCTACTCACGAACCACAGATTCTCCGGCCTCTCCGGCAGCTGCTCGATCTCATAGTACAACGCAATGTACGCCAGAGTCAGCTTCATCTGGTTGGCAGCGAAGAATCGTCCGGGACTATGTTGCACGACTTGTCAGTCTCAACTCTTCACCCTCCCATCGAAGACATGCAGGATCACTCACCAAGCATTAAGCCCATGACTAAACGCCAAAAATGTCGGGCTAGTCGTCACCAAGGCGAGAGGCCTATCCCCCTTCTCCTCAGCCGTCCGCACACTCTGATGGCTACTCGCCTTCCTTGAGACAACGACCGACGTCGGGGTACTACTACTACCCTCCGTATCACTCCCGCTGGCACTTGCCCTACGCCCCTCGGGCACCATCAACCCAGGCCGTCCACCGCCACCACCACCACCAGCCGCCTCCTTCACAAACCGAAAGGCATCGTACTTTTCGGGGCTAGAGTAGAACTCACCGTCCCGATGGACACTGTATGCCTGGATCCCTACCTTCGTGCCCGCGGGCACGTGCGTGCCGTCCGGCAGCGTCACGCCCCCTGGTGCGAGGACGGTCTTCATTATGCCTCTGGCGACGAAGCCGTTGAGGCGCATGCTCTCGCGTAAGGCGGAGTCGACATGGACCATCCTGGCTAGGGAGGATTTGCCCCATGGCGAGGAGGAGGAGGAGGTGGGGTGGCGCTTGGTGGTGGAGGGGTTGTGCGAGGATAATTCCGAGAGGACTTCGTCGCGCATCGCGGTCAGGTAGGAGGAGGAGGAAGGGGAGGCGGCTATGTCGAGGATGGCGTTGGTGATGGTTATGACGGATGACTGGATGGCGGCGAAGCAAAGGGAGGCGAAGCGCTTCGTTATGAGGTTGGGGTTGAGTTCTTCTGGGTCCGGGTGGGAGAGGGCGTGGGAGATTGCCCATTGGATGTAGTCGTCCTGCGGGAATTAGGGTCCCTGCCGGTTCTATGACTGTGTGCGAGCACTTACCTTCTTGAGGTCGAACATCGGGAGTTGCTTCTCGCCGTGGGTCTGGAGTTGAGTGAGACGCTCCTTGACCTGGGGCAGGATGAATTTGGACAGGGTGAGGTAGTGCATGTAGTCGTACGCAGTGATGAAAGGAGACAGAATGCTGTTTAGTGACGTTGTTAGTTCCGTCCGCTAAATCGATCGGTGTCAGTGAGTAAGTGGCACTCACGGTTTCAGAAACCAAGGAAGCAAGTTGATCCCAGCCGCAGATAGCACGACGTTCCTGTCAAACAGCCGAGCACTCCGCAGAAACTCTTTGTTCTGCGTTAGTTCCTTTCCGACAAGCACCCTCATCGACAGTCGCGAAATGACATCCAACATGGTGTCATAGAGATTGACCTCCTTCCAATCCTCGGTGTCAACACCCCAGTTCTCCTCGAGACAGAGTTGCAGCTCTTCCACGATATCATCAGCAAAATTGCCCAGCTTGTGGGTCAACTCGCGCCTGATAACCTCGGGGTGGATTGGCTCGCGCACGATGTTGGGGTGGAAGAAGGTGTGGTCGGCCTCGAGGAACTGGCGGTTGACCTCGTTCTGGCTCATGACGTGCTCTGGCTGCTCGCACAGCCAGCGTGCTGCCGAGACTGGAAGGACGACCTCCGGTCCGGTGAGGATGTGGGGGAGCACGTAGGCTTGGCCGTGCTTGGAGTACTACCGTCCTGTTAGCTGCTTCCTCGTGATGGTGTATCTAAGCCCTCACCTTGTTATAGCCCTCATTGATCAGGCTCTTGAGGTTGAGGATGCTGGTCATGTTGGCTTTGAGGCGGGCCCAGGGGCTGCCGCTGCCGTCCATGCCGGCCCATGGCAAGTCTGACGGAAGAGAAGCACGGGATGTGAGGCGGAAGAGGAGGTTGACGACGACTGCAAAGGGGATAACGACCGCTGAGAAGGAAACAATGACGAGGAGGGCCACCGGGGCCGCCTCGAGCAAGATGGCCATGTCTGCGATGTCCCGGTTTGTGTGCTGACCACAGCCAGGAGGGGTTGAGGGCTGTGTCTTATAGAGACTGGACGAGACAGTTACTGCTCGCCGGTGTAACAGAGGCGTTGGCGATTTGTTGGACTCCGTATACCTGAGTTCAAAGGTGCGCTCCGGTGTAACTCATCCGCCGGAGACTTTATACTCGACGAGAAACGAAGGGACAGAGGCTCTAGACCCTCCACAAGTTATTAGTATGAGGATGAAGCCCGGAAACGCGCTTGCTTGACTTTCAGTGAGAACAAGCAAGGTGAGGACGCAAAGCTGAGCTTGAGGCGCACAACCTACTCGCTGGAGTAGGGAGGCATATGGTGACATCGCTGATTCACCGTGCATTTAGATAAGATCTGATCTTGGTAGCATTTCTGCTAGCGCAGCGGCCAATCCTGGACCGATCGATGTTGCAGTACCCGAAGCAGACGTCTGCGTGACAAGGGTATGCAGCAGTGACCAAGTTAATCTGTATACGCTTTCGGTGTGAACGAGCCCCTACATACACCCTTCGAAGAAGGTTTAAACTTGCCGCAAGACAAAGCTTGTCGGAATGAAGGCGGGTTCTGTACAACGCGGTTGGCGACTGTTGAGGTCTTCCTCTTCCGGTTGCTCTGGAAGTACCGTGTGCGCCAACGTGGGAAGGCAACTTTGACACCTGCACTGCAGTTCCATTTTAGAGTCAAGGGGCCAATACTTCTGATCCGGGATGTTCATCCGCTTCCATCCCGCTGACCCTGCCCGCTTCGAAAAAGATGGTGTCCTCGATATCTTGGCCACAGCCTGCTAAGGTACCTTTGGCATATTAACCATTCAGCTCCGGAGCGCTGCACAGCCGGAATCAGTTGTACGTAACTCGGTTCCTGAGCGCCGAGGATGCAGTATGCAACGCACAACAAGATGCTGCTGATCGGCAGCAACTGGTTCGATGCCAACGTGGATTTACATGACGATCCCTCGGCAGCTCTTGCTCCAAATCCTGTGTTTGACTGAGACATACTGGATTAGCACGAGGTTGAGCCCCGAAAGCGTGAAAGCGAGGGCCCACGCCTCGCCTGTGCATGCCAGGCTTGCCAGCGTGCCGTTGCTGCCGTCGTCCAGGCTACTTGAAGTTGGTTTAGCCCCTCGCTCTCCTCGCTCGCGACCTTGTGTCCCCGGTCGCTTCCAGCCAATGGGAACCGAGATGTTAAGCCAAGCATTATAGGAACTTGGGATCGACATCGCATCCTGCCGTAACCAGGTTAGCCTCGATGCAAGCCGCACTTGGAAGATTGAAGTTAAATCTCATAACGACAGGGGCAAGAAGCATCCTCTTTTGGACACGGCATGCATGCGACAACAAGGAGCAACGAGCAACAATTCATGAGATGTGAGACTTGAGCGGCTGAACTCATATGTAGCGAACTGCATTCAGGATGTGCATAAGCGCGAGTTCAAGCCGCAGCCGTGAACGTCCTAAAACGTTCGACTTGCATGAGACATGGAGCGAACTCAGCCAAGAGCTGTTGATTCAACCAATACTGTAACCTCGCCAAATGCGCCATGCGGTCAGTGGCGTCGCTAGACGAGGAACGCCGGATGTCAACCGTGCGGACCATCATGTTCTGCCACTGAGTTCCTGACAGTCCTCCTGACTCGCTTGTCGCGTCGCACACTCGAATTCCGGGACCCGTAGTCTCCGTCTGCCGGGGTTGGCTGCTATGTCTGTTGTCCTCGTCATCGAGACAGCTCACCTAGCCAAATCGATGAGGATCTATTGTGGCGTCGGGCTGTTTGCTCTTGACTTTGGGCTCGCAGACATGATAAGCCCACTCGCTTCGATTAGACGTCAAGATGCCGTCGTGATAGTTGCAACCGCCAGCCTGTCAAGACTTCGTCGTGGAGGTCGGCGACCAATCCCGGATCCCCAGATGAGGTTGCATTCCGCCCTCAGCCTGCCTACACTAGTATGTTATCCTCGCCGCCCCAGAGTAAGCGAGGACGCCCGTTCCTGACTTGCTATTCCTGATGTAGATATGTTTCAGCTGATCAGGCTCTCCAATCTCAACCCTGTCGGCTCTTCTTTCTCGACCTGCGTCCTGCACGATAACTGTCGATCACCACGCCTCAAGCGACTGGGATCATCTGCTCGACACAACTTCAAATAAGCCACCCCAGACCCCTCGTCGAGAGACAGACTCCCTTGTGAACTCCAAGCCAGACTCGCAAGAAGCTCGATATCAGTCGGGATACGAGGGCCGAACTCATACACCTCACCATCAGCTATCAACTACGCAACCTGATCACCATGTCCTCCATCCGCACCACAACCCTCTCCCTCTTCCTCCTCCTCACCACCGCCCACCTCCCCGCCGTGCACGGCAACCCTACCCCGGGCCTCCTCCCCAAGATCCCCATCCTCGACGCCCTGCTGGCCCTCGGCGCCAGCCCCCCGCCCAAGCTGCTGCAGACCGTGAACCCCTCGCCCGAATGCGCCGCTATCAACCAGGGTGAGCTCCAGTGCTGCCGCGCCATGGTCGCCGGAGACATCCAGCTGGTCACCTGGATCGCCAAGGTGTACGGGTACGACCTCAACCCGAATGACATCAATGGACTGAACTGTATGTGGTTTCTCGCCCCGCTTATGAGCCTTTATGTGCGGGAAAATGTGAGTCTGACGATGCGAAGGTGACAACAACCTCGATGCTTGTCCTGGAGTCAAGGTCTGCTGCCAGGTTACGGCGCTGGTGAGTATTGCAGCTCCCGCAAACGATAGTAGATCGCCACTGACAAGTCTATAGAACCCCCTGCTCTCTCTGTGGTGCCAGGACGCTTAGGCACCTGGTCACTCGCCTGAAACACGGCGTCGGTTATGATAAAGGGGATCCCAACTGTCTTGAACGTTTGCACTACTACGTGATATGGACGTCCTTCCCTTCAACGTCCGAAGATAGTGCAAGTTGGATCTTATGACTTTGGTTCCTCCCCCCAGTCCAGGCTGGAGGAGCGGTTGGCTTATTGGGGTTTCATGTCGGTAACAGGGCAATTCTTGGTGGTCCATACTAAGGTGCAGCTGGATGCATAGTGTACGTGTAGTCGTAAAGTAATGTTTATTGGTCACTCTTGACTTTTGCAGAGCAGAACACCACAAGATATGCAGCGCTGAGGCTAGAAAGTCCCAGTCCGTTTATGGTCGGCTCACATTGTCACGCTTCTGAGACTGTCGAGTCCTTTGCACGTCCGCTGCCGACGCTGCATTCAAGGACTCACCTAATAGAGAACTCCACGTTTCGACACGCCTCGTCGCCTACACCCTCTCGTACAGCGGCTGCTTGATTGGAGTCAACCGAGATATATGTAGTACAACTATGAGCTGAATGTAGTCCAGGCCACGCCGCCCATTGCTTCTCCCGAGTCTAGTCTTTCCCGTTGGCTGCTCGACCCCTAACAGGCGAGAGTCGTACAATACAACATGCCCAATAGACGCTTCGCCAGCGCTCCAATATCATACAGCAACCACGTCCATCTTTGATGCCCGTCCGCCCGTGTATATAACCGCCGTCTCGCCCACTGGGGAAGTTTTGTTTAAACAGTAGATAAACACCTGATAGTCATACAACAGCAACACAGGGTCTCAATCAACCCGTAGTCGTCTGGTTATTGCTGGTCTGCCGTGATGCTCCGCTCACTTGTTCCTCTTCAGCGTCTTGACGGCCATCTCGACCAGCCCGTCCTTGGCCTCGCTGTCCGGGAAGGGCGCAATGGCGGCGATAGCCTGCTCGGCGTAATCCTCCGCCAGCGCCCTCGTCTGTTCGATACCGTCGCTCCGGAGCACCAAGTCTCTCGCCTGTTTTAGTGTCAGCAAAGGGCCCTTTTCCCACCATCCCACACCAAGGGTTCAGATTCGGGAAGCACTCACCCGTTCCACATCCCCCTCCTGCGCAAACTTCCTCCCCACCAGCGCCCCCAACTCCGGCATCGTCTTCCACGCAAACAGCAGCGGCGCCGTCGCCAGGCCCAGCTCCAGATCCGCGCCCGCCGGCTTGCCGAGCTCCTTATTACTCTGCGTATAATCCAGCATATCATCAACAAGCTGAAACGCCAGGCCCAAGTTCTTGCCGTAGGCATACGCCGCCTCCACCGTCGCCTCGTCCGTCCCGCCCAGCAGCGCGGCGGCCCTGCAGCTCTTGCTGATGAGCGAGGCGGTCTTGAGGTACGTCTTCTGCAGGTAGTACGCCAGCGCGTCCTCCGTATAGACCGGGTGGCGCTCGTCGGACGCCGTGTTGCGCAGCTGCATGAACTCGCCCTCGACCAGGTTCGCGATGACGGTGGCCAGCAGCTCGACGACCTCGGCGTCGCGCAGGCGCGCGAGGGCGACCGAGGCGCGGCCCAGCAGGAAGTCGCCCGCCAGGACGGCCATCTTGTTGCCGAACTCGAGGTTGGCGCTGGGCGACCCCCGGCGCGAGACGGAGTGGTCTATTACGTCGTCGTGGAGGAGGGAGGCGGTGTGGATTAGCTCGGTTATCTCGGCCAGGCGCCGCTGGGAGGGGAGGATGTCTTGCGGGGTTGATGACGCGTCTACTGGTGGTGTTGTTGGCGGGGAGGAGGGGTTGACGTCGGAGAGGATGGAGAGGGGCGAGATGGAGGTGTCTATCGCGGCGGGGCGCCTCTGTTGCGGCGCTTTGGGGCAGAGCGAGGTCGCCCTCGACATGAGCAGGACGATCAGAGGGCGGACGTGCTTGCCCTCGGCCTGGGTGTAGTATTTCGCCGCGCGGTCGAGGGAGGGATGTCCCGACCCCAGCAGCTTGCGGATGTTGCCCGTCAGGAACTTCATCTCCTTGGCTACCACCCTCAAGGGGTCGACGTGCAGGTCGGAGGAGCCCTTGGTGGCGCGGGATATGGCGTTGTTGACCATGTGGCCGGCCACTGACACGGCTGCCGAGAAGGCCGACAAGTTTCTCGGCGAGGAGTGGTAGGCTGCCCGGGACTGCTGCTGCCGTATCCGCACGTCCAGACCGGCGGTCCGTATGCTGCACTCACAGCATCTTGTCGTCGACGATGCCGGCCTGAGCAGCGCCGAGGCAGCCGCTCGTCTTATCCGCAGCTGCATTTCTCCGTGTTTTCCTCCTCGCGACGACCCAATTGGCTCGAAAAAGTCGCTATGTTGGCGTGCGCGGCATCTGAGATCTGTGTCTGGTCCAGAGGTGTCTCGAAAGGGCCCTGTGGTGTGGATGTCGGTGCAGTTCAGGTTCGATTATTCATGATCCCGAAAACTTCCTTCGCGGCTGGCCAGCCGAGATCGAGAAATTTCGGGCCTAACAAAAAAGAGCTCTGCTGGCGGAAAGTGGGGCTGACCGGGCTGCCAAAATCCAATGACGTTTCTCCCTTTGCTACCTTACCCCTGTCATTCTTCTCTTTGTCTCGATGCATGTTGAAGACAGTCCATTGCGCAGTGTTGACATGAACGACAGCCGTATCCAGAGATGTATAAACCCACGATGCTGATATAGCACGACTAATCCATTTGCCCAGTATGGTTCTTCTCACGATGACGCCCTCCATAGTGGAGGGCCTGGCAAAGTGCAAGACCTCCAGACACGTCTCTGAAATCCCGGAAGACGCAAAGGCGGCAGAGCATAACGACGAACCTGCGCTAGATGAACCTGCGGTCGGAAAGCCAATATCACACGGCCAGGTCGTCGACCTCTGGAAGAAGCTCCAAGCAGCCAACGAGAAGGAATATACCCTGGAAAACCTCCTCCGCGGATCGAAAGTCTACGTGCCGCCTCCACCGCCAAAACCAGAACCGGTAAGCCACCAGCTAGTGTACCCCGGCCTTGCTCCAGTTCCATTGCTGACAACTGCACCCTACAGTCCGCCGAGTACAAAGCCCTCATGGCCCGCCTCCGCCGCGAAGAGGAGCAGCGCGCCTACGAGCGCATGACGCGCCCGCCCCCGCAGGCCGAGACCTTCTCCCAGCGCTTCCCGAACGCCGCCGCCGCCCATGCGTTTGCCGAGGTCAACAGGCCCGTCCGGGCGTCGGACACGGGCGACGACGACGTGACGTACAACGACGTGCACAGGCAGCTCATGCTGCTGCTCAACTTCGTCGTGAGCATACTGGGCGTGGCCGGCACGCTGTGGGTGGTGGCGCGGTGGTGGAGCACGCCGGCGAGGCTGTTCCTCACCATGGGCGGGAGTGTGCTTGTGGGCGTCGCCGAGGTGGCGGTCTACCAGGGCTATCTGTGGCACTTGGGCGAGGCCAAGAAGAATGAGGGGAAGGTTAGGGAGGTGAGGGAGGTTATGCAGACGTGGGTCGTCGGGACTACAGGCGAGAAGGATGCCGTGGCTGTGGATGCTGTGGCTGAGCGTGTGGGAGATGCGGATTTGGCTGGGGGGAGTAATGTTAGGAGGAGGAAGAAGGAACCGAGTTAGTCTTCGATGTGGATTGTCAAATGCGATCAATATCCATCACTTTTGTTGTTTAAGGGACATCCAGTTCCCTTCACGTATTGTGTTGCCGCTAGGTGTACTTTCTGTACTGCGAATTTGCTGAATGCAGTCCCTGGTAGCTTTGGCAATTAAGGCTCGCCGTTTTTGACGCGCTCGACTCCACCTGCGGCGCGTCTCCCAGACGCGGGGCACCTCTATTCGTGACCCTTCCACGCAGAGTACATGACTTCCCCTTACTGCACAATACCCATGTATCCTCTTGAGCGAACAACCAGTTTGAATACCATTCAATACATTTAATTCGACAAGGAGCATACTATGATTCCCCCCTGACGAACGTGGGCGATTCACTGGTGCGACTGTACGCGATCGCGTTAGGGCTGTCTGCGGACTCGGAGAACAGATGGATCCGCCGTATGTGTGCCCCTAATGACCACTGCGTCATGTCTCTAACGCATGGCGACAGCAGGGTCAGTGACGAGAACGTCAGGCCTCAACCAGGACATCGAAAGCGCCCGCTGCGAACTTACGGACGCCGCGCCCAGCTCCTCCCCCAGCGCGAGACGGAGCCGCCACGGAAGAAGCGAGCCCTTGAAGACAACAGCGACGGCAATGATTCACCTCGGGCCGATTCATACCTACCATCGTCACCTCAGCTTCCAAAACTACCGGTCCAGACCAGTGCGCAGAGTGTCAAGCGAGGATCGATACTAGCCTTCTTCAAACCCGTCCCAGCCCCGACCTCGAGCTCAGGCCCAGAGTCGCAGGTACCTTCAGATGCAACACGCACGGAGATGGTTCCGTCGTCGCCGCCATCTTCACCACCGTCACTTCCGAGACCTATGAAGACGAAGAGGAGACTCACGACTCGGATCAACTCGCTGAGAGACCTGGAAGAAGAGGAAGGACAGAAGGAGAACAAGCCGATCGAGGAAGATGACATGGAGGCGGCAACTACTGTCGGGTTGGCGCATTCGGAGGTGTTGCAGGACCCGAAGTCTAGTCTACGCAACCCCAGTGTGCCCCCGAATGGAACCCCGGCAGATGGTGGCTTCAAGGTCAAGCACGAGGCAAAGCGACGGTTACGAAAAGCGACGGTGCAGACGACATTGAACTTGTCCACAGCCGCTGAGCCGGGCTTTACGATATGCAAGGAGTGCGATTTACTGTACAACCCATTGAATGAGAAAGACAGGAAGGACCACGCCAGACAACATGCGGCTGTCATGCGCAGAAAGGGACGGGATTCTGTTTCATAACCGGATACACCGGAAAAGCATGTTACGAGGAGTTATTGGAATGTGGCATGGATAAACATAGGATAGGCACCATATGCCCTTGGCTTGCTTGAACTCATGAATGATACCCCCGTTTTCACGTGATCAAGAACTCCTGCTCCGTGAGTTCGCCGGCCTCACACATCTCCACCGCTTCACCGTCCATGAAGCCGTGAACATATGCGACACAGACGACCACATACTCCGTCTCTCGGCCGGCCCTGTCCGGCACCTCGCGCAGTATGACAGGGACCTTCCCGCCGTCCAACACAGCAATCAGGTCACCCTCCATTGCCCCCCTTCGGACCATCATATACAGCCCTTGGTCCGACACACAAAACGTCCACTCGTCACGGTTACGGTACCACATATGCCTCCCCTTGCCAAACTTCCACCAACCCTCCTGCAGCATCTCCCGATCTTCCTCTTTCGCCTCATTTGGGTCATCAGGCCCGTCATAGCGCAGATGGAATTCCCAGTCAGGCCGGACCTCCTCGACGACCTCGTCATTCAACCTGCGTATTGGGTACGACTCGCAGTCCATGAGCAGCGTCCTCCAGAAAGTTTCCAATTTCCTCTTCTCCTCAGGTGCATCCAGCAGCTCAGTGCCAAAGTACAACAGCATCCACTTTCGCGGCAGCAGCAGCGGCCCATAGGAGCTATCCCGGATCTTCTCGTCATGACACTCGTCATGTAGGACCTTCCCCAACTTCCCGATCACCGCACCTCTCGCTCTGATCTTCCACCTTCCATCCCGCACCTCGGCTCTAGCAGGGGTTTCGCACTTCTCCCGTCCAGCCGCAAAGATGCTCCTCTGCGCAAACAACAGCCGCGCAAACCCAGTGCTCGCATCACGATTCGAGTACTCCTCGTCCGCAAAGTCCGGCACCCACGACGCCAACCCGGGCGTGTGCTTGTCCTTGGCCCACGGATTCTGGCAGATGATATCCAGATTCCCCAACGAGTTGATCAAGTACACCGCCACCTCGGCAAACGCATCCCCGACCTTCTTCCCATAATCAACCCTCACGCTGTGCTCCTCTGTCACCAACCCAAGCAGCCCGTAAACCCTATCCCTCGGATCCGTCGAGTGCACATTCTTAAACCTCGCCAGCACATCCAGCAGCCCAGCACGATACCCCTCCCTCATAACCCCCCTCTGGTGCTCAACCGCCAGCACAGCCGTCATCAGCCCCATCGTAACGGGACTGCTCGTCCCATGACCCTGCGGCATATGGAACGCGTCCGCATAAGCCCTATTATCCAGAAACCCCGACACGACCCGCCAATCCAGCTCCTCCCGCGCATAGACGAGCGTCACCTCCCGGGCACAGGATAGCTCCTGCATGACCCACACCCTCCTCCAGATCTGAGGCCGCTGGAAGATCGCCCTCAGCGCGTCGACCTGCCGGTAGTCGAGCTCGTGGTGCTCTTCCCCGCCAAGCATGCTCCCCAGCCCAGGATTGCCGGCCAGCGAGGCGTCGGCCAGGTCGCGCAGGCGCATGCGGCGCAGCAGCTCCATCCCGGCCCCGACGTGCTCGGCGTAGGCGATCTCCGTCTTCCCGTCACTATCGCCGAGGTAGTCGGGCGCGAAGTCGTCGCTGTCGGCCAGCGGACCCAGCCAGGCGATGTCCCGCGCGCAGCGCTGGTAGACGTCCCGCATCAGGCTGACCTGGTGGCTGCGCTCGGCGGTGTCGGACTGGTTGATGCAGAGGGCGTCGACCCAGAGGGTGCGCGGGGAGAAGGGGAGGCGGAGGTGCCGGAGGGCGAGGCAGAGGTTGGCTGTTATGCTTACGGGGAAGGAGGAGTCGAGGGTTATGGGCCGGGTGTCGGAAGGGTCGCCCCAGAAGTAGGTGAGGGCTTCGTAGGCGGGAAGGGACGGGGAGTCGAGGTCGGCGTAGGTGAGGGTGCAGTTGATGGGGGAGTCGAAGCCGCCTTCTGAGGGCGACTCCGGGAGGAGATGCAGGAGGCGGATCTCGTGCCGGTTGGGATCGAGGGGGCGGTAGAGGGACATTTTTTTTTTTTTTTGGGATGAGATACTCTGCTGGTCGGATCTGGGAGCATTACACACCTTTGAGATTTGACGACCAGATCTAGTGTCTATATGTAGCTGCCAATGACCCCGGTAGGTGTGAAGCTTGGCTGTCAGACAAGGCATCAACATTGTAGCGGCCCGAGGCACTGCCTCATCCTGTTTAATGCAGAAGCTGGGGGTCTATGTCTAAGCCTGGAATTGATCGATTTCTTGGTGCCTATGGACTGCTCCTCGACTTCGCGCGACAAAGCCTTGTCAATGCGGTAGACCGCAAAGCATTATCGTCGCATGTGTCCAACGGATCCTATCGAAAGCACCGGCGATGCCAAGCCGGGCTTCGACGGTCTTCCTCACGACTGCCGGTGAACCGGCGGTGGTGCCAAGGTCGGATCGGACATAGCATTACGGCCATTCAGAAAGCATCCGATTGCGGCAATAGGCCGGTCGGGTATTACGTGCGGTCCTTAGTAAGTGTGATCCTGTTTTTGCGGGAAGGACCATGAATTTCGGTGGAATGCTGGGTTCTGGTAATGATTCGCCCGGCATGACGTAGTCTGGAACAGCAGGCATTAGGCTCGTATCATGCCATCATGGATAGCTCGGGAATCATTCACAGCACATTGCGAGAATAATAAATAGCTCAGACCTCGCATCACGGTCTTGTTTCCGAACTAAAACACATCGATTGCACTCGAGCAGTATCTTTGCGCACGTTGAAGAGGCGACCTAAATTCGCACTTCCATTCATAAGTATCACTAAACAAGACTTGAGTGAGTGCCGGCAAAATGGTCTGGCAACACGGAGACGAGCACAACATCCCGGATGAGCATAGGCGCGACAAGTAAGCTGTCCCATAACCGTACTTCCAGGCCGCGCACTAACACCATCAGACCCGGCGCCTGGCTCCCGGCGGACAACCGGCTGCACCGCCAATGGCTGAAGCAGCAGGTGGACCACGTCGACGCCAATCCCAAAGAGCTGATTCCGGTCCTGCAAGAGTTCAAGGACCTGATCGAGAGTAACTCCCGCATCTACATGTACTTCCGCGAGATGTGGGACGAGATCCCGCGTCGGGCCCCTTACAACCGGGATCCGACGGGCAAGAGCCAGATCCGGGACTACCAGCACATGCTGGCCGTGCTCAACCACGTCTTCACACGCGCTCCGGAGTGGACTGACGCCGCCGAGGCGGCGGGCATGGTGGGCGTCCCCATGTGCGCCATCTTTGACTATGCTATGGGCACACCGAGCGGACATGCCGCTTTCCTTGACCCGGATGTGAACAAGATGCTTAAGAAGGTCCTGAACGAATGGGGCAAATTTCTCAAGGTAAGTCCTCCCCGAGCTCGACACGGACGACGTTTAATCACAAAAACCCGGCTAGACCCCCGAGTCGGCCCAAGTCCTCGGCAACCACCGCTCCGGCTGGTTCGGCAAAGTAGGCTACAGCGACCTCATGGCCGTCGCCAACGGGCCCTACCAGACCAACCACAAGTTCGAGGAAATGTACGTCTGCGACCCAACCAAGGAGCACTACGGCTTCAAGAGCTGGGACGACTTCTTCACCCGCAAGTGCCGGCCGGAAGCCCGCCCCGTCGCCTCGCCCGACGACGACGGCGTCATCGCCAACGCCTGCGAGAGCAAGGTCTACAACGTCGCGCGCAACGTGCACCTCCGCACCAAGTTCTGGATCAAGTCGCAGCCGTACTCGCCGCTCGACATGCTCGCGCACGACCCGCTGGCCCGCGAGTTCGGCGGGGGCACGGTCTACCAGGCGTTCCTGTCGGCGCTGTCGTACCACCGCTGGCACGCCCCCGTGTCGGGCACGGTGAAGAGGGCGTTTGTCGCCGACGGGACGTACTTCTCCGAGCCCCTGATGGAGGCGACCGATACGCAGGGCAAGGAGGACCTGAATACGAAGGGGATCAGCGTGGTGCAGGGGTACCTGACCGCGCTGGCGACGCGGGCGGTCATCTTTTTCGAGGCGGATAACCCGGCCATAGGCCTCATGGCGTTTGTGGGTGTTGGTATGGACGAGGTTAGCACGTGCGAGATCACGGTGAAGGAGGGCCAGCACGTGAAGAAGGGCGACGAGATCGGTATGTTCCACTTTGGAGGGTCGACTCACTGCCTTCTGTTTAGGAAGGGGGTGAAGGTTGAGGAGTTCCCGGAGGTGGGGAGGAAGGAGAATGTCCCTGTGAGGGGGAAGCTCGCTGTTGTGAGATCTTAAGGCTGGGACTGCCGAGTGGGATGCCGTGCTACGGGTCACCTAATCGTGTTGGGCGTGGGTGCAGTGTAGGGAAGGTCCGCAGAAACTGAGGCGCATCTGTTCCTGATCCCGATCACGTACTTTATTGGGAGGAAGTGTTGGCGGTGTCTGTGGTCACATGCTGCAGCCATCAACCATCAACGACGAGCAGACAAGACGCTGCTATTAGTAGTCATGGTAGTCCTTGCCCGTGCCAAACGAAGCGTGGCATTACCTGCTGTCGGGGGATAGAGCGACGCCAAAATAAGCCGACTGCGGAATCCCAACGTCTTTAAGCTTAAACTTGGACAAGGGTAGGGAACATGGTCATGCCAATAGAACAACCGCTTACCTGATCCATACATGACGGCACACATTGTTGGGAAATACTTGAAGGCCTCACAGCCAGGCGGAGTCAGGGCTCCTAGGGACCCTATCCACTACAGTTCCAAGGACAAAGATTGCGCACCCATGCGGTTGAACTGACTGCCTGCTGTAGTATTACTCATCACTTTCAGCCTGTACCCCACGCAGATAGTGATCAGGATTAGAAAGCGTCACTATCAGACCACTGACGGGTAGACATCAAAGACACCGGAGTGTAGTCCGGACCGAAGTACGAAGACCTGGTCCTGGGTGTCCAGTGGTCCTGCATCAATATGGCAGCCACATTGTGGTGCATCGGCGAGACACAAAATCGGCGACACATCCGATCGTCCCGCCCCGTGGGCCGAATTCCGCTGTTTCTGCATACGCCGGCCGGCGGTCAGTTCCCTGATTCGGAAGTGGGCCCCGGGGGTTGTTGCCTCGGCATGTCATTCTTGGCTCCGTCGCTCCCGCATTTCCTACGCCGCGGCATTTGGAAAGGCGGGCAAGGAAGACTAGCTTGACTCGGGATGACCTGTACCAAGGAATGGATTTGTCAGACTACAAACTCCGTGCCAATTAGTATTAAGTGAGGAACGACGAATGGATGGCTTGGAACCTCCCACTACAAATACCTATAGAAGTACCTAGGCATCAACTCTCCCACAGTTGTAATCCATCAATTATTGTCACCTGTGTACCTACCTACGTGCGTAGTATAAACACGTCGGGTCACCGTCCTGCGCTCTGTTCAACCTCACACAACACAACCAACACGTCTAAGACCACTGCAACCCAGCCCGCGCTATCTCCCCTCCATCTCTTTATACGAAACACCATCACAACCCCCAAAATGTCCCGCCAGAACCTCTCAATCCACCTGGCCGAAAGGCCCAACCCCTTCATCGTCCCGGGTAAGACCTTCGTTCAGCGCACGTCCCCGGCCCCCACCGCCTCGGACCTCAAGCCCGACCAGGTCCTGGTCGAGAACCTGTACCTCTCCCTCGACCCGGCCATGCGCGGCTGGCTCAACGACGCCCGGTCCTACGTGCCCCCCGTGCAGATAGGCGAGGTCATGCGCGGCGGCACCATCGCTCGCGTCCTGGCCTCGACGTCCGCCAACTTCAAGGAGGGCGACCTCGTGAGCACCTTCGGCCCCGTCTGGACCGAGGTCCTCGTCCTGCCCGCCCAGCAAGCCACTCCCGTCCACCTGCCGCCCGGCGCCAAGGTCACGGACGGGCTGGGCGTGCTGGGCATGACGGGGCTGACGGCGTACTTCGGCATGACGGAGATCGGCCAGCCCAAGGCTGGTGAGACCGTGGTTGTCTCGGGCGCCGCGGGCGCGACGGGCAGCGTGGCGGGCCAGATTGCCAAGATTGCCGGCGCGAGGGTGGTGGGTATCGCGGGCCAGGACGAGAAGGTCCGGTGGTTGAAGGAGGAGCTGGGATTCGATGTTGCGTTGAACTATAACGATCCGGACTTCAAGCAAAAGTTTAAGGAGGCGGTATGTGAGGATTCGCGTCTTCGTTGGATCGTCGTGCTAACTATTGACGCAGACGCCGAATTATATCGATGTGTACTGGGACAATGGTACGTGCTTCTGTCCTGGAACCGTCGGAGTGGATCCTTGGCTGTTGGGGTAGGCGTTATGAGTACTTTGGCTAACGTTGACTGTGCAATAGTCGGCGGAGAGCAGCTCGATTTGGCTCTTGGCCGGGCAAACAAGTTTGCCAGATTTGTCGAGTGTGGCATGATCAGCCAGTATAACTCGAAGGAGGTCGAGGGCCCAAAGGTATGTTGTTCATCTGACCCGATATCATGTGTCACTGGCTTATCAGATTTTGCAGAACATCCGCAATGTTGTGTCTCAACGTGTGAGGATGCAGGGCTTTATCGTCTTTGACTTTATTGAGAAGTACGGGGAGGCAAAGAAGCAGCTTGCGGAATGGCTCAGTCAAGGCAAGCTCCAGAGGAAGGAGACTATCATTAAGGGTGGATTGAAGAACGCGGAGGAAGGACTGCTCCAGCTGTTCAAGGGCCAAAACATAGGTACGTGCCATTCTATTCCGCTCTTTGTGAGATCATCTAGGGACTGACTCGAGCTAGGTAAAATGTTGGTTGAGATCAAGAGCCCCGACGAAGGGGCGAGGCTTTGAGTCTGAGATACCTGACCTCAGGCAACTCAAAGTCGGATCTCAACGCGTGCAATCGCTTCCGAGCCTCCATTGCTGCCCATGGTTTTGTTGGTAGCATAGGTAGGGAACTTGACTGCTTTGGATTGATGGTAGGAACAGTCCTGCCATACAAAGTATACGCATTGCACCTTTATAGGTCTGATCCAACCTCAACCTCAGCTTCAAACTGCAACTCCTATTGAGCAAAGTACTGTTGTCCTTGACTTTGCTCTTTACCGTTCAACACTTTGCACCGACTGGATCTTTTATCTTCCAGTCCACGTTTGGTAGTCCCATCGACACTTCGTCCTTGATCAGCACAGCCCAGAGCATCAAGCGCTAGAAAGTCAGAGCTACAAGCCACATGGCTGTTACACCTCTCCGGTGGAAATTTAAGATTCGGGTAGCAAGATCAGGTCAATGACCTCTCATCACTTTTAGTGTCCTAACCGATTCTCAGGACCTGGAAAATTGTCCTCCCTCGACGACTGCAGAAAATATGAACCTCCCCTAATGGCGTCTCGTATACGTCCTCGTGCGTACAGGTAAGTGAGCTATTTTGGCGTGCGGGCAAGCCTCTACTGGTGGGCATTCAATTGTTGACTGATTCATTCTGTTTTCAATTCAGGAAAGTCAGGGTCTTGCCGGTCAGAGAGGTGATCTGGGTCCTATCACAACTTTCACGTCGATGTCGGTGTTTGCAATACCATTACAATCGAGCTAAAGCCCATCGATCTCTAGGGGGATAACACAAAGATGGTCTAGTTATGGCACTTTGATGATACCGCCTTGTAAAACCGAAACGGCTCGAATATACAATATTGCATTGTACAGGGACCATGTGCAACTGCTATGAACATCTTTAAAGAGCAGCGATATACTCATAGCCTTTGTTACAGATGAAGCGCGAGTTATTGCCGGTTATACCCATTGGCCATATGGCATTTGGAAGCAAAGAACTACGATAGAAACATTGTCACCAACCGAAGACAATGCGTAACAGCTCAGGACAATGCGTACGGACCAGGACAATGTCTTTTTTCTTCTCCTCAAGGACATAAAGACCTACGATACTCCGCACACCATTGAAACAGAATATATAAGCTCTCCTGTGGGAGTCCACTTCCGCTTCCTTCTCTCCACGGCAAGTCACACCTGCAACCTACCACCATTGAAACCATAACTCATCTTGTCGAAACAGTTTGCAACAGCTTGCCTTGCCAATCAACTTACAAAAACTTGACTGGATTCGGATCTCAAAACCATCGATATGGAACCCATCGACACCAACCTCACTGTCCGAAACCCTGGGGCAACTGGAGCAATTGTCAACATCGCTGACGATCCAATGTCTTCGGATACTGGGACAATGGACGCCAGCAGCAGCCGTATTCTACCAAAAACCCCGTGGGAACACCCCTCCCCGACTGGAGATGTGCAGACACAGGCTCGTGCGGCCAGGCGGATCGGCGAGCCTGAGATCTTGGAACGTCTCCTAGCCACATCTTCTGTGAGCAAAGGCTCAACCGAGTGCCCTGTCTGCGCAAAGCATTTTCAAAATCGAATCAACCGTGACTACCATATATCCCAGTCGTCGAATTGTGCCATGTAACTGGCCCAAAACGCCAGCATGAGGGCTCAATACTGCATCATGCCGGTGCTCCGCGATCCTCCACCAGGCCACCTTGTCATCTGCCCGTGGTGCCCGACGCAACGATTCGGCACAAAGGCGTATCTTCACGCTCACATCAAGAAAGATCACGCAGCAATCTACTCGCGAATCATGCTCCTATACGGGTCGATAATTGCGGATGTCTGGGACGCAGTTCCTGGCGCGACGCTGCTGGCGAGCAGCCGAGACCCAGCTGACAAAGTTTTAGGCTGCCCGGTCTGTCATCTAAACTTCGCTACTCACCAGGGCCTAGATCGTCACTCACGGAAGTGCCGCTCGCGGAAGGTCTTGGAAATTATCAGGAACCCACACTCGCAGCACGACTGGGTACTTCTACCGGAGCTCCATCGACACCGCCGTGATGGAAACGTCTCAATCAAATGCCCCTGGTGCCCGCTAAGGTATGTCGTACGTCGCACCTTCAAAGCACACGTCGACACGGAACATGAAGATATGTGGCAAAAGATCCTTTGGATTCCTAAGGGTACTGCATCGAAGTTGTTGTCGGACGTCGCCGGTGGAACCGGCCGGGTTTCGGGCCATGCCAACAGCGGCGGACTGGTTGAAGAAGATGGAGACTCATCTCAAGGTGCTCCCAGCCAGAAAACTATCGGGCGAGCTTCCACTTCAAGCGAGCCCATGGGTGTGAGGTCGGCAGAGGCAGATAATTCCAACGGACCACTCATCATCGTCGAGCCGAAAGACAAGATGTCAAAGGTCAAATGCCCTGCTTGTTCTGTCGAATACCGCTACGGCTGGGTTAATAACCATATACTGATGGAACATCGCCAACTGTTGCACCGCATTGTCTTCAAGCTGGAGGAGTCTACAGACATGCAGCGAAACCGCCGCAACGGCGAGGTTGACAAGATGCCTGTCCACATTGTGACGGTAGGTCCAGCGTGCGACACCGTAACGGATGCTAACCGCGCCGAACGCAGTACTGATCTGGACGGCTCTGCTTCCGCTGTCAACGAGGGTAACTCCAGCATCTCCACCGCGACCGACGACGACATGGATATAGACTCAGACAACTCGCCGCGGTCCTCCTACAACTCGCCTCGGTTCTCCTACGAGTCATACCAAGTCCTGCCACCGATTACAGGCAACACGGGAGAGACGAGTCTCCCTTCAATCTCGTCACTGAGCCTTCCCAGGCCCGAAACCACCACGATACCAGCGTTCGGGGCACTGGGAGTCATGCTGCGCGGTGCGAACCAGGTGAGTCTTCCTCCACTTCTCCAATCTCGTCGCTAACCCTTCTGAAACCCGATGGGTATGCCGACAATCCACCGGCCACGGCTCTAGGAGCGTTCCGCTTGTAAAGAGGCTAGTGGTAAAAGTGTCGAGTGGACACGGGTGACTCACGCAACTCTGGGGTTTGTACATTCTTCCCTGATGGCCATCCTATCTCGACGAGATTGGTGAATGGGGGGCCGTTCATCGTAAGGAGGAGGTAAGCTCTGATAAGCCAGCGTACGGCACGGTCGGTCGGGTACCGGTAAGTTTTTGGTCTAGAGCATCTCTTTTGTCTCCGGTAAGTCCATAGAATAAACTGTTGTTTCATTTCTCCCTCCCATCGATCTCTTACATACGCACGCTTGAAAATTTGTTCTGTCTGTGAGCGAATTATGCTTTTGCACCCGCTGGGCTGCTCATATCTGGTGAAATCGCACTTATGACTATCATACATAGATAATCTGAGCTAGGCTTTCTCAATGAACACGACCTTGCTGTCGTATTCCCCGTTGAACTTGTACTGCACCCCAGTCCTCATCAACGTCGCACCAGAATATGTCACGTTTCCGTCCAGAGTGTACCTCGCCTTAGGATCCAGCCCCTGCAGCCTTAAGTACGGCGTGGGCTGGTCCACTGTCGCGCGGACCTGGAAGTAGAACAACACACCCTGAGAACCATTTTCGGACAGGAAGAGGGCGGCGGGCCAGTTGGAGTCCTCGGGCAGATTCAGGCGCCACTGATCGCCCTTCACAACAATCGGGTTGACCCTCTCGGCCAGGGCAATAATATCCGGCACGAGCGCCCTTTCATCCTCCGCCAGCTTGGCCGGGTCGAGCTCGAACCCGAACGAGCCGCCCATCATGGCGACGTGAGCGCGGAACAGCAGCGGGATGGTGCGACCCGTCTGCTGGTTCGGCACGTCGGACACGTGCGCGCCCATGGCCGAGGGCGGGTAGACGAGTGAGGTGCCGAACTGGATCGAGATGCGCATCAGGGCGTCGGTGTCATCCGAGGTCCAGACCTGGGGGAAGTACTGCAGGATGCCCGGGTCAAAGCGGCCGCCGCCCGAGGCGCAGCCCTCCCAGAGGACGTCGGGGAAGCGCGTTGTGAGGACGTCGAAGACGTGGTATAGGCCGAGCATGTAGGCGTGGTCGATGCTGGGGCTCGGTGACTCTTGGATCCCGCGGTTGTTGTCCCACTTGACGTACGTGATTGAGGCGTTGCTGAGGATGTTGGACAGGGCGTCGATGATGAACTGCTGTACCTCTGGCAGTGCGACGTTGAGGACGAGCTGGTTGCGGATGAGTGTGCGGGGATAATCGCCGGCATGGAGAGCCCAGTCGGGATGCTCGTGGTACAGCGTGGAGTTCGGGTTCACCATTTCCGGTTCGAACCATAAGCCAAAGCGTAGATTGGACGAAGAATTGGCAGCTTCGAGAGCTGTGACCTGGTTGACCAGATTGGAAATGCCGTTAGGGAAACGTTCCTTGTTAGCCTGCCAGTCACCGAGACCGGCGTTGTCAGTCACTCTTGGATATTCGTTCCCGAACCACCCATCATCGAGGACAAAGAGTTTCGCCCCCAGTTCCGCTGATTCTTGAGCCAGGTGGTAGATCCTGCTCTCGTTGTAGTCAAAGCCCAGGCCCTCCCAGCTATTCAGGAGCACTGGTCGAGTCTCGACTGCGAACTTCGACTTCATCAAGTGGTTACGATAGAGGCGGTGGAAGATGCGAGACACACCGCCAATGCCTTTCTCCGAGTACGCCGCCACACACTCTGGGGAAGTAAGGGACTCGCCAGGCCCGAGATTCCAAGAGAGATCGTAGGGGTTGAATCCAATCATGGCTCGAGTGAAACCCTGTGATCCTCTTTCGACTTCCGCAGCGTATGAGCCAGTGTACACCAGCGAGAAGCCCCAAGCTTCACCTTGAGACTCCGTGGTCGTCGGGCTCAACAACGAGAAGAATGGGTTATGCAAATGCGAGGAGTATCCGGTGTTACTCCCAAAGCTGGTATGATGGGTCAGCAACATCGGGGTGCCATTGAAATTTTATGGATGATCCCGGATGTTGACTTACCCCTGAGTGCCGTATTCCACTCTTCGGCGTACCTTCGTCGCCTCTCTGGCCCAATCACCCCTCAACTCAATCATGTCGTAGTCATCATATGGCAGATCCACACTGAAGCTAGCCAGCTTTTCGACTGTGATGTTATTCTGGCCTTGATTGGTGACATTCACACTGCGAACAATGGCATCCAACCTTGGGAAGATGGAGTATGTCAGGTCGGCAGCAATGGAGCTGTAGTTGTCGTACATGCGAACCACAAGGGTAGTCACATCGTCGTCGTTGCCAAAAGTTGACGGCAGCCCTGGCAGCGCTGGCTTGCCTCGAACGACATCGTGCGATTTGTATCGGAAGTCAGTGACTGCGTAGCCTTGCGACTGCCGGATCCTGACAGCCGGGACGCGAAAGTCACCCCTGCCCAGATCTGGAAACTCGCGCTTCACCCGTCCAGGCAGGCCGACCCAGCCAGCCACAGAGGGCTCGAGCATGGGGACGCTTTCCGTCACAGAACCGCCGAAATGGTCTGAGATGAGGTCGCCCGTATCTTCATCGACGTGGAAACGGTACGAGACATTGTCACCATTGAGTGCAAAAGACGTCCCATCCACGACAACTCCTGGTACTGGTCAGCCACTGTCATCTAAGCAATTGCCGAATCTAGACGGACCTGTTGTGTACGACGAGTTCTGGGCGGCCACAAATGGGTTGAGAACGCATGCCAGGCCTACAATCCAGGCAAAGCTTCTTACAGCTCGGACGCATGCCATGGTGGGAGACACTGAAGACAACAGGCTAAGTCAACAGGGCCAGCACGACGTTGAGCAAGTAGGGCTTTGTTGTACAAGTTGCTACCGGTACATGCAAGGGTCCTACAAGCCTAGCCTGCCAGACAGGAATACGGACGCATTGTGCCATCCATTGGATTTTATACCATCAGCAGGCGGCGCAGATCGTCCGGATATACCGTCCGCCTGCTGCCCGTGAGGAGTAAATCTCGGTCCATTTCAAGATGGCTAACACATCAGCCTTGAGATCGACACTCTGAAATCGATGGCATCGCGTTATCTCCAGCCGAAGTTGCAACGTGACATAATGATTCCCTATTCGTCTGTCAGTCCCTGGTCAAATCAAATAGGATTTGGTGCCTTCAGTGGTATTGCTGGAATCCTGGCGATTGTTCGACCCGAGCTGGAGTGGAAATAGGCACTTGTTGTACGCTTCCCCGCAGTGTGCCTGTCCGCTATTGCGGGGGTTACAGCGGCGGGGAAGTAAGAAACGCATAGCCCTGAATACTGTGATACGCTAGCTAAATTTGGCAGTTACACTAGACCAGTAGACATAATTGTTCGCCTAAAGTTCTGCTCGAGAGCTGAAGCCAGGTCTCATCGAGGCCGTGAAGCCGAAATCCAGCAGGCAAAGCAGTCATGAAGGCAGGTCTCAGCCATGTACCACCTCCAGACTGAGAAGAGATTTCTCCACCCGTTCGAACACCCCCTGTACTGCTAGCTTCAGTCCTTGTGCCCTATGTGTGTTGAAGCCATGTTACAGTACAATGAAATGGTGGATGTCCGGGAAATCCTATCTGCAAGTGCTTCAAAGTCATAACCATAGAACACTTGTCCTAAATCTCTTTGTCCTCTGGCAATGTGTCCATACACAATGCACACAATTTTTACTGTGTATGCAATAATGAACAGGAGGAGCACAAGGCTTTTGTTGTCATACCCTTTGAGGGTCCCAGGAGACTTGACAACAAAGCTCAGCAATCTATTGTTCCTGATCGATGATTTAGTATAAAGCAACCAATGGTAACCCGAACAGTCCACACACGCTCCTCGGAAGCACCTCCTCAGCAACAGCAGTGTTACTGACCAGCTTGACAGAACGGATACGCCGAGGCGGACTCTTAACACCTCCTTTCAGGCGACTAACCCTCTCACCAAGATGCCGCCACCCTCCGCCCCTCGGATCCGGTACGATTTGCAGGTTGGCCGGTTCCAGTGCCCGGCATGTCCTTTCACTGATCACTGCAAAGTGGTCAGGCTGCATGCACTCGAGAACCACGGTGTCACTCTCGCGGTCCCCATCACCTGCCCGTTCTGTCCTCAGACATTCCAAACAGACAGGGCGCTGACGATGCACGTATCTCAGATGAAAGGCAAGTGCACCCCGACAGAGCTTGCATTGCAGCGGCCCGTAAACGGCGCGCCGCAAGCACCGCGGGACCTCAGGGCTGTTCTCAATCCCCGCAGCTCCAGGCCCAGAACCAACACCGGCAGCAGCAACGCCGGTACCAGCAATGTGGCCGGTAAGGGCACCATTTCCACGACTGCTAGTAAGAGCACCAGAGCAGGCAATACCAGCAACAAGACCAAGTCCGGTAGAGTCACCAAGCCGACCCCTGCCGGTAAGTCAGGCAAGGCCACCAAGACCACCAGTGCGAAACCGGCTCGCAACTGGCGAAAGCTACCGCCAGACACCGAGCTCAACTGGCCATGTGCCGCCTGCGACCGGCGGTTCCAAAGCCCCACCGCCAGGGCGAAGCACCTGTACCAGAACATGCGGCCCAAAGACTGCCTGATAAAGATCCTCCAGAGCCAGGAGCTGCAGGCGGGACTGTTCCTGATCACCAAGGCCGGCGATCCCCCGACTGTCGCGGGGTCTCCGGTTCAAGATCGGATGCCCGTGGTGCTCGTGTGCTTACGAGCTGCCAAGCAGTCTGAGAGCGCACATGAGAGAGCATCATAACGAGCGGTACGTGAATGTCATCTGGGTGGAGGCAAACGAGGGAGATGGTCCGGGGGTGATCAAGCTGTGCTGGGTGCCGACGCCGGTACAAGAGACTAACCAACAGGCAGACAACGAGGGCGAGGACGAGGACGAGGGTAAGAATGAGGACGATGATGACGACGACGGTGACTACGAGCCCCATCACAGGATGAGGTCGGCCTCCAAGGCGAGAAGGGCCCGGCGGATCATCTTGGATGATGACGAGGACTCTGACATGCCATTGGTCCCGGCAATACGCAACAAGCGTAGGACAGCCAAAACGTCCAAGTCACGGTCATCGAACAAGCGGGCATCCATCGGTCTGTCACTGGCTTCACTGGCCCTGAAAACACCAGTCCTGCCGCAAAGCATCGAGCAGGCACCTGTCCAGCAACCACAGGTCCCACAAGCACACACATGCCCGTTTTGTAACGTTGGCTTCGGCACGACGATCGATGTCGGGAACCATCTGCGAATCTGTCTGGCCTCTTCCATCGCCCCAGGCCCCTCTGTGCCTCCACCCTCGGCACCCGCGCCAGAAGTTATACCTGCGCCCGTCATCCAGCCGGTAAGCCATGCATCGGACGTGGTAGCTGCTGAGGCCCGTGTCTCCGGCCACATATGCATGGAGAAGGGGTGCACCCAGCTCGTGATGCCGGGTCTGGAGTTGTGCAGGGGGTGCGACGCGCTGTATCTGTACAAGATGCGGGTGAGGGCGGAAAAGTCCCAGGGTCTGGCGCAGTGAGTTGCCGTGCAGATTATGGAGAAGCGATGACTTGATTTGAGGTGAGTGACGGGCCGGAGACGGTATGTCGGTTGGTTGGTTACCTGGTGGCATCACGGTAGGTTACGGTAATCCATTCTTTCCTATGTCAGGTCAGCATAGATTTGAGCCCTTGAAAAATTGCATTTCTACTTCTAAATAGACACTGACAACCCCTTCGCATGGTTAACTTGAGAGTACGTATGACTCGGTACGACATAGGCTGTTGCACATACCACAATAAGCGTCTCCAGAGCATAGACTGCATACCCTCTATGTAAAAGCACTCCGCATTTTTCTATTCTTACAGCGTTCCCATCCGTCTCAACGCCAATTTATTTAGCAAACTCCTTCAACCCCGTCCCCTCCTCAAACGTGACCTTCCCATCCCTTCCCACACTCGCGACCCTAACAGCCGTGGTACCATCACTGACCATCCTCCGATCGTCTTCCCCCACCTTCTTCGGGTTAATCGCCAGCTCCACAGCATCCGGCACCCTCCCGGCCTCAACGTCCGCAATCTCGGCGACCTCCTCGCGGCTCAGTACGTCCCTGACCCTCACGCCGCGGCTCGACATGACGACCGTCATCGGGCCCCTGAACTGCAGGAACAGCCTGTCGCCCCAGACGCTCCTCCTCGCCGCCGTGCGAAGCGCGAAGAGCACGCGCGCGAGGTACCGGTAGGTGGAGGTCTCGCGCATGTTGTTCCAGAACGTGCTGAGGCCCGCGGGGACGAGGCGGCCAGGCAGGTTGGAGATGGAGGCCGGTACGCGGGGCACCTGGAGGCGAGGGCTGCTGCGCAGCCGGAAGGGGAGGGGCGGGTTGCGGTTGAGGCTGTAGGCTACCACGTGGCTCGGGTGGAGGACGATCTCCTCGCCTTCCGACAGCGTCAGCTGGTATGTCTGGCCTGGGGAGGAGAGGGCGGCGAGGCCGCGGCCGGTGAGGTGGGTGTTGCCCCAGTGGGCGAGGGAGAGGCCGCGCTGGATCCGCGGGGAGGGTTGCAGGGTGTGGCCGGTCCAGGCGAGCAGGGCGTTGCGCTGGGCGACCATCCAGTCGGTCGTGCCGTCTAGGTGGAGGATGGAGAAGGTTGTTGTGGGCGAGGAGGTGGCGATCAGGGCTGTTATCGGGCTGGTGGAGGTTATGCGCTGGTAGAGGAAAGGGATGCCCAGGGCGGCGCGGCGGATGGGGGAGAGGAGGGTGAGCGTCGATTGGGCCTGCAACGCAGAGGTTAGTTAGCAGGGTGTAATGTAAGATATAGTAACGGAGCGTCGGCCGTACGTTCTCGGCGTTGCCTGCTACGGAGACTAGGGTGCCTCGTCGCGTGTAGAGCTTCTGTGATGCGGAGAGCGTGACAGAGAGGAGGGAGTAGGGCGAGCCGATGACCTCGAAGCGGGCATCTGCAGCACACAGTATGTTAGTCACAGCCATGCAGAACAACATGGGGAAGTAGCATACCGGCAGAGTCCCTCGATGTCTGGCTCGGAGCCCCAAAGACATCGCTGCCGACCTTTGGCGACTCGGTCGTCGGCGCTGCGCTAATCTGGATTGTGCGGCATTGCCAGCAGACGTAGGCCGGCCTTACCGGTGCCCTAAGCGTGGCTGCCCGTCGCGCCGACCTGATCAGCGGCGATTGACCGCGCATCGTGAAGCGTGGTGTGAAGCTGAAGCTGGCGCTCTGCGACACTGTCGGATGAGGTTGCTCCAGGATTTCCGGATGCCGACATCATCGGGCACGGACCAGTGCAGGTACCAAGGTACCGAAAGCTAACACTGGTGAGTCGTTGCTGGGCCAACTGACCAGTCCAACTGCAACCACAAATGCACACGCGGCATCACCACCAAACATGGAGCCAACAAGCATCCAAGCTTCTCGACCGCTGCAATAACACCATACCCGGAGGTATATGACGACAATTGATCGATTGCATCATTGTCTATCCTCCATTCATACCGTCACTGTCGTTCCTGCCGCTCTTTCATGCCTCGATATTGAGGCCGAGCTTCTCAACAATGTCCGTCAGAGTGGTCGCGAGGATACGTCCGCTCCTCAAGAACGAGCTGGACAAGGATGTAATTGTTACGGTCGACAGCACAGAGGAGGGGCGGGCCCCGAATGTTGTCAAGATACCGAGCCCGAAGAATGCAGCGGAGGAGTTCACCTTCGCCTTCAACAGCGTCTATGACCAGCAGACGACACAGGAAGAGCTGTTCTCGGCAGAGGGTACGTGGCTTGACCCAATTGGCTTCCACCATTGTCGCTAACTGTATTGCCACAGTTGCACCTCACCTAAAAGCACTCTTCCAAGGCCTCGACCTGACCATCTTCGCATACGGCGTAACGGGGACCGGCAAGACGCACACCATGCGCGGCGGCCTCAAGCTGGCCGAGCGCGGCGTCATCCCCCGGTTACTCAGCGGTGTGTTCCGGCGGGGAAAGAAGATAGTGAAAGACTCAAACGGCGAGACGCAGGTGGACGTCTCGCTGTCTTACTACGAAATCTACAACGACAAAGTCTTCGACCTGCTAGAGCCGCCAGAGAAGCGCACACCATCCGGCCTCTCATTGCGCGAGAAGGACGGCAAGAATATCGTCGTCGGCCTGTCGGAGCGTTCCTGCCGGGACCTCAAGGACTTCGAAACCCTCTACATCGAGGCCAACAACAACCGCGTCACGGCGGCCACCAAGCTCAACGCGCACAGCTCCCGCAGCCACGCCATCCTGCGCGTCACCGTCACCCAGACCACGGGCGACATGGTCCTCTCCAGCACAGCCAGCGCCATCGACCTCGCCGGCTCGGAGGACAACCGCCGCACCGACAACGGCAAGGAGCGCCTTGTCGAGTCGGCGGCCATCAACAAGTCCCTCTTCGTGCTGAGCCAGTGCATCGACGCCATCTCCCGCGGCGACAGGCGCATCCCCTACCGCGAGAGCAAGATGACCCGCATCCTGTCGCTGGGACAGAACAACGGCGTCACCATCATGATCCTCAACCTCTCCCCGCTGCGCAGCTACCACCTCGACACCCTCAGCAGCCTCAACGTCAGCAGCCGCGCCAAGCGCATCGAGGTCCGCGAGATCGAGAACGAGGTCGTCTACAAAATGCCCCCGCGCACGAACTCCGCCGCCTCCATGGGCGGGCGACAGCCCCTCCGCGCTCTGACCAACGCGCACAACGTGCACACCGGGCTGGCCGCCAGGGAGAAGGCGGCCGCCGCAGCCGGCGCGAACCCCGGCGATAAGCCCGCCAAGACCTTCTCGGTGTACACGGATCGCGGCGCGAAGCCGCCAGCGCGGACGACCGTCCCGTCCAACGCGGCTCAGCCCCGTCGGTCGACTTCCACAACAACAACAACAACAACAACAACAACAACAACAACAACCAGGAAGCGTCCCTCCGACCCCTCCGTCTCCGGCACAGACCGACCCAGCAAACTCGCCCGCCCCTCCCAGACGTCATCCCTCTCCCGTGCCCCCCGGCCTGGAACGATCACCATCCCGGTCGACCAGCTAGACGCCATCGTCGAGCGCAAGATCTCCGAGATGCTGGCAGCCGCCAACCGCAACCCCCCACCACCTCCTCCCGCTGCCCCAGAACCGTCACACCTCGAACAACAACCCTCCGCCGCGACCCTGGAGATGGCCCGCCGCGTGGAAGCGCTGGAGCGCCGCATCGAGAGCAAGCAGGCGGCCGCCGAAGCCGACGACGCCGAGGGCCTGCGCTTCCTGCTGGAGGCCCAGCGCGCCAGGGCGCGGGGCGACGAGGAGGGGGCGCTGGCCTGCTACGAGGCCGCGCTGCCTTTCTATCCGGGGAATGGGAAGCTGTTGGGGAAGATTGCGAGGTTGAGGGAGAGGGTTGCCGCTGCTGCTAGATCTCGAGGGGGGGTGGGGGATGATGATGACGACGTCCCAACAGCGACGGAGGTTATCAGGAGAAAGCCGAAAAAGGAGAAGAAGGTAGTGGAATCCGAACCCGACGACGATGGGTCCTTCCACGGCAGCGACGCGGACGCGGACCTAGACGAGGGGGAGGAGAGTTTTGTTGCCCAGAAGCCTAGACGGCAGAAGAAGAAGAAGACTGCTTGTAGGCAAGCGGTGGTGGCGGGTGTGATCATGACTGGCGAGCATGGGGGCCCACCGACGCCGAGGACGAGGTATCTGCTTGATGTGGTGAATAGTCGGGACGTGGCGCGGATCAGGGCGCTGCACGGGATCGGGGCGAAGAAGGCGAGGGATGTGGTGGATTATCTGGAGGACCTCCGGGAGGGGGACGAGATTGAGAGCTTGGGACAGCTGAGGATGGTGCCCGGGATGGGGGGGAGGGCGGTTGACAGGGCGTATGAGGGATTGGTTGTGTGATCATTGATGGCAGGGGGGAGTGGGGAATGGGTCAAGGCTGGTGTGACAGCATCGCGAGGCGTTTGGAGTTGGCGCATGGGATGGGGGTGTTTGGAGTTGTGTATATTAAATTACCTGCTGATCCGAGGAGGCATTCGAACAGACTTTGAGTCGAGCAAGCACTGTTCCTGATGCCTTGTGTTGTCTCGTCGTGCGTCATCTCATCGGCTTGTCGTGATGATCTCATCACAACTCATCATTGCAAAACCCCAGAAATGGTAGCCCATCCGCATTTTTATCCCCTAGACTAGATATCCCTTTATTCGAAATCCTTCACCTCTTCTTCTCCACGCTCCCGTCATCAACACCATCCCCAACGACAACCTCCCTCTCACTCCCATCCCCATGGAAGAGCGTCTCTTGAGCGCTCCAAAGCTCGCTGTACAGCCCGCCCCTGTCAATCAACTCCTTATGCGTCCCCTGCTCCGCCACCCTGCCCTCCTTCAGCACGATGATCAGATCAGCGTCGTAGATCGTCCTCAGCCTGTGCGCGACAAACACGCTCGTCCTGTGCTTCTCCTTCAGGATGCTGTTGATCTCCCTCATGAGCGCCTGCTCGGTATGCGTGTCGAGCGCGCTCGTGGCCTCGTCGAAGAACAGCAGCGGCGGGTCCTTGAGCAGCAGCCTGCTGACGGCGAGGCGCTGCTTCTCCCCGCCGGAGATCATGAGACCCCGCTCGCCGACTTTGGTCTGGTACCCGTCCTTCCACTTGGAGATGATGTGGTGGATGCGCGCCCGCTCGGCGGCGGCGATGACGCGCTCCTGCGGGGCGGAGAGGTCACCGTAGCGGATGTTGTGCTCGACCGTGTCGTTGAAGAGGGGCGTGTCCTGCGGCACCACGCCGATGGCCTTGCGGAGCGAGTCGAGGGTCACGGTGCGCACGTCCTGGTCGTCGATCAGGATCTCGCCGTCGGCGACGTCGTAGTACCGGAACAGGAGACGGAGGAGGGTGCTCTTGCCGCACCCTGAGGGCCCGACGATGGCTACCTTCTTGCCCGCGGGGATGGTGAGGGTCAGGTTCTTGAGGATGGGCTGGTCGGCGTGGTAGCCGAAGGTGACGTTGTGGAATTTGATCTCGCCGCCTTTGGTGAGGGCGAGGGGCTTTGCGCCGGGTTGCTCGGCGACCGAGACGTTGACCTTTTGGAGGTTGAAGAGGGTCTCCATGTCGAGGAGACTCTGACGCAGCTCGCGGTAGACGGACCCCAGGAAGTTGAGGGGCACGCTGAGCTGGAAGACGAGCTGGTTGATCATCACTAGGTCTCCGACTGTCAGGTTCCCCTGGGCAACGCCGTTGGCGCCGAGGTACATCATCGCTGTCAGGGCGGAGCTGAAGATGATGTTCTGCCCGCTGTTCAGGAAGGCCAGGCTGGTGGCAACCTTGATGCTGCTTTTCTCGTACTGCTTCAGCGCGGCGTCGTAGCGGCCCACCTCAAACTTCTCGTTGTTGAAGTACTTCACCGCCTCGTAGTTGATCAGACTATCCACCGCCACCGTTGAAGCCTTGTTATCCGCCGCGTTGGCCTGCCGCCTGAACTTGGTCCGCCAGGCGGTTGTCCAGATAGTAAATGCGGTGTACGCCGTCATGGTTAGGGCGGTGATGGCCGCGAATTGCCCGCCGTATTGGTAGGTCAGAATTCCGCAGACCATGGTTATTTCTAGCGCGGTGGGGAGGATGTGGAAGACCATGCTCGTCAGGAGGAAGCTGATTCCCTTTGTGCCGCGGTCGATGGCCCGCGTGAGACCTCCCGTCTGTTTGCTTAGATGGAAGGCCAGGTCGAGCCTGAGGAGGTGGTCGAAGACATTGCACGCCACCTTCCGAATCGCCTTCTGGGCTACACTGGCAAACACGGCGTTCCTTAACTCTTGGAATAGCGTGGCGCCAATTCTAGCTCCTCCGTAGGCGAGTATCATCGCCCCGGCTACAGTCGCAGCCGTCCCCCCGGTCGAGACCAGGTCGACGTTCATGCTGTCGATGATGCTCTTGAAGTAGAAGGGCACCTGGACGTTGAGCACTTTTGCGCCCACCAGCAGTCCCACTGCTAGACTGACGCGCAGCTTGCTGCTCAGGTCGTTCTTCGGCCACAAGTACCGGCTCATCTCGCGCATGATGGCCCAGTCGGCCTTGCGCTGCTCGGATGTAGATTTCTCGAGGGTCGCGAGGGGGTCGGCGCCCGAGCGGACGGTGTGCGTGGGTAGCTTGGCGGATGGAGGGGAGGGGCCATTGTTGGTGGTGGACGGGGACGGAGAGTCCCCTTGCGCGGTGACGGAGCTGAGGGGTGCAGATTTATTGTCGTCGCGGAGGAGGTGGGTGGTCGAGGTGAAGAAGATGCGGGAGGAGGAGGGCTGGGTGAGCCATGGCTGTCGCTGCCGCCAGGAGGGGAGTTGCTGGCTTGTCCGCACCAGGATCGGGGCCCTGTGCAGGCCTTTGAGGACGATCATCTTGGGCGGCTGGGTGGTGGCATCGTCTGGGCAAGCTGTGTGCCCAATTGACGGGTCTGGTCACAGAAGTGTAGCTCTGAGGTTGACGTGCCGGTGTAGCTAAAGCTCGAGCTTACACAGTAGGTGAGCGGGAAGCTTCGGGCTACGGCGGGTCAGAGCCGATGATGCAATCGCTCAATCTCGGCCTAAGGCGTCAATTCCGCCGCCGCTCTCGGCCGCGCCGTCAACACCACAGGTTCCGAGTCATGGCCAAGGGAAGCTCAACAATGTCGCCTAGGAAGAGTCAGGTGAAAAGAGCGCATGCGGGGAATATTTTTCAATTGAATGTGACAGTTTGGTATCCTTGCGTATGGAGTAGGAGCCTGGGTTTTTGCCATATTTCAGACAGCTTCGAACCTGCCATGAACCGATGACTTGGCCATATCCTGCACCCGAGAACGGCAATATATCCCACCAACAACCTGGGTTGAGGTTTGGATGGAAGATATAAGCCTGGTATTTCTGCTGTAAGAGCAAGCTAGGCAAGCATATGGCCGTAATTGGCCTGGGAACTCGTTTCTGTCCGTGCAACAGCGACCGGAGACGTACCGTCTGAATACCCGGAGAGTCAATTCTTTACTTGCCCGAACTCCTGGCAATGCATAGGGTGTATGTCTAATTCTAGGGTAATTTCATCGCCATCGAGGCAACACAGTCTTCCCGACACTACCACTCGTCCTGCCAATGCCTTCGGCGGGACGCAACAGCTGTTAAAGGACATGACAATACTAGAGTGGAAAAGATAACTCTACCACTTTGGCAGGACGCGAGAGATGGCGTCTCAAGCTCACCTCCTATCTGACTGAAAAGCCAACCTGCCCTCCGGTAACAAATCTTTGTGAAGGCCTGACACGCATGAATTGCCGCCCGCAAAAGCCAGCTGGTCTGCCGTGGAAAGATCATTACAACGTGATGGGAGAAAGCATAGGCCGACCCTGCCTTGGGATCCCAAGTAATCACTGAGAAGTTAGATGAAAGAAAGTGTATATGTGAATTATTTTGCAAAGCAACAAAACAAATCGTACAAATTGGTATCCCTTCCGTACGTATATAGTTTCCCATGACCGCGTATAATGCCATCTTCCAGTCCGTCTCTAACCCCTTGACCTTAACCCAAAAAGAACCGAGTATCATCCTCAGATTTATCTATCCACCGTAATATAATCAGACCGCATAAAGGAAAGTAAAGAACGTGAACCCAAGGTAATTATCCGCAATCCGGTCATTGTTACACAGGAAGAAAGGAAACCCACGCGCCCAGATTACGCCCATCTCTCCCTGTCCACCCCGTTACTAGGTAATGGTACATAACAAAAAGAGAAACAACGAACCTCGTCCGCCTCTCAGTCCGTCGGCGGACTAACCATAGCCCCAAAATTCGTACTCGGGTCGGGCGGCATGGTGTTCGCCCCCGTAAGGTTGAGCCACTGGCCCGTCTTGTAGTTGCCCGCCGCGTTGCCCTTGCGCGGGATGCCCTGGGCGTCGCACACGGCCTTGTGGCTGTTGGGGATGTAAGGGTTCCCCGCCTGCAGCACGTCGGGCGCCTCGACGAAGGTCGCCGTCAGCCCGGACTCGACGTGCCACTCGGTGTGGCAGTGGAACAGCCACACGCCCGGGTTGGTCGCCCGGAAGCGCAGCGTCGCCGCGCTCTCGGCGTAGACGACGACTGTGTCGCGCGCCATGGGCACGGCGGGAGGGGAGTCTAGACCCGGGAAGAGGGTGTCGCCTGCGCCGCGGTTGATTATCTGGAAGGTGTGCCCGTGGAGGTGGAACGGATGCGCACGGGAATCGTGGTTGTTGATGTTTACTTCGATGATTGCGTTGTAGGGGAGGACGTAGGGGTTGGTGGCGCGACCGTAGATAGCTGGGTTCATGATTACGTCGGCCGGGGCGGTGAGGGCTGTGAACATTGTCGGCACTTTCTGGGCCACGTAGGTTTGGCCGTTGAACATGGAGCGTGTGGAGCCCGTGGCGTCTTGGTTGATCGAGACGGTCAGGTAGATGGTGTACGTTGGCGGGTCGAGGAGAGGCTCTCCCTCGAAGGGCACGAGGTCTGTGTCGTCCCATGCCTTGCGTTGGAGTGTGAACGGCGCGGGAAGGGCGGCTGCCGAGTTGTACACGAGCCATCCGGTTACCTGGCATTTGTCAGTATGGGCTTTGAGATGGAAACAGAAGGCGAGGATGGTGACATACAGTGTTGACAGGCGGCTGACCCATTTCGCCAAACATGTTGGGGTTCATCATGGCTACAATGGCAAAGTTCTGGGTGGCGGTCGGCTTGGCCGTGAGGAGCACCGTGTACCGCTGAGCAACAGCGACGTACAGTTGGTCCGTGTCATACGGCATCGTCCAGACGCCATCAGCTTCGACAACGGTGACGGTGTGTTGGTCGAACTGGAGGTAGGTACCCGCAATAGCACCCATGTTGATGATGTGCACCATGTAGGTCTTGCCTGCCGTGATGGGGAACTTGACATCCTGGGCGTCATTCATCAGCAACGAGTCCGGCACTGGCTCCGCGCCCCCGGTCATATCTGAGTTGTCCGGCGAGAGGTAGTAGTTGATAAGTCTCGGCGCCTCCTTGTGGTAGTTATCAGTCAGCGTTATGGTGAACTCGGAGTCTGCTTTGTACGGCGCGCACGGATCCTTGATGATGAGAGCCCCGCGAAGTCCATCTGCACATTCGTTAGAAGACAGTACTGCGTCGAAGTAAAACCAAGGATTTTCTTACCAATATAGGACCCCCCATGGTGGGCATGGTACCAAAAAGTGCCTGTCTGGTTCAACCGGAACTGATATACAAAGCTCTGCCCCGGCGGGATGGGGCACTGTGTGACGCCGACAGGGCCGTCCTCGAAGTTGGTGCCCTGCTGGAACATCCCATGGAAATGGAGTGAAGTCGACTGGTTGCCCAAATTATTGACGACATTGATCTTGATAGTGTCACCGAGGGTTCCAACAATCGGCGGGTTCGGATACTGGCCGTTGATGCCGATGTACGGTCGCATGAATCCATCGGGGGCTGCGTTTACGAAGCCAATGTTCCAGTTCAAGGTGATGAGCTTGCCCGCCGGAAGTGACGGAGTGCAAGCCCGTGATGGGGTGACGGTGGACTGGGCGGACGTGGATGTACTTGAAGTTGATGTTGTAGACGTGGAAGTGCCAGGGGTTGAAGTGGTCAGAGATGATGATGACGTCGAGGAAATCAAGGTACTCAACGTGCTCGACCCTGTAGTTGAGTCTGTTGTTAGAGAGGTCTCACTCGTACCAGAAGACACATCACTCGTGGAAGAAGAAACGTCTGTCGTCGTTGAAATAGAATCCGTGGTTGAGGAAGAGAAATCCGTACTTATCGTGCTCGACGAAACCGATGGTGAAGTGGAAGACGCGCTTGAAGTGCCGGAAGTGCTGGATGACGAGCTAGACACAACAGCACGCTTGGTGTACACGGACAGGCGCTTGCCGGCACCGCAGTACTGGAACAGGTTACCCTTGCAGGGACTCTTGCACTCGGACTGCGGCGCTGGAACTGAACCGGCGTTCAAAACGTTGCCGCAGTAGCATTCCCTGGCGTATTCCGTGCCAAAGAAACTGTAAGCCGCGCAGAAGGAAGCACATGCCTCCAATGTCATGGTATCGGCCGCGAAGTTCTTCGACGAGAGAGCCCGTCCGGTGGTCGCCTCGGTGTAGCACCCATAGTAGACCCAGTCAGTGCCGATCTCAGAGGGCTGGGTCAGGGTTGGTGCCGCCGAGCTTGTGGTGCTGGTGCTTGTGAGGATACTGCTGGTGCTGGTGCGGGTACTGGTGCTGCTGGGGCTGATAACTGTGCTCGACGTGCTGGAAGTGCTGGAAGTGCTCGACGAGCTGGACGTGGTGGAAGTGCTGGGAGTGCTGGAAATGCTAGAAGTAGACGGCGTGGATGTCGAAGTCCGACTGGATGAGGTGCTGGTCGGCGAAACGGTCGAAGTTGAGGTAGTCGAACTCGAACTCGACGTAACACTCGAGCTCGATGTGGTAGTTGTGGACGAACGAGTCGATGTTGACAGCGTAGAGCTGCTCGACGAAGAAGTCGGACTGGTCGTGCCGCCAGTGGTGGTCGCCGGCTTCGCCCCGATCGCCGTTATCTTCGCGTTGGCCATGACATAGACCCTACCGTTGCCAAAGACGGGCCTCTGATTCTTCATCAGTCGGCCCGTATTGACAGGCAGGGTGATTGGCTGCAAGACTCCGCCCACGGGCACAGCCTTGTACGCGACCAAGCCGGTATTCACGTCGGCCATCCAGACAATCCCCGTGCCCTGCTGGCCGTTGTTTGACGTGACGACCGGAACTCCCTTGGCGGCAAAGACTTGGGATGATTGGCCGGCCAATGTGAAGAACGGCTTCCCATCAGGACCGAGGCCGAAGCTGTACGCAAAGAGCGGTTGGCCTGTTGGGCAGAGGTAAATGTAGCCGCCCTCGGCAGGATAGCTGGCAACGCCGCTGAAAAAGGACGCCACATTCGTGAACTGGTCGATCTTCTGAAGAACGCCGTCCGTCCCCCCGGCCCCCATCCTGTATCCACCCAGGTTGTTGGCGTCCAATACGAAGATCTGGCCGACCTTGTGGACGGCAACCGCCACACGGGTCACTCCACCCCCAGAGAAGTACGGATCAAGCAGCGTGACGCCAGAGGAACCAAAGTCACGATCGCCACCTGTCAGTACCATGTTAGCAACGGGTGTCTGGATCATGGGTCATGCTGGGGCTCAAGTTCACCATTCATGGTATCAAAGTCATAAGGCTGGAACCAATCCAGCTGCGTAAGACTGCCGGTGGAAGGATCAACTCCCCAGGAGGACACAGCTTGCATGAGAGAGCTCAAAGGGTTGTTTTTGCCGCGGTTAGGCGTGGCGTCCTTGTTGATGCCGGGGCCTCCCTTGCCATTGCCAGTCACAACAAAGACACGGTTGGTGGCTTCGTCGACAGCCGGGGCCATGCCAGACATCCAAATGCCGGCTTTCCCTCCGTTCTGCACGGTATAGTCAAGGGACTGCGGGGACGGGGCTCCGGGTGCCGCCTGCATGGCCTGCATGTTGGTGATGCCGACGCCAGTCGTCTTGCTGACGGTCATCAGATAGCCACTGAGGAAAGATATGTTAGCAATACTCCTGTGAACAGGTGAGGCAATCTGGACACTTACGTATAGTTAAAGTTGTCGCAGTGGCCTCCGAATGGCAACACCAACGTGTTTCCTAGTTGGGTTATAGACGACCGCTGAAGGAGCGTTCCGGCCACAAAGTAGCGGGAGAGGTCGTTGTTGGCCGGCTTGTTCTGAAGGATGTACGGCCAACCCGGAATATCCGTCAACGACGGCAGCGTCACGGCATAGAGTTTGTATTGACCTAGGTACAGATGTCAGTGGGGGAGTCTCCTGTCTCGGAAGTGGAACGCACCGCTAAGAGTGTCGATGGGCCCTGTCTGGCCGCCCTTGTAGCCCTTTGACGTGAAGTACATGATGTTCGTATTCTTGTCGATGACTGGGGTCGCCGTGATGCCGATGTTGCCGGCGATATCGCCGCATTGTGCGTCCACTGAGGAGAAGGGCGGATCCAGGGTGCGCTGGGCGATGAGTGCACCAGTGATTCCGTCGAACACTCTGACAATGTTCAGGTTCGACACGACAATGACCAATTCATTACCACCACCTGGCGGCGTCCAAACGAGCGGCTTCGCGTTGACTAGCTCGCCCTGTGCCGAAAGCAATTGCCCTTGCCATTGTACCGACCACGAGCTCAGCTTGGCTGGATCGATGGGATGGTTGGGCAAGTAGCCCGACTGTAACGGATCCTTTTGAAACGGTCAGTTCTGAGCTGAGGGGAGGAGTCTACAAGACCTACCGCATCCTGGAGTGCATCTGTCGACACCCAAGACCGCACAAGAGCCGGCAGCAGGGCGGCTGCCACTCCAACGAGCGTCGATAGCCTCATGGCGAGCGTTTGGGTTACTGGACCGAGTGGACTCAAGACATGTGGTGAACCCCTAATACAATTACAGCTTCCCTATAGAATAAAAGTGACAGAACATCCAACAGCCTCGGCGTGGACCAAACGAGTGACTAGAAAATACCGACGACGAGGGTATACGGCATGGCAGAACGACCGACATTGAGAGAGGAAGCAGATGTGTCCCGGTCCGGGCTACCACGACGCTATATTTCCCGGCCGATCGAAGGCAACATTGGTGACAGGGGAGGGAAGCGCCTCCAGGGCTGAAGCCGCATCCCAAAGGGGGAAGCGTATCGGACATCCCAAAGCTTTGGTGGGTGTGTGTTCCAAGACATTGTCTGACCTTGGCTCAACTCGTGCGCCGGGGCGCACAGCTAGCAAGCAACTAGCCCACAGCCAAGCAGCACAGCAGCTGCGGTGGAGTCTGATGTCTGGTCAAGCTTCTCTCCAATGCTCTGCCGAGACAGAAGCAATCCTGTCTCGAACAATAATCCAACCTTTTGACACTTGTCGAAGGCAAGGAAACAATTTCATCCCACGTCGTCCCAGGTTCGCAACAGACCACTGGACCAACAATCCGGGTCGAACGGTGCGCCACTCATCCAGGACACGAGATAAGCGTCAGGAAATGCGACGCTGGTATGACGGCGATTGGGCGCAACTTTTGGCGTCGTTCTGGACCGGGCTCTGTCTGTCGTCGGATCAGCCTCCCTGCAGGGTGGGAATATTGGCAGCGCCAACGCCAGGAACAGGAAGGAGGGGGCTGTTAGCGTCCCGGTACGTACCTGCAGTCACCAAACCTTAACCCAATGACTCCAGCCAAGAGCGGTGGGTCTGGCCTTGGCTTGGGCGATTGATTGGGTTCTTTCGATGAAGCTGTGCAGAGCAGGCCAGACTATCGAAAATCGAAGATCGAATTGCCAAGGAGGGTTTTGTTTTTCTCGACAATGGCAGCAATGGCTGCTGTTGACAACGATTCAGCCCTGGATGATACAAGAGCTCGATCGCATACTTCGTAGAGATATCGTCATAAGGTGTGATTGACGCCCCCGCTAGCCTGTCGAGTAATCAATCACAACGCCGCTTTGCAGCATCGCGCTTTCGCGGAAATTTGCATTTTGGCGTTGGCCAGCTGTATCATGGGCACTTCACATTGGCCGACCGGCAGCATGCCCGGATCGTTTGCACCAGCAGGTTTCGACCGGACTAGTTGTCCCGTACCTGGCACCCGGCGCTGTTGCTTGGTACGCAGAGCGACAGCGAAGAGTGACCCAGGGCTAGGTTCATCTATTTTTGATGGAGGGGTTGCACTTTCCTTTTCCCTGGTTATCAGCAATATCGAGGCACGGGAGCGCGCCAGCTTTTCGGGAGTGGCCATTTCATTTCTCGAAGCCTTATTGTGGACCGTCTACAATAAACAGAGCATGCTGGCTTACCTGAACCATGCTTGCTGTTTATATAGCTGTTCGCTTCCCCGAAGCGCTTGATAAACCCGTTCGACCCTGGCGTAGAGGTCCAGCGTACAATCCTCCCATCTCGGTCGGCTTCTTGCCATCTTCGCTGGCCCAGGTGGGAAGCCTATGTGTACCAACAGGAGGGGTTGGAAGCCTTGACGACACAGTACATACGAAGCCCGCTCTCTGAACCGCAGCACTGGACACGTCTCGGGACACCGCCAGCGGGCCGCTCGCCTCATTGTTGCCGCGTCGTACGTCGACAACTGGCGAGTCCCGAGGCCGTCAAGCTTAAATCCCCTCGCCGCGCGGTCTGTCTGTCCCACGCAAACAATATCGCTCACTGTCGTCCAACCAACATGTTTGTCCGCTGTAACAGGAATCAAGGTATCCAGGCTTTTCCCTTTCAGCTGGCCTTCCCAACCGGTGGTCGTCCGAGCCAATGCCTTCAGACAATGCTAGCCGGTATTAATCGACGCCATCAAGCAATAGCTCGGAAAAGTATGAGGAGCGTCAAGCCACCGAAAGACAAGACCAGAGGATTGCCGAAGATCGGTCAGTCCGATCACAGGCTGTGTAATTTGAACCCCCAGCCGGCATCTGATTCCCAGTTCCTGCAGGACGTATGATGCAGGCACGAATATGTAGGCGAACAAGCTTCAAGCCACAGGCCGGTACCTGCAGCAAGCCGAAACCGGCTCAGCATCAGGCCAAAGACTCGGCCGAAGTGAACTCATACTGGTCCCCAGCCCTAATCCATTTGGCTCTCGACGGCGACCACGCAGTGCAGGACATCGGAAGACAAGCTTTTCCTCGTGCGACTGCCACATAGCACGGTGTGACAGCGAACGGTTAACGGCCGCTACTGTCGTACCCAGGCGGGTGGGTGCAAGGTTGCTCAAGACCTGGGGGAGGTTGGGGAATCACGACAGGGGAAGGACTTGTATTAAGTCGTAAAGTCCGACATGACATTGTGTGATATGTATGTACAATACGCGTAGCGCCTTTAAAAAAAAAACAAGACCATGCTGTGAAACAAGAAATGCATCGCCTTCGAAGAATCAACAAGTGTGAAAGCTGTACAAGAAGGTGCTTGCACGTGACGTTGATCCGAGACCTGACGGGCTCTTCCTGCTCTTCGCACGCCAAGCCGTTCGTCTTCCCCAACTTCCTGACGAGAAAGGTCCGCCCTCGACCAGAGAGCCTTGTCGCTACCGCAGTCTTTCTACCCCTTGGTTGTTGGTAGTAGTTTCCAACAGTGGCGACGCGCGTGGGGTGGCTGGACCAGAAGAACGCGTCGCAGCGAGATATCGCCGGGAAAGTATATGTCGTAGGTGGTATCGTGATATGTACTGGTAGGACGCGCGCGCGCCCCGAAGTCCCCGCCGTCACGCTCATGTCGTGACGTTCAGCAGCGCCCCTCAAACGCGTCCTCGTATGTAATGAATCTCTCTCTCTCTCTCTCTCTCTCTCTCTCTCTCTCTCTCTCTCAGAGCATCCCGCTCCCTGAGCTAGAGATCCCGACTCGTCTCGCCGAGGCTATTCCGGCGATCGGACTCCCACGTCCTGCTGCTCGGACGCGCCGGCATGGCCTTGGACGAGGGCCCGAAGCCCGGCATCGACGACCACCGGTTCAGCTTCTTGCGCTCCTTGGCCGCGGCGGCCGACTCGGAGGTGGGCGATGGCGCTGCCGAGCTGGCGGACGTCTGTGACGTGCTCTGGGTGTTTGTGGAGGAGCCCGTCGTGTTGGGCGTGTTGTAGATGTACTCGCCGTCGACGTAGACGGCGTTGGAGACGAAGGTCGAGCGGCGGTGGCGCCGGCGCGTGTACCGCTGCTCGAGCCGGAAGAGCTCGATCTTGGCCTGGATGCGCTCGAAGATGCTGACGCCCATTGTGGCTGGCGCGTGATATGTGACTGGGTGGAAAAGGTGACCAAAGATTGGCGGCGGCAACGGCTGCCAATGAGAAGGGACGGATCGCTAGATAACTGTCGAGATTGACGACGTCGATTCGGCGGACGGACAAAATAATCTGGAAGGTGTGATCGGAGAGCCGGATAGTGCGTGAAAGATCGTGCTGCGAGGTTGAGAATTGGCTTCTTCAACCGCAATGGCTCGATAATTCGAGTCAATCGTGCCCCAGATAGCAACCAGTGGCGTAAGATCCGAGTCAGGGGCCGCTTTTCGGGCTGATGTTTCAGGCTCAGATCGGTTGGAAAGCCGGCCAGCCCGTCCGGAGGTAGAGATGACAACGATTGACGGACAAAAAATGCAATGGGCAAAGGGAGCGGCTCGACGATGAGGGCAATCGCGTCTGCAAAGGTATCTCAAACACCGTCTCGGGTGGCGCAACCGATTTGAAGACAACTGGATGGTGGAGGTTGGGACACCCGCAATCCCAGCGAGGATGCACCGCACCACAGAGAATCTGGCAGCGACAGCCGCCCCTTGTCGAGTGCATGCTCTGCCGACTCCACATCAAATTTCCAGTCCTTGATGCTCAAGCCAGGGGTAGCACGACTTGGCGTTAGAGCCGCCACCCGGCGGTCCGCTGTTCAACCCGTCTCTCGGTTGGATCATCTGTTCTCCCAGCTGATCAGGCCGTGTCCGGTCCGGTAAAATGGGCTGCCAGCTCGCGACGGGGGCAGCGCACTTCGACGCTAACGACGATCCTATTGCAACCTTGACCTTTAAATGCAGGTTCGAGGCTCTGTGCGCTCTCTGCTCGCGTGGCCACCCCACCACCCGCCCATGCAGGGGGTAAAACAACTTCATGCGCCTGGACTTTGCATTTTTCGCGGCATCACGATTCTCGCTGTCGAGAGCGTCGTCCTGGCCGAGCGACTCCAAGCTTATACGCAGCTCATCAATGGTTGACCTGTCAAGTGACAGGCTCGACTTCTGTCTCCTATCGCTTCCGTCAACGTTTGATTCGGAGTGCAACACCACTAAGCAAGAAGCGACAAACATCTGAGCAGCCTCCTGGTAGCGGCAACACTGACTGCATCTCATCTGACGCTCTCCTCCAGCGACTGATGCGATGTAATATATCTTTTCTCTACGGTACTCTAGTATCTCCATGCCTGATCATGGCTGAGTCTAGGCCAGCCCAAGAGGGCTGCGATGATCGACGTGTTCCAGAGATCTTTGGGCTCGCATGCCTGGGATGGACTGGCGGCCCCAGTTCCCACGTGCACGATGGGGCAGCGACAACAAACATTGACAATTGATTACCTACTGTGGTATTCGTAGAGTGATCAGAGACAAGGTCTCAACCACAAACACGCTATCGCCGGCACGCAGTCCACCGTTCACGGAGCCAGCCGGTGATTCAATCCAGCAGAGCCGCCGTGTTTGCTCCTATCGCCGCTCCCATCCGGCAATGTGCGATGCTATTCGCGAAAGAGCGACAGAGTCCTGCTGCTTCTTCTACTAGTGTAGCAGCTATCGATATACACGTCGCCCGCCAGGCTTCTTGACTCGCTTGAAGGAGCCTTTTGAGCCTCACGGAGGTTTATAGCGTCGTCAGCCTCGGAGGAGGATCCCGGCTGTTTGGGACGCGCTATTGAATCTCAGCTGGAGCTTGTTGCACTATGACTTATGAGCCGCAGCCTCGACGCACTATTCGACGCCACAACATCGGGTTTGATCCAAGCAGTCGGCAGAGTGTGGTGATGCTGCTCAGAACGTCAAAGCTAGCGGCCTAAAAATCGAACTTTGGTGGAAATGATGCCTGCAGACGAGCGCCAGAGTCCGGTAGAGAAATGCCGATGTGACACTGCGTCACAGTTCTCTGCGTCTTTCTCGAGATCTTAAGAAGCGCAGAGCCGCATTTCGGACCTTTCCAAGAGTCTGCTTTGGGTCCTCACTTGCAGTTGTCCATCGTTGGGATCTGGTTCATTCTTTCACCAGTCTCTCAGTCCTTCGTTTGACCCTATTGCCGCATCTTGTGTATTTCTTCTGCTCCAGTTGCCAGCCGCTCTTTATCGCACATCTGATAGCATCATTTTCACTATGTTTGTCAAGAACGGTGCCGCCTTGGTGGCTGCTCTGTCCCTCTTGGCGTCCGCCGATGCCAAGCGCCAGCAGCTCAACGAGCGAGGCAGTCGGTGCAACGGAGACAACCTCCTGAACCGCTTCAGGGGCGCCAAGTACTCCGATGCAGCCATCAGCTTCTGCCAGACCTACATCAACTCTGTGACCTACTCTGTGGTCACTGTTTCCACGGACCAAGCTCAGTAAGTGATACCCCCTGTCGCGTGGGGTAAGGGGAGCTCCTCTCTAACAAGTCCTCAGCGTGTCGTCTCCCGTGACAACCTACAGCACGGCTTATCCTACGCCGCTCTTGACGACGTCGTACGCTGCGTCTCGTCTGTCCAGTGCCTGTAACTGCGTCAGCCCGTCGGTTGTCACTGCTGTCGTGACTGAGTATGTCGCCAGCACGACATCTGTTTCTTTGGACGACGCTGCCACTAGCACGTCGGACGACTCAGCCACGATAACTGAAGACCCCGCCACTCCTACGGATGATCCCGCAACCTCTACGGATGATTCATTGACGTCGGCTACTGATGAGCCGTCCGCTTCGGCGACTGACGAGCCGTCCGCCACGGTCACGGAGGACCCGTCTGCCACGAGCACTGACGACCCGTCTGCCACGATTACGGAAGACCCATCATCCACAGGCACCGACGAGCCTTCGGCTACGGCTACCGAGGACCCGTCAGCCACAAGCACCGAAGATACATCGTCTTCGACCACCGATGAGCCCTCCCCCACAGCAACCGAAGAACCATCCTCCACAGCCACCGAAGAACCATCCGCTACGGCAACCGACGACCCAACCGCCTCCCCCACAGACGAGCCCACAGCCACACCCACAGACGACCCAACAACCACCCCAACCGGCACCCCCGCCGCCGCCACCCCGACCTCCCTAGGCTGCTACGTCGAAGGCGCCGGCGGCCGCGCCCTCAAGAACCTCGTCCTCGCCGACGACGCCCTGACCATCTCCTCCTGCGCCGCCGCCTGCAGCGGCACCTACGCCTACTTCGGCGTCGAGTTCGGCCGCGAGTGCTGGTGCGACGACGCCGTCGACCGCACCGCCTTCCTGTCCCCGGACGCCTCCGCCTGCAACATGGCCTGCAAGGGCGACGCCTCCGAGACGTGCGGGGGTTCCTCCACCATCAACATCTACGGCAGCGCCGACCCGCAGGACGGCACCACACCGACTGAGAGTCCCTACGTGCTGGCCGGCTGCTTCGCCGAGCCCGCCGGGGCGAGGGCCCTGCCGCAGGTGTACGCCTCGGCCAGGATGACGGTCGAGCTGTGCCACACGACGTGCTCGCTCGCGGGCTACGTGGTGGCCGCGCTCGAGTACAGTACCGAGTGCTGGTGCGGGAACGCGGTGCCCGAGCTGGCGCCGTTCGAGGGGGGTTGCACGGCGGCTTGCGCGGGGGATGCGAGCGAGACTTGTGGTGGGAGCGATGCGTTGCAGTTGTATACTCTTGCGGCTAGCTAGGGTCTCGCAGAGGCTCGAGGAATTGTAGGGGAAAGAGGGATTGGAGATGGGAAATAATGATGATGATGTGGATGGGTAGGGACATTGGAGTGTGGGGGTTGGGTATGATTATGGTTCTGCCTAGACTGGGGGAAATGGATGGGTGGTTGTTCTTTGCTATCCTCCATTGTAGGACGCTGCTACGTTGGAGTTGATACACATAAGACTTTTTTTTTTCTTCTTCTGGCCAGGGCAGTAACGATGCTTGCTCTGGGTTGATGTATCGAAATCGGGGTTTCTTTGTACTTGAGGCATAGACTGGGGCATCGTTATGGCATGTCATTGGTCAGAGGGGCAGCCCGTCTGATGATCTTGGAATAAGTTTCAAAGCTCTAGGTCAAAGGAAACGCTCAATGTGAAAAGCAACCGCTCAAGCAATCCATACGCTGATCCAAAGTCCGCAATCCATATCTGAAGACCGTTGATGCCTCGTGCCAGGTCCTCAGGGCTTCCCATCTACAATGCCAGGTCGTGTCGAGGGGAGATTCCCTTATGATGTGATGCTCTGATGCTCTCATGTCTTATGTTGTGATGGTGTGCAGCTACAGCCTCTTCAGCAACTGCTCCGTCAGCTCCTTCGCAAAGTCAATGTAGGTCTCAAAAGCCGCCTTGAACTCGTCGCACTTCCAGAGCTCCTCCATCTTGCAAGCCGCATACTGGCAGACGAGCTGTCGCAGTCCGGACTGACAGTTGAGCTGCGGGGTATTCTCGTAGATGTAGCAGATCAGACGAGCGACGTCGCCGACTCTGGCGGCCCAGAGCTTGAACGAGGACAGGACCGAGGTGAGCTTCTCGCAAGCTAGCATCTCTAGCGCCGGCACGCCGTGGTAGTCGGCGAGGACGGCCATCTTGGCGTGGAAGACAAAGACATCCGAGTAGTCCTCGCCCTCCCAGTTTCCGAGGGGAGCGCTCCAACCGTCGCCCCATCCGCGGCGATCTCTGGGCTTGTAGCAGTTGGTGAAGTCGTCCCAGAGCCTATCGGTGCCCCGCGTGCGCTGGACAGGAGGCGCACGCCAACCGCAGTCGCTCAGTCCTCGGGTCATCGAGTTCGCGGGCGAGGCCGGCTCATGCTCCCATCCCCATGCGTCGCTCTCCAACCCGTTGCTGATGCCAACGGTAGAGGCGGCGGTAGAGGCCCTCGGGGAGGAAAGCTCTGCGCTTCCATGGCTTTCCTCGCCGTCGGCAGCCTTCTCCGAGCTGCTGCTGGCAACCAAGCGCGGCTCGGGGGGGTCGTAGTCGCCGGTGTATGCGAACTTGCTGAGGCGGATGAAGGTCTCCGCGTCAATGTCCTCCCACACGGCCACGCCCTCGGCGGCTTCCTTCATGCCTCCGTTGATGAGCGTGTTCAAAGACGTTGAAAGGCGCGAGATAACTTCGGCGTGGAGCGTGAACTCTTGTTTCTCTGGGCCGACGATGAACTTGAAGGGCTTCGAGATGAGGATGCTGTACAGAATCAGCATCATGTTGGACGTGAATGCTATCCTTGATGAAATACCTCTCGTAGTTGATTCCCTTGGTCGACGCCATGGTTGCGACTCTCCACTTCGATATGGTATGAAACCGGAGGACGGAATGCCCAGGTTCCTTAGATCGGGTTGAAGCTCGGTCGAGTTTTGACGACCTTTCGAATTGTTGGGAACCAAGGGAAAAGAGATGCAAGACCGTTGCTTGCTAAGATAAAAGAGGTGTATGCCCGACTGCCCGTGCAGCGTTAGCATCCGTTCTAGTGACTTATGTTACCAGCCGGTATTGTGATGAGCAGGTGCGAGTAGCCTGTGATGCCAATGGCGTCGGCCATTGAACAAAGGTATGTCACCCCAGCTTGCCGTGTCATTGCTCAGGTTCACTTTTGACAGCCATAGGACGTTATCTGTCACCTGGAGCGCAAATCCACCTCATATATGGATAGTGGCCCAGCCATCCATTCCTGAAACGGGCTCGTCATTGCTGCAGTGTTCCGGTCTTTAGTCGTCTGGTCGTAGCGTCAGTCTCGAGCGTTCGTAGTCTGAAGCCATCGCCAAATGAGTGGGGCCGAGAACGCCCAAGGCGAGGGGTGTTAGAGTCTTAACAGGAAAGCGCCGTCTTCAAGGCCTTTCCAGTTAATGTTCAATCAGTGACTGTCACAACCAATTGTATCGCGCGCATGAGAGTGACAACAAGATATCTGCTGCGTGAATAAACTAAGGTCCAGATTCTGGTCATATATCCGTGTGGCATCGTCAATGCGGGCAGTGGTCTTCCGGACACAGGCCCGGTGTCGACCTCGCTGCCAAGAAACCTTGACGCTGACTGTCGGATGCGCTCCGATGGTTCCCCGCAATTCGGTTCCACTCTTGGCACGCCGCGCCGAGTCCCTTTCCAACGACATCGCCTCCGGAACATCGGGCTTTAGGACCGGTTCTGCTGATAATCAGACTCAATCTACTACAGCTAGCAACTACTGCCCGTTGAAGATTTCGGTTGGGACGATGGGCAAGCGGACGTGGTCCGAATCCGAGATTGTGAGCTCACTCCCTCGTGACTGAATGCATCATTGCCACGGCTTTGTAATCACTGACGACGTCCTCAGACCACGAGCCCGGGACAGATATCTCGGGCCCCTGCGGCGCCACCCCAGCGGCAGAGTATTGTTCAGTCTCGAGGCGCCTCGCTAGATGTCGAGGTGGGTCAGACCTCGACGTCAGTGCCACAGATATCCCGGAAAGTCAAGGCTTGTGCGGCATGTCGAAAACAGAAGATAAAATGTATCATGGACGACGCAGGTCCGCCCTGCCGGAGATGCGCAGAGCGGGGCCTGGGATGCGTTCTCAATAAGTCCCTCCAGACGCTGATCGACGAGAAGTCACAGTAAGTAACGAGGAGCCCCGTTCTTGGCAGATGACTGACGCGCGCATTAGGTTCACAGATGCATATTCTCAAGACCTCGACATGGTCTATCAGTCTCTGCAGGCCGTCTTGAAGAAGATGGGGATGCCAGCATTAGGTCCGTTGCAGTCGTCAAGCCCAGGGAATCTCGACGACCAACGATCACCGTCCATGGGAGAGTCGCCAGTGAGACGGAAGTTCAACGTCGGTCCGTCATGCGACAATTCACCTCAGCTCAACCCGGCTGAAGATGGGCTCTCCGACGTACCGATACACTCGCTTTACGCGCTCACTAAGCTCAGCGCCTTCCGCTCGCCAGATGCGGGCGAGGTCGAGAAAGGCCCCGAACAGTCAAGCCGGCAAGGACCGGACGACTTCATATCGAGGGGTGCAATATCCCGAGAAAATGCCCAGCATCTATTTCGAGTCTACAACGACAAGCTCGACCCCTACATGTACCTGATCGGCTGTCCTTACAGCACGCTAGACGAGCTTCGGGCCAAGAGCACGATTCTAACCGTGGCAATATGTACCGTGGCAGCCCTGCACGACCGCGACAGCGACTCCATCTACGGGATATGCAGCGACGAGTTCCGGCGGCTGATGGGCGCGTGTATGTTTGATAGACTGGTCAACCGAGACTCCCTCAGGGCCATGTGCATCGCCGCATACTGGCTCAGCGACATCTCCTGGACCATGTCAGGCTACGCCCTCCGCCGAGCTGCCGATGTCAGCCTCAGCCAGAGCTTCACCCGCATCACTGCGGGCGGCGGCACGAAGAATGACGCGGATTGCCTGAGGCTGTGGTACATACTGTACATCTGCGACCAACACCTGGCCACCCTCTACGGCAGGCAGCCTATTGTTCGCGACGACTTCTCGATCAAGGAGTGCGAGCGCTTCTTAGAGTCTACCGTCTCCAGCAACCAAGATAAGAGGCTCGTCAGCCAGGTGTCCGTGATGCGCATCTTCGAAGAGGTTCGGAATGTGTTCAGCCAAGTAAAAAGCGGGCCGCTCCCAGAAGAATATCTGTCCAAAATAGACGACTTCCATCAGCAACTGATCGACTGGCACGACACGTGGATAGCCACGGTCACAGGTATGACCCCTCCCCGCAACCTGAAGTATGCCTTCTGACTCGGACCTTGCTCACAGACCGATACCCCCGCGTCGGCCTCTTCCCACAAAAGGGGATAGTCCTCCACCTGCACTTCTCCAAGCTGCACCTGTACTCCCACATCTTCCAAGGGCTCGGCGACCTCCCCATCTCATCCAGCTTCCTCCCCTACGCCCTCGCAGCTGTGAGCGCAGCCAAGTGCATAATCGAGATGCTCCTCTCAGACGAAGAAGCGCGACGCGGCCTCATCGGGCCCTCGTACCTCCTGTCGATGACGGCCTTCGCCTGCATGTTCCTCATCAAGGTGTCGATGAAGTACGGCAACGCCCTCGCCGACCGCAAGGACGTGACCGACCTCATCACACGCCTCGTCGGCATGTTCCGCAGCACCTCGACGGGCAAGTGGCACCTCCTCCGCCTCATGGAGGGCGGGCTCGAGAAGATGCTCGGCATCCTGGCCAAGTGCCCCGAGACGACGTCGGCCGCGACGCCGATGCCGAGCGACAGCCTGGCGTTCGGCACGCTGGTGGCGGGCCACGGACACGACGCGGCCGCCGCGCTGGGGTATGACTGGACGGGCGACTTCCCCGCGGCTAATATGGACGGGTTCAACTTTATGGATTATAATATCGGGCTGTCGCCTCTGCTGAGGTTCGATCAGTCGACGCCCGGTTTTGGGGGACCGGGGCATGGGTTCTGATGTCTCTGGTCTTACGGAGATGGTGGAGGAAGGGGACCCACAGGCACGCCGTACCGCGGAAAGGACAGCAGCACTCAAGTAAACGATCAAACGGGCTAGTGCTCTATATGGATCGCAGGACGGGCCATACACGCAAGTGTATTGAAGCAATGAAGACCTGCAGAATACAGCGAGACTCAATCGTCCACTTGCGCTCCAGCCGCCAGTGAGAACAATCACCAGCACTGCGTTCCGGCATCTTCTCACAGTCTGGGCCTTGGTGTGGTGGGGCTGGCCATCTTCATCAATCAGCCCCCGCTCGCTAGGAGGGCTATCCAGCCGTCCTCGATCACCGATATTGAGCATACCGCGGACGCCACCTGTGAAGCCATTGTTCGCTTCGCGCCGCCCTCAACCGGAGCTCTCGGGGTCCTTCAAGACGCGTCACAAGACCTTCCTACCCAACTGACGACTCCCTAACCTATCCAGCTTTACCTCGCCTCGCTCATAGAACTCGGTCGGCACAGGGTAACCAACTCCCACACTCTCCCGCGAGGTCCATCAACGCCGGTGCAATCCGCCGATGATCTCCGGTTCACCCCGCCAAATCGCAGTCCTGCCCCCCATCCCCATATCTTATCCACAGGCCGAGCTTCCTCATGCACATATACCAACGCAAACCGGCTCGCAAGCCCTCGACCCCGCGAGCGAGACGTGTGGGGGGCCGCCTGAGTTACAACCCCTTCCAAGGAATCCGTCTCACCTTGACGTCATGGGGATGTCAACGTAAGGCTACGGGAGTGTACGAGGACTCTACTCCGGCCAAATCGACATGGCGTGCGGCGGTTACTGTTGATTTTCCGCCCAGGGTTGACATCTGGTCTCGCCGTGGCGGAGCTTGGGAGCATGGCTCGGTGCCAGGAGAGGGGGTGTGACGGATCCCCGAGGTCTTGGCGGCGGCTGGACGAAGCCGGTGAAGGAAGTTCATCGATATGCAACGGAGCGGGCCGGGGAAGTGGTTGGGGACGAAAATATGGCGGTGTATGGCCCGGAGGTTTGGGAAAGGGAATAGGTCATCGGGCGTTCATGTGCCGCGCTAGGGAGGAGAGGTTGGCATCTGGAGGGAAGGGGAGTGGCGAGGTGTGCGGCGTTCAGGAATCGGCGGGGGGTTGTGGAAGTCTGTCGTTTGGTGATGGAGGATCTTGTTCTGGATACGCTATGGTGGTTGGAGGTTGGTCATGCAAAAACTGTCCCTGCTCTTCTCCTCCGTTTTGATACTATTGTTATTTGGGCTGTGGCTCAGTTCGGCTCTGTGTTAGCAATGTGCATTGAATTGGTGGATTCGCTTTGCGTCACATATGAGACTGTTGTTCATTGCGACTGGGCCAGACTTGGTGCTGAGACGCGCATTCGAGCTATCTGGTTCTTGGCCTACCAAAGCGTGCACAGGGTAACACTTACTGATGGTTGTGCGCCCGCTGTATTGGCGAGCACATGTGCCGAAGGCAGTGTTGGGGAGGGCGAACAGGCCTATAATTAGAGTGGACGAGCTGGGATGGCAGCGGGTATGGCAACGGATGTTCACGCCTTGGTCTTGACTGTAGATATAATCGCAAACACGCCATGGCCTGGTATTGCGCCTGGTCCAAGCGACTGTATACTCGGAAAATGCGATACGTTTCAACATGTCTTTCGACACATTGAACTGCACTCTCCCTAAGGAAACATCACTGGAAACTCGGACATCGTTGGCAACGGGGTGAGTTCTCCCATCCAGCATGTTGGCGTGTCATACCATGGTGCAGAACTTAGCTAGACTCCGTAGATCCTGACGGCATTCATCACGACAGCATTGGTGATAATAGCTGTCATAATTATCGGTTACGTGTCAGACTCCATGGACGACGGGCTTCTGAGTCGCCTGGATATAAATACTATCCGTTGGTTCCAGAAGGTCTGGGGATACAATAAATCGAGTGGCTGCCAGGACCTTCTCAGAAGAACGCTCCCAGGGCTGCCATCCGCCCATTACCTCAAATCAGATACAAAGGGGAGAAGAAACGAGGTTCTCACCAAGTTTGTTCTCAGTGACCAACAGTTGGTTACCGGACTGGCCTTCTTGATCGCTGCACTATCCCAACAGAGGAGGCTGAACCGTCTACGACTTTCATCTCGCCGTGGGTCTCTCCTGGTTCTCGTCCACCACGCATCTGGCAACATTGGATGTCGTACGAGATTATCTTCGGACTTGTCGAGCAGTGCGCCATATCCGTGTCGTCGGGATGGTGTGTCTCCTAATTCTGTTGAAGTACGCATCCACACTCTTAGCAACGCGACCGGCAATACACAACACAGTGCCGGTCCGGTATTTACTCTCAGCCCCTGAGCTGACAGTCGAGCAACACCCGGATACTACCAAGCTTGCGCTAAGCCTTTCTCCTTGGACCATGACGTCACTGCTGGTCATCAAAAGCTACTAAGGCGTATTTGGGATGTCTACTTCACTGAGCCGTTGAGGGTCCGTTTACCTGGAGTGACAAGTACATCAGAAACATCAAATATCCCCCAACCAAGGGAGTTGTCGACGGCCGACTTCCTTGCCGAATACCACGCCGGCTTTCGCCTGCGGAGACTTGGTCTCATCAGTCGATTCGTTTTCCTGCCAATAGTACGATATGTCTTGGCGGGTGAACACGTTTGTCGGCGCTCTTTTATCTCTACCTTTTCTGGGATCTCGTTCAGCTTCGCATATGGTGTATCCCAGATTGCTCGGCTTTGTTGGCATGACGGCCCAGAGCTAACGCCAGGCACCGTGTCTATGGTTGTCGGTCAAATAACCGCGTTGCTTCTGCTGGCTCTGCCCTTCATGGCTGCTTGGAAACCTACCATGGTGCGTATCCAATTGTCGACGACACCCTGAATATGAAACCAGAGTACAAGCACACCGCAGACAATGAGCACGCGACAAGACTTGCAAAGCGCAAACCTACCACAACTTACAAGCCGGTACAACCGGTTATATCATTTCACGGGGGAAGAGATTACAGGTTATGTCCAAGCGCCTTGATGATGGAGCAAGCAAGTTTGTCTCAAGCCTTTGCCTCTCCTCAAATTCCTGAGGAGGATGCCATCAACCTTGAATACGAGCGTAAGATTGAGAGGATAATACGATACATGTCGCCTCGCATATTGCTAGAGCTGTTTTGTCAGCTCCAGAAGGACGGGAAGATTATCTCACCATCAGAGCAACTATATTTCATACTTACAACAGGCACAAAGAAATCGAAGAAGGCATTCAGCCTTCGGTAGGGGGTCATTCCGGAAGCGCACTTTTTCAGATTGCTGTGCTGGTTTCTTTCTTTGTTTACATATCGGGGAACGTATTCATCCACAACATCGAAGGACTCTGTTCATATTTACGCTGGATGCCAGATGTAAAGAGATTGGCGCTTTGCATAATCGACTTCGGATGCGGTCTTTATGAAGTTGGGACTTGGGAAACTGAGATTGGTGTGTTTTAGAATAGTAGGTGAAATCGAGAGGCCCAACGAAGGGGTGGCCTAAAGGGAAAGTCGGACGTAGAGTTTTTGCACGCACCGTACGGGAAATAGAACGGATAAGCCGGACTGTATGTATAGTACCATAGGCTGTATCATTCCGCTGCTATGGAGATGGAGCAGGGAAGGCCGGGTCCTTCAATTTCTGGAATTTTTCCGATTGGTACTATAGCGTACACCTACGTGCGAGCTCGTGGGCGGTTCTGGGATAAATTGCAACTATATTGGATTCGCTCCCGCTCCATTTTACCAGACTCTTTTCCCGGTTATTACCATTGCGCCGCCATCAAGCAAGCACTGTACACAGCGATACATGGGGGAAACTGTCAAACGTCGGATCCTTTGCCCCGGATTTCGGGTGCTATACATTGTCTATTAGTCTTGCAACGCAATATGTGCACTGGCTCCTGGGGTGCGGAAGGACAATAAAGTCTGGCTCAAGCCGGTCCGGGTCGCAAACTTCGACCAGTTGGGTTCCCTAGCAAACTGAGGATTCGAATTCCTAGGCCAGGGTGTAAACAGCATCGTCGTCCTGTCGCCTTTACACTTAGAAATCGCTCCTCGTAATCGACATCAGAGGCTGCCATCGTCAGTGCGCTGTCTGGCATTGAGGCTGGACGTGAGGGACAAGCCTTCCAAGTGTGAGTATCTTAGTAACTTGACGACTCGTTCGTATATCAAGGCACTGATACCCCTCAGACAACCATAAGTCCGGGATTCTCGATCATCAGTGATAATTCCCTCATCTCTCACAACTGCCGACACGAGACAAGTAGGCAACATGCATCTGTCAAGCTTCCTCTTCGCCACGGCCGCTCTGGCAGGGCTGGCCTTCGCCGGTCCCATTGTGGAACGTCAGACACCGCAGAAGCTCAGGATCAGTGAGGGCCCTGGTGCAGCCACGCATCTCAGTGACCGCCTATTGACAGTCACCAGTGCCGCTCGGCGATAGTATCACCGAGATCACCTGCTGGCGCGCCCTAGTCTGGGACCAGATCGCCGACGCCAAGTATGCCGACCAGGTGCAGTACGTCGGCTCACAGAACAGCAACCCGCAGAAGTGCACGCCCAAGACGGCCAATTGGGATCAGCACCACGAAGGGCATTCAGGGTGGTGAGTGGTGGTTTCCTCTGGCATTGCAAGGTCCGGTTAAGCTCATAGGAGAGACATAGGCTTGCCATCGACATCGCCAACAACTACCTAACCAACTGGCTCAAAGCCACGCCTGCAGATATTGTTTTATTTATGTTAGGTACTAACGACGTCACGCGCGGCCACACGACAACTGAGATTATGGCTGCCTACACGAAGATGGTGTCTATCATGCGGGCGGCGAACCCCAAGATGAAGATCATCGTGTGTATCCCCCCACCGACCGTCGAACTGAGGCGTATAAACTGACGCCCGAGGCCTGTAGGTTGACCTGGTCATCCCCCTGTCGTTCTCCAACTCGGCCATCCAAGCGATCAATGCGGCTATCCCGACCTGGGCACAAGGGCTCAACACCACCGACTCGCCCATCGTGATTGCGGACTGCTACAGCGGCTTTTCCACCTCGATGCTCCGCGACGGCGTGCATCCAAATCTGGAGGGCGACAAGGTTATTGCATCTCGTGTTGGGCCGCTGCTGCTCAACTATATCAGCCAGTCTCTGGCCAAGTGATCTGAGGACGAGAAAGGAGCTCGCGCTAGCTGTGGCGGAGTATAGGTGTTCAGGTCAACGCGTCTTCAATGCCAATAACAGTCTCTACCTTACCTTTCTCACTGCCCCGACTGCTCTGTCGGCACGGAGCTGGAGCAATTAGTGACGGGGCGTCTTACCGCGGCAACATGCCAGCGCAGCAAACCCTAACCCGAATCATCGCGTTGCGGAAGCTAACGCCTCGGGCCGTCCCCGCCATCTCGCTTGTAGTCAAATCCTTCCCAGTTGGAACCCGAGCAAGAGCGAAGGCACCCTTAGGTCACGTGGATATGTCTGGCACCACTAACCGACCCTGTCTTGACGACACGCCACTCTTCGCTGCCGGACAAGTCCCGGCCTGCTTCACCGCCTCGCAGGTCCGGCAGAGTCTGGGGCAGTCTGTCGCAATGGTGCTGAAGAGCAAGGCTGAGGAAGCCACGGTACAAGAATGTGGCCATTTCCTGCCAAATTGCATTTGCAGCCCACTGCACGTGAATTGTGGTCACTCTCCTCCCCCAGAAGCGGGTTGGGCACCCATCAACGTCACCCTGAAACAGTTGAAGGCCGCCTCTGCGGCAGGATGTCCGTTTTGTCGCAGTCTCTACGGCGGGTGTATAGCCACGGCACTATGGGACCCAAGCCGCAGAGTCAAGACCCCAATCAATGAGTCTTTGAAGCTCTCCATGCGGCCCGAGGGCTTGGACTTTGGGGTGACCATGTACATACGAGCTACATGATCCACCGCTCATGTTTCACGTCGACAAGGAAGAAGGTAACTAAAGCCATGCACGAAAGCTTATGAAGCCGTGTCGCTAACATTATCACAGCGACTCAATCGCCGCGCCAGCTCTTTCGTGTTAGGCGAGATTACGCATCCATGAGCGATTTGGAAGGGATGCTCTCCTTCATCCGCAACCACAATGAAGAATTCCGCAAGAGTTACTCATGCGACCCATCGGATCCGTCCTTTATGCCGTCGAGACTCGTCTAGGTGCGTGTTGAGAATAGCAAATACGCCCTGACCCTGGTTCAAGGCGTGCAGTCACACCAATACCTGAGGTCTCAGTCATTGCTGGGGAAAGAACATTGCTGTATTGCCTAATACTTCCTGGCGGCAAAATTGTGGCAGCGTCGAACTTGACCGCGAAACAGAGACCGTATGTGCCCTCGTATCTGAGAAGTCAACGATGTATCTCCGGAGGTACTCGTCTCGGTAGGCACTGTTCCGAACCTCCACCCCTTGAGCCATTTTCCTTTTTGGGTCGCGTTCAGGCGCCTTACTGTCAGAGCGTGTGGGCTATCTCAACCATTATTGCGATTGAGGACTTGACCCCAAGTGAGGGCAGGCTGGGAGAGAAATGGTTCGACTCGCATGCCTGCGGAACGCAGGGTTAGTATATGAAGTAAAATATCTACCTGTTTCTCCAAGAAACAGTGGAGAATGGGCCGTACTTGTTCGGGCAGCTTTGACCCTATCTAGGCCTTCCGCGGGGGTCTGGGGACACCAAAGGACTGCGCTTGCCGCAGTCGTCGGGGTCGCCATTTGTCCGTGGTCGTGCGCCAGGTCCCTCCAAACTGGTCTGCACTCGTGACCCAGCTGAATAGCGCTTGAGTTGCGGTTCCTCATACCTACACTGTTAGGTGCCTTAGTCGATTCCAAGTGTATCCTCTTGATGCTCTTTTCGATACTCTTCTCATGCCTTCCTGTCAAGCCTTCCTAAGCGAAGAGCGAAGATACCTTACCTTAAGGTAAGGTAACGTACCTATGTCTGGTCTGTTAAGGTACCATAGGTATCTCACGTAGTATCAAAGACATGTTACACTTGAAAAGGGTGCGGCCTTTTGTGTCTTAGTCTCGACATTGCCCTGTCGTACTGTTCCAGGTCAATGATCCCTAAGGTAACGTACTCAGTGAGCTCTCACACTGCCAGTTTCCCTTCTAGGTCGACGCGACTTCCCTCCCTCTGTCGTTCCATCGTTGGTCGTTTACTTGTGTATAGCTAGACGACCACAGGACCCTGCGTGACGTTGAAGGCGGACTAGACAAAAGCAACAAGAGTGCATCACCTCCGTCTCCGCCAGCACCATTGCCGTATTCTGCTACCTGACAGTTTCAAGAATGATGAACTGCCAGTCTAAGGACTAGTTGTGCCATCACGAAATCGTATCTGAGCGGGTATCTAGCAGGCACATGGAAGGCCTGGCAGGTTCAAGACCACCATTCCTCCGCTAAGGTACCTCAATTGACCAGCCGCCCTGGCAAGAAGTTTCCAACTTCCTCGGCCGTCCTTGAGTAAACCAGCAGTCACGCCTCGACTTGGCTGTCCCTGGCAGGTTTTGATGAGCACCTTAGGTACTATCAGGCTGCTGTCTGGAGTTTGTGACCTTGCCAATAAGGCAGGCGTAAACAATCTTGAGTGATCCCGGCCGTCACCTTGCGATTGCTTGGAGTAAAGTAAGGTAGCACAAGTACCGTATCTTCCAAAGAGCGAGGCATAATACCCGCGTCAGACAAGTCCGACTCTTCATCTTCCGAACAGCGCACAGATTCATCCTCGTTTTCCAATCCATTCCCCGCATACTACCTCTGAAAAAGCCATCATCCCTCTTCTTCTCCCTCTTCCTCAGCACTAAGGATTTCCCGTCAGCTCCGACCACCGCATTGAATACGGCCCTGGTTCGGACCCCTCGCTCGACTGTGGGCCACTAATCGTGCTTCTGCTTCGCCGTGCAGCTCGCATTGTCGAGCCGCAGTGTTGAGGGTGTTGAGCAGCGGGTTGTGAAGCTTGTGTGATGCCTTGTGGAATTGGCGAGGTGTTTCTGGCGGACACTCCTCTGTTGGCAGAGAGGTGTACATGTTCGCCGTTGCTGTACTTTGTCCCGGAAGTATATTGCTGCGGCAGCCAATCGTTGGTCGAGGAGCGATCCGGGCACAGCGTCCGTGGAAAGTGCTGAACAGCGCCTACACGTGGCACCTCTAGGTCTACGCCAGCGAACCTATGCGAAATATGCGGCCCGCACCATGACATTGGCCGCACTGACAGTTCACAGTTTGGGGTGATCTGCTGGTTCGAATCTGTGACGTACCACCGACAGCGCCACCAGCAGTCAGACCCAGCCATGGGAGGCAGCTTATGCATCTTCGCTGCGGAGCAATGGACCCGAGTGTCGTCCGCTGACATGTCTCTTTCGCCCTCTGTTGCTTGCAGCAGCACGCGGAGATTTACCGGGTTTGAAGCTATCACGAGTCTGCCAAGGATACCCCTGACGGTGCGCTGACGTACCTTAATCATCACTATGCGCCCCGCACCAACACGCGCCAATAGGAACCTCAGCGTTAACAAGCTCAGAAGCTGTCGCATCGGCGCGGAGTCAACGGACAACAGTCAATGACGGTTCGGATCTCAAGTTTTTGTGATATCGCTCCGTGAAAGAATTATTCGGTGGATATCATTCCACTTTTTCGGCAACGACTTCGGGGTTCGGTGATGATGGGGGTCATGATGACGACATCATGAGTTTTTTGACAGTGACGCCCCTAGATAAGTAAACCCGCAGTACATATGCGAAGCACCCCCGCCGTGAACGGTTGATGTAAACTGTAGCCATTCATCTGCAAGTAATCTGTCCTAATAAGTAATAAGTAGACTGCAAAGATGTCCGCGACTGGAGTTGATGTAAGTGAAGCTTGTGTGCGCCGATGGGAGGATGCACTAACACGTTAACCAATGAGAACAATGACCCGCCTGTGTACACCCTCGCTGAGGGGTGTCCGGTGCGAGACCCGACCTCGTCGATGGTTCTACTTGGTGACGCTGGAAAGGTCAAGGGTGGCGCCCTAGGACTCCTCGCAGACACGCAACTGATCGAGACACTTGCGCATTTCCCTAGAGAAAGGATACCTGAGCGGTAGGTACATATTGAACTTCCGTCCAAGAAAATGAATGCTGATCACCGCTGCAGGGTCGTCCACGCGAAGGCTGCGGGAGCATGGGGCGAGTTCGAATGTACGAAAGACATCACTGACTGGTGCTCGGCCGCCATCTTCAAGCACGTGGGCAAGAAAACCGAGGTGCTGGCCCGGATCTCCACCGTGGCTGGCGAGCGCGGCTCATCAGACACCCTGCGCGACATCCGCGGCTTCGCCGTCAAATTCAAGACGGAGGAGGGCAACTACGACATCGTCGGCAACGACCTCCCCGTCTTTTTCATCCGCGACCCGGCAAAGTTCCCCTCGCTCAACCGGTCGCACAAGCGCCACCCCCAGAGCGGAGTGGCCGACGCGTCCATGTTTTGGGACTTCCACGTTCACAACCAGGAGGGAGTGCACTGCCTCATGCAGCTCTTCGGCCCGCGCGGCGTGCCCAGGTCCCTCCGCAACGTCAACGCCTTCGGCAACCACACCTTCAAGTTCGGCAAGCCCGAGGACGGGTCGTTCAGATACGTCAAGATCCACTTCAAGCCGGTGGACGGCGTCAAGACGATGACCGAGGAGGAGGCCATCCGACTCGCCGGCTCCGAGCCGGACTACCACATCAAGGACATGTACAACGCCATCGAGGAGGGCAACTTCCCCAAGTGGCGAATGTGCCTGCAGGTCATGACGATCGAGGAGGCCGAGAAGTTCAGGTACAACATCTTCGACATCACCAAGACCTGGCCCCACAACGAGTTCCCCCTGCAGGAGGTCGGCATCCTCACCCTCAACAAGAACCCTGACAACTACTTTGCCGAGATCGAGCAGGCCGCCTTCTCACCGTCGACGCTGATCCCGGGCATTGCCCCGTCGGCAGACCTTATGCTTCACGCACGTGAGATTCCCTTTTATTCCTCTAATCATGTTAGAAACGTTCAATGATACTGATTCTATAACAATAGGCATGTTCAGCTACCCCGACGCCGCGAGGTATCGTGTCGGACCGAACTATCAGCAGCTCCCCTGCAACGCAGCGAAGAAGGTGTACTCGCCGTATCAGCGGGATGGTCCGATGCGCTTGGACGGCAACTACGGTGCCGATCCTGACTATGGTGAGCAAAATTACCAAGTGTCATCAGCCGTCCTGGAGACTGACTGATATGTAGTCCGCTCCTCCTTCCGAACCATTCGCAGCGGGCCTGCCGACGTCGCCCACAGCGATTGGGTGGGTAAGGTACGCGCCTACTCATCCGATGTGGAGGACATCGACTGGGAGCAACCGCGTATTCTGTGGGATCTGTTCAAGAAAAACGGCGAGGACGAGGTCTTCATCCACAACTTGTCTGGTCACGTCAACAAGGCTCTGCCGGAGGTCCAGAAGGGAGTCATCAGTGAGTGCACCCCATGAGACGGTTGCGGGAAAGATGATCGTGCTAATGAACCGGCAACAGAAATGTTCGCCAAAGTTGATGAGGAGATCGGCAAGAGGCTCGAGGAGGCGCTCAACAAGTTGGGCGAGAACGTGGACCACAAGAAGGCGCCGCCTAGTCAGAGGGCTCTGGCCACCCACCGAAAGTAGGGTGCGGACGGTGTACGGGTTCTCAAACCTAGACGCGATAGTAATTGAACCGAGAACCTGTAGACTGCGGCAGTTTCTCCAAACTTCGTGCATGCACTTGCTAAGGTTACAAACACAGGTAGACGATACGGTCCCGGCAGAGGCGCAAGAATCTTGAAATGGCTGCTGAGATGCGGTGCGAAGCGTCTACGAAGTTTGATTCAGTGTTAGGGATATACACATGTCTCGCCATACCCAGCTTCATCCCAAACCCGCTTCCACTCCTGCCTTGAGACCAGCGTACTGTCCAGCATTGTCGGTCTTGAAGGAGAGAAATCTCCGGTGTGCATGTCCACTATACCGTCCCCGATGTTTCAACATCTACACACTCAGAGGATTGTCGACCGGGGTTGCGCTGAAACTTCTCATACCGTCCAGGATCTTAGGTGCTCGAGATGACTCCATAATCATCAGCCAAGAAATCACCAGTGCTATAGGGAGTGCAAATCTCTCCGGACACATCCTCGCCATTGCAGATACCATGTCCTGAATCCCGCATTGTCAGCCAGGACCAATAAATATATATGGGGAAGTATAGGAGTATATGGTATACCTGTTGTGCATTCAAGATATGCGGTGAAGCCCACCTGGCCTTTCGCACCCGCCGGTACAGGGAAGGTATATGACTGTGAGTCCGAGATGGACTCACTCATCTCGATGCTTAGCCCAAGAGAGAGTACATCTGTGAATCCAAGCGAAAGCGTTGTGGACCATGACTGGGTGCGCTCATGGGTAATGGTATGCCGCGCTGACAGTTCTGGTGGATGTCCCATCTGCATTGGCTCAACCACAGTGCCGTCAGCATGCCGCAGCTAGAAGCTGTGGATGGCGCTGGGCTCGGACAGTGGGCTGACGTCTCCAACATGTCGAAATCTGACGGATCGCTTGCCGGAAGATATAGTCTCTTTGCAGGCATCAACTCCACAGCAGTGTTGCACCATGAAGGACTTCTCAAGAATCACTTCGGAACAGGCGGCATTAGCATAATTGCCCTTCAAGACGCCACAGCCCGGCTGAGTAGTATCCGCTGGGGTCCTGACGAGGATGCGACAGTCCGGGCCAATGTTGCTGAATATCTAGCCGTGTCTTGAACCCGCTGACGGTACGACAAACGATTAGCATGTGATGTTGGGGGGAGGAGCAGACTATCAGATGCTTGAGCTTACCCTCCCTCGGCTCCAGGAAAGTCCTGGTTAGAAAAGATGTCGGCCGTGTTATAGATAACACAGTTGGGATATCCGGTGCCGCCGCTTGTGACGGCCACAGGGCATTGCTTGCATTCAGTATCTTTGCAAAACGTGAAAGGCTCGTCCCCAAGGGCTTCTAAGATGATTGTTGCAACCATGCACAGTATGATGATAACGAACTTCATGGCTAATATGATTAGAAATGATTCGAAAGAGACAGCACTGCGGGATGGTTGGTTGAGGTTGGTCGGGCGTATTGGTGCTGTTTGTCCAATTATCTCTCATATCTAGGGCAACATGGAAGGGGAGGTCAGTAACTTGCATACTTATACTTGTACCAAACTTATTGTCCGTAAGATGAGTCCGATGCCGTTGCGAAATACAAGAAAGGGAGATACTTCGGGACTCGGACACTGGGTTGGCGAAATACGCCCATCGTACCTAACAACAAGCTGCAACGAGAAGACTGTACGTATCGGACTGTTTCCTTAAGACCGACTATGAGCTGTTGTTGGATCTGACCTGCATTCTGTCAAATATGGCTAATATTGAAAGCAAGGATATTAGGACGACGAAGAGCTTTCGTCTGCACGTGGTTGTTGGTTGTTCCTTGAGATCTGATCACATTGTAGGATGGAATCTCGACTTCCTACCAGGTCTCTCTTTGACGGAGCACCTGATATTGAACCCATTGATGAACGACACAGATCACCAGAAGTTAGAAGTACGATTCTACTAGCGTACTGCAGAACATCATCCACAAGCGCAATTTTACCATCAAGGGGCCTCTTATAGACCTGTCCAAGAGTAGGATACCGGTTATTGCTCGATTATAAAAACTGCACATCGTCCTGGCTGTTCCCGACTTGCCTTCATCCATCTTTTTCAGCCAACACAACCTACAGAAACAATATTGTACTCACTGGACTCGCAGACATGCACGTGACGTACCGAATCTGTGCTCCATTGCTCATCGTAGCCCAGCCAGGGCTAGCTTCGTGGTTCGTCACCATTGCGGTTGCTCTTGGTTTTTAGCTTGAAGGGCTGGTTAACAAAACGTGTCTAATGTTGGGATTCTCAATTTTTACACCACCGGCTGCCCGGCTGATGGCTCATCTTCTGGAGAGGCAGTATGCACCACAGCCGGCGCCGCCGGAGAAGCCACATGGTGCTACCAGCCTCGACCAGCACGCAATGTTGTTGCTAGGGGGATTGCGGAGTCGAACATGAACGTCACGCTCTTCGTGGATCTTCAGTGTACTAATGCAATTTCTGCGTTTGACGACGACGGGTGCAAAGTCATCCCATCTGGAGTAAGCTCACCCAACACTTGGCCCATGCTGGGGAGGCTCTGCCTGCGGTTCCGACAGGACGACGGGACCTGCTCCAGCATAGTCAGCGAGCAGTGCGTGAAGGACATGGAGAACGAGGCAATGGTGAAGCTTCGCGTGAACTGCGAGTGTCCGAACGTCGCAAATATCACGTCTTGTGACAAGAACCCAGTCTTTTCCAATATCATTTGCGCGGCGACATGCAAGTCTTTCCTTCCTCATTCATTTTCACCCTCAATTAACATATCTTTGCCCTGAAGCAAATACACATGCCCTTCAGTCGACTAACTACTTCCTCTTTTCGCTGCTTGAACAGGGTACAACGCCACAGACGTCGCCCAATGGCCGGACGCGCGCTTGGACGTGATAATCTACGGCGGGCGTCTGCACGACAAGGGGAACGCCACGGCGTATAAAGAGACGGGCAGCTTGGCTTGGCCGGTGATGGTGGCGTCGGGGAGTTTCGCGCCGGGTCCAGTGTATGGGAACCAGACGGCGGCGAAGCTCACGTGCGTGCGGGCGATGAATGGTACTACTGGGAGTGTTACGCCTGGGTGGAGCAGTGCTGGGGGGAGAAGGGCTGTTAATATGGGTGTCTTGGGGGTCGTGTTGGCGTTGTCGGTTTTGGCGGCGTAGTTGTAAAGACAGGCGGTCGTGGTCCGTGGTGGGTTACGGGGGAGGAATCTGACTGTGTGCATGGTTGGGATGAATACTGCGGCCGGCCTAACTTTCTTACGATAGCGGCCGGCGCGGTACATGATTGCAACTGCAGGACAGTTCAATGATTGGTGTCAGTATCGCCATGGTTGGTGGTACGTGCAGTCGACTGCCGTATGAGGGTAACAAAATAAACAAAGCAACGCAACGAACACTAACAATGGTGATTTCATGGTCTCTATTCTGTTGGATAAAGGAAGGAAGCGCGGGGCAGGAGTTCCGCAATAGGGATCTCGCGGGTCACGTGATAGCAAATCACGTGACCTTCCCTCTTCCGGTTGCAGTATAAGTCCCCTTCACCTGCAAGGCCACCAGCCTCCCTTCATCGCTTCAGCGCCCGTCGTAGATATTTAAACATATTGATTACAGCTTGTTTACCAAGTTACGTAACTTAATCGTGTCTTACTAGACTTAGAGGCCGGAACCATGCCGCATCGCCGCTTGCTGTCTCTCGCCGCAACCTGTTCTAGTCCTCATCTTTATCCTCACCGGGAATCCTCATAGCCATGACATGAACCAAACTTGCTGCGGAACAAGATTCCATTAGAAATGGCAGCACTTGAAGTTGCTGCCGCCGGGGCACTTCTCTGCCCACCAGGAGATGACATTCAGTATATGCATCTCAGTTCTCATGCAGCGGACCGACAACTTACCGTCAACCCTATATCCAGAGCACGTATTGGCAGTCCAATCACAAACACTGTATTTTCCGCAAGGGCTGGCCTTCGTTAGAGGACTGGTGAGCTTGGTGGAGAGGAGTGCTTGAGGACGTACTTGGTCTCCTCATTGGGGTAGTATCCGATGATGCAGCACTTGACGTCATCATCGTCATTTGGGCAGGCGCCGCTCTTATACTGGCCATGGTAACTGTTGCAGGTCGACGTCTTGATGCAGATGCCGTTGTCCTTCCACACGCCGGTGGCGGCCGAGCCGCTGCAGTGGCCGTTGAGCGTGGCGAGGGCGGTAAGGGGGAAGAGGGTGACGAGATAGCGAAACTGCATTGTGGATGGGGTCATGTATTGCTGCTTGAGGTATGTTTAAGAGTTTGTCAGGTCTTGTTAATGAAATCGAGGCCAGCATAGGATACTAGGACGAGCATCCAAGATGGGCCCCGCGGCCTTTAAGTACTTTTCTGTAGGACTGGCAGGTCCCTAAACTCGCAGGTCTAGACCAACATTGCAATGCTTTTCCCAAGAGATGACCGGGTTGTCGAGGAGCCAGGCCGGGCCAGAACATAACGATTACACTAGTCGTAACCTGGAGTCGCCTGGGCAATAGCGGGTGTAGGTCGGGCATATAACGTTGCCTTCGGGTGTGCCTCGGGTGGCTGACGAGTTGACGAGTGAGACGAGGAGGAACGCATGTCTTGCGACGCTGTGGCGCTCTTGGCGAGCTGTCGAGTATGCGTATTTCGTGAACAACAGCTAAACGACCGATCAGACGTAGGATCAAGGTCGAATACTACCCAGAGCAAGCAAAAGGGTCCCTCTTGCGGTCGAAGATGCCTCGATGTATTATATTGGGTTGCTATTTGCTGCTCTCTTCGCCTCCTACATACGATGTTGAGTTTTTGTCAGTCGACCGACTTATCGAAGTCCAAAACAACGATGCTCTCACGGCAAATTATCTATGAATCCCTGAGAATCATGAAGTCAGCAGACCGTACGAGGCGAAGGATACATTGCCGGCGTCAGCTCGGATGAATGAATGACCGCGTTGGAGCTGAATTCTGGCCTGCGGGTGTAGAGTAGTATTTGTTTCCCGTCCATTGCTACACAATGCGTTACGCTACATGAAATGATGCGGTATAGCAGGTGGAAAGGGTAACACACCGGGTGTTCTTCTGCGATGCTATTGGGCGACGACTACCAAAGACGTCTCATGCTTAAAGTAAGATAGCTGCGTCTTCACGGTTACATGAAAGCGGCCTATATTTAGGTCGTCTGCGAATTATAAATGCGCGGAAGCCACAGTCTCTGAATACAGTGCAGAACAGCGGCCTCAAATGATCGGTGGTTACATGAAGGCGACATTTTTACTTGGACCAGAACGATGTTATCCGGAATATGCAGCAGTATTAGAGCTAAGGTGAGTAAAGAAGTCAGAGAATGAGAAAGTGCTGCATCCTGAGGCTGTACCCAAGTGTCCCTGTTATTTATAGTAGCACTGTAGAGCTTAACTCAACGGCCATTTTGAATACGAGGAAGCGTGAAAGTAGGACTATGATAGCTTAGCACACAAAAGCAGCTCAAAGACAAAGACACACGGGTACGTATCAATGTGCGCGGGACAGTCCGGTATTGACAGCCAGGATGGTTATTAGTGATGGGCAGCCGAGCGAGGTTGAAGCCTCTGATAAGGTATCATGAGAACAGGATATTGCTCCAAATATGAGCCGCTGCAGTTACGGCGTCCTACACCGTACGCCTCGAAATCAGAAGACATTTCTAGTGAACACACTCGAGACTTGTCGGTTGTGCTGCGAGTCTTTGCCCAGTGGCTCCGATTGCTCTGACAGTGTTATCGAGGACGATGCACCAGTAAGCGTGCAGAGAGAAGAGAAACGAACAATATCGCTACACTTGAAGATATCCATAAGGAGGAGTGTCTCAATTGCTTTCTTCCCCCAGCTGCAATTTGTGTCACGCGGTTCTTGTGAGGACTCAGGGTCGGTCCAAACTTTGACACGTCGGTCGCCAAGCCGCCGACAACACCACAATAGACTGCACAAGATGAGAGTTCAATAGATCGGTCAGAAAGCCGCTCGCTTATCGGGACCTCAATCTCGCTCGAGCTCCAGTATGAATAGCTCGAGGGGATGCGCACCGCGGTACCGGCGAGGATCTGGATAAATCCGGAGGATCTCGCCCCGAGTTCTCCAAATCGGTTGTAGTCGCCAGAGCTACCCCTGTTCTCCCCGCAATCAGCGAACAGCTTGCCTTTCCCCCTTTCCCCGTAGGAACTAGGCTTCCCGCTGTTCCGTTTCGATCCAGGTCTTGCCGTCATCATTGACTTCCTCTAAGGAGCTAGAGGCCTTGTCCACCACTGAGGGTTGGAATCTCGGAGGCTGCCACTACCCGTGGACAATGGGCCTAGGCCCCCCTCCCCCGGAACCAAGCCGGCAACAATGACTTGCAGCCCTCTCAATGCCATTTCCCGGGATTTCGTTTCCAGGCATTGGCTGGGTGAACTTCCCGGTCAAGGCTTCAGCAATCCGCTTGCACTTTAACCGAATCGCAAGCGGCTCGATGGCCCCCGACTAGCCTAAGGGAGTTCATACTTAAGGCCCAGGACAAATTGCTCAAGTTGTCCCCTGCGTTCACTCCCTCCTGTCCAGCGTCAACGACCAGCTACAGCCCCTTCGTTTAGTCAACATGGCGCCGCATACGCTACCCGTCATCGCCGCACTCCTGGGCGCCGTTGCCGCCCAGAGCGTGGGCACCATGTCCCCAGAGGTCCACCCCAAGCTCACGACATGGGAGTGCACCAAGGCCGGCGGCTGCAAGACCAAGGACACGTCCGTCGTGCTCGACTCGGGCTCGCATTGGATCCACCAGAAGGACAATCAGGCCCTCGGATGCGGCGACTGGGGTAACCCCCCAAACGCGACCGTCTGCCCGGACCTCGCCACGTGCCAGAAGAACTGCGTCATGGAGGGCATCTCGGACTACAGCACCCACGGCGTCTTCACGTCGGGCTCGACCCTGACCATGAAGATGCTGAACCCGGACGGATCCTCGGCGTCGCCCCGCATATACCTCCTCGCCGAGGGCGGGAAGGAGTACCAGATGCTGCAGCTGACAGGCAAAGAGTTCAGCTTCGACGTCGACGTATCCAAGCTCCCCTGCGGCATGAACGGTGCCCTCTACCTCTCCGAGATGGAGGCCGACGGCGGCGCGAGCGACCTCAACACGGGCGGGGCCGCCTACGGCACGGGCTACTGCGACGCGCAGTGCTTCACGACACCCTTCATCAACGGCGTCGGCAACCTCGAGGGCAAAGGGTCGTGCTGCAACGAGATGGACATCTGGGAGGCCAACGCGCCGGCCACGCAGATAGCGCCGCACGTGTGCAACCAGACGAGCCTGTACAAGTGCGCCGGCGACGAGTGCGCGTTCGAGGGCGTCTGCGACAAGAACGGCTGCGGGTACAACACCTACGCGAACGGGGCCAAGAACTTCTACGGCCCCGGCCCGAGCTTCGCGGTCGACACCACCAAGCCCTTCACGGTGGTGACGCAGTTCCCGGCCGACGACGCGGGCAACCTCAAGGAGATCCGCCGCTCGTACGTGCAGGGCGGCAAGCTGATCCCGCAGGCCACCGTCGCCATCCAGGGCCCGCCGCAGGTCAACTACATTAACGAAGAGTACTGCCAGACCACGGGCGCGCGGCGGTACGAGGAGCTTGGCGGCATGAAGGGCATGGGCGGCGCGCTCTCGCGGGGCATGGTGCTCGCCATGAGCATCTGGTGGGACGCCGGCGGCAACATGAACTGGCTGGACTCTGGCAATGCCGGGCCGTGCAACGCTACCGAGGGCAACCCGTCTGTTATCGTGCAGGTCGAGCCTGATCCGACGGTCATCTTCAGCAATATCAAGTGGGGTGAGATTGATTCCACGTACTCGGCGGAGCCGGTGAAGTGCAAGAGGCGGGAGCATTAGAGGGTCGACACTGCTGGGCCCGTATCACGCATATACATAGATCTGTAGATACCAATCCTTATTAGAGCTGTACACGCGTGTTGCATCGTCATTCGGCGAGATCAGAGTGCAGCGCTCTACAGTGCCTCTGGTTCAGTCATGAGGCTCATTCTCATTTGCACAACAGCCACAGGACACCTGAGCAACAAACGCAATACAACCACGTGCTACGAGAAGCTATTCAGTGAGTAGCTGGTGATCGCGATACTATTCTGCCAACATCTGTGTTCATCTATTTCGTCCACCCAGCGCTCTTCGCAATCCGTTCCAGCAACCTATGCGTCTTCAATGCCGACTCAAAGGTGGCATAGCGCGTCTCGTCGCCCTTCGCAAAGGCAGCATACGAACGAGCCGTGTTCAGCGCCACAGCATCAAGGCTCGAGAACCGGCCACCGTCCGCATCTTCGGCCTTGTAGTCGACCTCGCGCGCCTCGTCCTTGCCCAGCTTGACTCTCAGCTTCATGCTGGAGTCGGCCATCTGCCACTGCGTCTCCTTGGTGGTGACTTCGATCTCGCCCTTGTTCCCCGTGATCAGCCAGCGGATTCCGACATCGTCTATGGCTGCTACAGGGGGCTTGCGGAAGGCGATGGACGCCACTGCCCCGCTGGTCAGTGTGCCCTGGACGAGGATGTGGTCAGGTGAAGTCTTCGGGTACGCCGGATTGACCAGATCTCCCTTGGAGTTGAAGATGGCGATGGTTTTGTTGAAGGTCTTGAGGATTCCTTGCACGGCTTCGAAGTCCCCCAAGACGTTCGTGAAGGAGTCCAGGACTACGTTGACTGGTTACTACGCTATGGTGGTCCCTCAGAGTCAAGGAAGAGCTTACAGTGCGCGAAGAAGATGTAGAAGATGTTTCCCCCGCTTAAGAAATCGAGATAATACTCCAACCCTTCCATCCAGCGATCACTCGGAAGGATGCCTGTGGACCCCAGAACGGAGGAGCTGACGACATCTCCGATCTCACCCTTGGTCAAGATCTCCTTGAGCTTGAGCATGAGACGGTCTGCCCTCGCCTGGACGCCCACCATGGTCTTCACCCCATTCTCCTTGGCCAGTCTGGTAAGCTCCTCTGCTTCCGCGAGGCTCGCGCCCAGAGGCCACTCGACGAAGACGTCTTTCTTGGCAAGCAAAGCCGGCTTCGTCAGCTCGTAGTGTTTGGCTACGCGGACCGACACGACGACGAGGTCGACGTCCGGGTCGTTGGCAAGGTCTTGGGGGCTGCTGTACGCCTTGGTGGAGGCTGGGAGGTCGTTGGCCGCGATCGACCTGCGGGCCGACGCAACGGTAGAGTTCGACACGGCGACGATTTCGTATTCGTCACGTTGCGCTTTCAGTGAGGGGACGTGAGCAAAGACTGCCCACGCGCCCGGGCCGAAGAAGACCTTGGTGTCGGAGAGACCGAGGATGCCAACGCGAATGGGTGCCATGGTGGTTGGTCAGAGAGATTAACTAGTATATTGTCTGTGGCAGGGGTTTAACAGCGACTCTCTGGATTCTGGATGTTAAAGCGTCGTTCAAGGACGACTCTCCAGACTTATTATATACGCCGCGGCCATTTTGCGGAGGAGGTTTTCCGGCCAAGTACTGCCAGCATCTGCGGTGCGGAGTATGACAAATGAGGAGCACTCTGTGGGTGAGCATCATTCCTCTCCTCAGATACGCCGCGAGAATGTCCAGCTTGCCTGCTTTGGCAATCATGCCACATGTCTCCGGCAGTGTCGTTCTCCGGCCGTCACAGACACGGCGGCCCCACTTGAACTCCGGCTAGCTTCCGGGATCGACCGGAACTCCGATGGGATTCCGGGCGTGCTGACAAAGCACGACTTACAACCTCCAACAACCTGGAAGTTCCAGGCTCATCATCATGACACTCTTGAACCCTGTACCGACCCCATCCGCGATGCCAATCCCACGCAAGAAGTCCTGCGGCCAATGCAGGACAGCAAAGGCTCGCTGCTCGTTGACAGCGCCGTGCGAGCGATGCTCCGAAAGGGACCTCCGCTGCGACTATGGCAGTGCACGACCGAGGGCAGAACCCTACCGCATCCCAATTGCCAGCTCGTCCAACAGTCAGGTCCGCAACCGGTCGCCAACAAACCATGGCGGGACCAGGCTTGCTGCGGTGCAGTCCCCGGTGTTCGATGGCCGGACCAATGCTGCAACTCCTTTGTTTGCATCTCAGGGTACCAGTGCGCCGCTTGACCTTCCTGATGCCACACCTCAAGTCACCGAAACTACCTCCGCCTGCTTCCCCGGCTACTTCAGTCTAGGAGGTCAGGACGGAGCGACCCCCTTCGCATTTCCGTCTGGTGATGGCGACTTGCAAAACAACTACCTGATGAGTACAGATGACCTGTTCTCCCCAACCATGGGACGTTCCATATCCACAACAATCCAAGGCCGTGCGCAGAATAGTCTCCTGCTGCAGCGAAAGACCACCGCAACCGAGACATTCATGACAGCCAAGGTAGTTCTAGGTCAGATCAGACAGTATCCGCGGTTGATGATACAAGGCACCTCGCTCCCACCCTTCCTACACCCTAGATGCGCCTCCTCCGGGAACTCGTTGCTGCCGGACAGCTGTTCCTCGGAAGGAAAGCACGTGTGCATGCCGGAGATCCTGGCCGTCTGCGCCAACCTCGTACACCTGTTCTACAACCGGACCGCCGCGAGCAGCAGGTTTGCCTGGGGGACGATATACAGCCACCAGAAGCGGCTTCACGACGAGGTATAAGAACTCATCCTGCCGCATCGCGCCGGGGACGGTAAAGACGAAGTCTGGCTGACGCAAACTTCTTCTCCTTAGTACCTGAGCTTCGGAAGTGACGCAGTCCTCGAAGCTCTGCAGGCAACGGTGATTTACCTCCTGCTCCAGGCGGGGGACCCCGACTCGGCGGAGGTTAATGACACCTCGTCGCTGATCGAGACCATATCCGTAAGAAATGCTGTCTTGTTGGTTAGAAAGGGGCTGCTAACAGCCGACCGGCCTTTCCCAGGATCTTGCCAAGAGAAATATCGCGCTGAGCGACTGTCGGTTAGACGTCATTAACCCTCATTCAATCGACCGCAAGTCTTGGATAGAAATAGAGAGTTCTCGAAGGTATGATTACCCCCCCTCTTCCTCGGTTGTCTACCCTGCCGCTTAGTAGATACGATACGACTAAGAGATGTCACCCCAGAACCGTCTGCCTCCTCTGGATAGTAGAGCTAGTCCTAGACATCATCATCGGCCCCCAGCGAGACAGCCACATGTGCGATGGGTACGCGAGCGTCCCCCTGCCGTGCCAGAAGCACCTCTGGGAACCCGTGTCGGACGCGGAGTGGGCTAGACGATACCGGCAGTCGCTGCTCGCCGGAGGGGTTTCGACGGTCCCCAGGGTAAAGGATCTCAGGTCGTTGCGCCGGACCAGCACGTCGGACAACAGTGTATGTGATGAGGAAGAGAGGGTAGCCCAGTGGTGCGAGGGGCTGGACGAGTTCGGGGCGCTGGTGTGGATGACGTCGATGCTGGAGAGGGGGTGATGGGTACGGCACTCGTTCCACGCAAACATGCATCCATCCGTGCCCATGCAACGGGGCTATGTTTCAAGAGGCAAAATCAAGGCTGCGGACCTCCTTGGGCGCAAGCCCTTGGAGCGGAACTTTTGAAGTGTCGGGACACTGTTTGTCGCGGTGGAGGAAGACTCCTTGTGCCTCGAGGGATTCCGTCGAGATTCGGGCTGGATCGTTCCTACATGTGGATGAGAAGGGCGAAATATACCGAAAACAAGTAGTGGTTTCGTCTGTCCGCCACCCACTGGCTATCAGCGCTGTGCACCACCGAGAACTTCAATCTCCCGCGTGCACGGGTGCCAGATGTCAAGCTACCACGGCATGTGGAGCTCATCGGGCGGCCAAGCGAGGACCTATCGACGAAGGCTTGACGACAATGTGTAAATTTTCCATGCTAAGCACCACACGCAAGGTCACGCCTGAGTTTGCCGCACAGAGATATTAGGCAAGGGTAACGATTTCAACCAACTTAGTTTAACTTGCTTCATTCCACTAACATAACATAAGCCTCACAACCCGATTACCGATCCGGTTACTGATCTAAGACGACGTATCCATGGCATCAGCATCCTTGAGGGCAAGATCGAACCTGTCCAAATTCATGACCTTGTCCCAAGCCTTGACAAAGTCCCTCGCGAACTTCTCCTTGGAGTCGTTCTGCGCGTACACCTCGGCCACGGCGCGCAGCTCGGCGTGCGAGCCGAAGACGAGGTCGACCCGCGTGGCCGTCCACTTCTTGGCGCCCGTCTTGCGGTCCGTGCCCTCGTACACGTCCGAGTCCAGGTCGCTCTTCTTCCAGCTCGTGCCCATGTCGAGGAGGTTGACGAAGAAGTCGTTGGTCAGCCTGCCGGGCGTCGAGGTGAAGACGCCGTGCTTGCTGCCGTCGTAGTTGGCCCCCAGGGCGCGCAGGCCGCCGACCAGGACCGTCATCTCGGGGACGGTCAGGGTCAGGAGCTGGGCGCGGTCGACGAGGAAGTCCTCGGCGCGCACGCGGGTCGTGGAGCGGCCGTAGTTGCGGAAGCCGTCGGCCTGGGGCTCGAGGTGGGCGACGGACTGGACGTCGGTCTGCTCCTGCGAGGCGTCGGTGCGGCCCGGGGTGAAGGGCACGGGGATGTCGTGGCCGGCGGCCTTGGCGGCGGCCTCGACGCCGGCGGCGCCGCCGAGGACGATGAGGTCGGCGAGGGAGATCTTCTTGCCGCCCGTCTGGGCGTCGTTGAAGCGCTTCTGCAGGCCCTCGAGCTTGGTGAGGGTGTCCTTGAGGGTGACGGGGTCGTTGACGGCCCAGTTGCGCTGGGGGTCGAGGCGGATGCGGGCGCCGTTGGCGCCGCCGCGCTTGTCGCTGCCGCGGAAGGTGGCGGCCGAGGCCCAGGCGGTCTTGATGAGGGTGGAGGGGTCGACGCCGATGTTGAGGACCTCCTTCTTGAGCTGGGCGATGTCCTGCTCGTCGACGAGGGGGTGGTCGACGTCCGGGACGGGGTCCTGCCACTGGAGGACCTCGGAGGGCACCTCGGGGCCGACGTAGCGGGTTCGAGGGCCGAGGTCGCGGTGGAGCAGCTTGAACCAGGCGCGAGCGAAGACGTCGGCGAACTGATCCGGGTGCTCGAGGAAGCGGCGAGAGATCTTCTCGTACACGGGGTCAAAGCGAAGCGACAGATCGGTGGTCAACATCCTCGGCAGGTGCTTCTTGTTGGGGTCGAAGGGATCGGGGATGAAGGGCTCGACGTTCTTGGCCTGCCATTGGTTGGCGCCGCCCGGGCTCTTGACCTGCTCCCACTCGTACTTGAAGAGGTACTCGAAGAACTGGTTGGTCCACTTGGTGGGTTCCTTGGTCCAGATAACCTCGAGACCGGATGTGATGGTGTCGCCCGCCTTGCCGGTGCCGAAGTTGTTGCTCCAGCCGAGGCCCTGCAGCTCCAGGTCGGCGGCAGCAGGCTCCTTGCCGACGTGGTCAGACGTCGAGGCGCCGTGCGTCTTGCCGAAGGTGTGGCCGCCGGCGATGAGGGCAACCGTCTCCTCGTCGTTCATGGCCATGCGGCCGAAGGTGGTGCGGATGTCCTTGGCGGCAGCGACGGGGTCCGGGATACCGTCGGGGCCCTCGGGGTTGACGTAGATCAGACCCATGTGCGAAGCTCCGAGAGGCTCCTCCAACTCGCGCGAGTGGATGTCGTTCTTCTTGGAGTCCTCGTCGGTGACCAGGGGACCCTTGCCGGCTTCTACACCGGCAGAGCCCGAGGCATAACGGGCGTCGTTGCCCAGCCACGTCGTCTCGGCACCCCAGTAGACCGACTCGTCAGCCTCCCAGGTATCCGCGCGACCACCAGCAAAGCCGAAGGTCTTGAAGCCCATGGACTCGAGCGCAACGTTGCCGGTGAGCAGCAGCAGATCGGCCCACGAGATCTTGTTGCCGTACTTCTGCTTGATGGGCCACAACAGGCGGCGGGCCTTGTCGAGACTGACGTTGTCGGGCCAGCTGTTGAGAGGGGCGAACCTCTGCTGGCCGCCGCCGCCGCCGCCGCGGCCGTCGTGGGTGCGGTACGTGCCGGCGCTGTGCCAGGCCATGCGGATGAACAGGCCGCCGTAGTGGCCGAAGTCTGCGGGCCACCAGTCCTGCGAGTCGGTCATCAGGGCCTCGATGTCCTTCTTGAGCCCGAAGTAGTCCAGCTCCTTGAACGCCTTGGCATACTCGAAGTCGGGGCCAAGAGGGTTGGAGGTCTGGTTGGGCCGGCGGAGCACGTCGAGACGCAGCTGGTCGGGCCACCAGTCCTTGTTCCTGGTGCCGCCGCCGGCGACATTGGCCTTGAGGGTGCTGTGGGCGACGGGGCACTTGCCGTCCGCCATTGTGTCCGACTGTGCAGATGAAGCTGACGATGTGGTGTGGAAGCTATGAGTGTATCTCGGTGTAGTTCTTCTCTGAGTGACACTCGAAGAGAAGGACAGCGATGAGAGGGAAGGAGAGGTATTCAGGAGGAAGAATGGGACGATTTGTCGGATGACAGGAGGCCGACCCCTCACTTTATATCTAGCACCGACTCTTCCACTTGCCTGCGCGCAGCACGGCAAAAGAGGGGTCAGCATGGTCGGGTTGCTCCAGACCTATCGGCAACTGTGGAAGGGGAAGGAGAAACTGTGCTGCCATCGAACGGCGGCAGAGGGCGGGCGGCGGGCCAAGAATTGGACGGTACGGATTGGAAAATGTGCTATCGCCCTGGTTACGGTGGCAGTCGATGGTGGCATGTGCAGTTCCGTTCGCTCTTACCTTCCCCCATCCTCCCCGTGTGGGGTTTGGGGACCCTGGCAGTGCTGGGAACCCCTCGCGGTCAGCAGGATTGCCGCTAGACATGGGTAGAGCATTGACCACTCAGATCGTGGCGAAATCGCATCAAAACCCCAGAAATCGACGGATTCAAGAGTTACCCCACCATGGAGCTCCACCCTGGGTTAAGTCGGTCAGTCAGCTACACGTGTGCTTTGACGACACTTCACTTCGATATGGTACCTCAACCAGGACAACCTTTCCCATCTGTGTTTCAGGACTTGTGCCATAAAAGAACCCCGAGGCTGTTGTGGCAATGCTTTGATACCCCGCCAACCTCACTATGTAACAAGACGTGTTGGTTCCACGGAGCACCTCGACCAATGTTAAAGGAAGCAAGCTAACAACATTTCAGGGGTCAGCAGTCGAAGGGTCATCACCCCACCGGCAAGACCACAAGCCAGATCACTCCAGAACCAGCAATGGGAAAGCTAATGAGAGCGAGGACTCATACCACAGTATTTCAAATCGACGGACAACGCGATGAGAGATGTCGTCAGCGATGTGTTATGTGTCTTCTCCATCTGTTGTGGTTGGCTGGTCCGGACGCATGTGGGTTAGCAACCAGCACCCAAGCAAAGCCCACAAACTTGCGCACACGTGGATCGGTCGTGGATCGGTCGATTGACACCGAGATTGGGCCGGTCAAACGGTAGTAACGGATGGCAATGGTCTTGTTTGTCACGCCGTAACCTCCTCGTCAAGGTGGTCAGACAGAAACGGTCGAAGCGATCAACATCCTCACCAATCATTGCCCTTAATGGTCGCCTGTTGAACGGAGCAGAAGGTGGGACCACAAGAGAACTTTTCGGGTTGCATTTGCCGTGTTTGCCGAAAATCGAGCCTCCTGGGCTGATCTCGATCCTTTGTCCTCGATGTACGCTCGTCGGAGACAAGCCTCTGCTGGTACGGAACTTGACTTGTGAAACTATCTGGCGACTGATCTTAGCCCAATGAGTAGCTTTGGGAAGAGCTATGCGGTCTCTTGTCTCTGTCCCAACTCGAAAAGCGTCGTGAAAGTGGCTTTGTTGTGGGATGACAGGGGGGGTTGGATCTTCCCCTCACATGGTCCCGTGATTACGCGTGCATCCAACATCTGATGAGCCCACTCGCCTCGTCTTGGAAGCGTGTTTCCTGCTTTCCCGCCTTGGACAACTAGTAATCGAAGTACGCATTGAACTTCGTCGCTATGATGTACAATTGTCTCTAATTGCCTACAGAGTTGCGGCCATGTCGGATCCAGAGTCGGTCGCCGATGGATCGGAGTTATGAATCCGATCTGAACTAGTGTCATGAACTCTGTCCACTTGGCAGAGGAGCATTGGAAATATGTGGTCACTCCGGCACTCCCTTCCTATGCATTATTCTTTGGGAGTCCTGACACTTTATCCATTTGTCTTTGTCAAAACTAGATGCACAAAGCCCCCAAACAGGGTATTTTTTCTAGAGTCCATAGATAATGTATCTTTCTCAGGTGGTTATGCTCAGCCCTGGGGGTTGTGTACTACGCATGAGTTGATCACACACATGTTACGAGCCATTGTGCAGGCGGCGAGTTCTGCTTGTGTGCCTTATGCTACAACTACCAGCCGGCTGCATTGTACTCTAAGCCAACAGTTTCATTCTGGGGAGAAATTCCATTCTCACTAGGTAGCTACCGAAGTAGGTTGCCAGATCTTATATCACAATAGCACGGTTTCCCCCTTCCGTTGGGCTCCAGTACTCGCCCACGACTGAACCACCGTAATGTTCGTCTTGTCCAGGGCATACAATACAATAGCGGATATGAACCCAACAGTGAGCAGCAACGCAACCAGATGTATCATGCCCCAAGCCACTTCGAGGGGCAAGCACGGATACCACTCATAGAAGGGTTCGATCTGGACATGCAGAGGACCGATGTCGATTTACCGCTTGATTAAGACGCCTACGATGCTAAAAAGTCTTCTCCTCAGAGAACCGAGTCACGGTTGCCGCTTTGACTGTTCGTGCGGTTGGGCTAGGGATGCAGTTAGGATACTATCTGGCCTAGAGGTTATACCTCTGACAAGATTCACTTTCTATTCAATATAATAACCCCTCTGGCTCTGACCAGCAAGCACACATTGCGGGTTAGAGTGCATTGCTCACACTCCCATCAGGCCTGATGAACTTAACAAGTCGAAGCACTTGTCCCTTTCAGGTGTGGTCTCCAAGACACAATACAAGCCAATACATTAGCTGCCCCTGTACACAGCTATCCCGGTACTGGGTGCTTTCACCCTTAGCTGCAGCGATGACCAAGGAATATCCGTACTGCATCACCACTTTGACAGAGGCGACTAGACGAGTTACACGAGTCACTTCCACCGAAGTTTCCATTACCTGAGTTCTGTCACGTAGGGTTATCAGGCAACGCACAAACCTTCGGCAGTGCACCAGCTTGTGATTTATACAGAAGGCCTGAGCAATAAGTCACGAATCAGCAGTGACAGGGCAGAAATAAGAAAATGACACTGGGTTTTTGGTCAATTCTGGTCAAAGTCAGGACTCAACACACTCTCACAAGGAATAAAGGCAATCAAGCCTGTGACGTCGTCTCTTTCTATCGTTCAAGTCGAAACATTCTATTCTTGACACTGTTACAAAGCGTACACAAAACAAAGACACCACTCATATGTAAAAAGGCGTTCATAACATCCTTCCCTATTTGTTAGACTTCGTCCTGAATCTGAACCACGTTTGAAGATCAAGCGACTCCACGCCCAATTGCAAGTGAAGCACCATGGACGACTTTCACTGGCCTGGCTATAATCCTCCACAGAATGACGGGTACGAAAATATTGCGGGTAAAGAGACTTACAAGCCCCACAAACCCGCTGGCTTAGAAGAAGTTGAAGAGTTCAGAGGGCTGGGAGCAGCACTCTGGGAAAGAGACCGCTTTGGTATCCGACGAACAATCAAGGAAAACCAAAACCGGAAGGACAAAACAGTGACAGACGAAAGGCTTGACAAGTTCCGACTGCAAGTTTTTCATGAGAAGCTAGACTCCGCAGCGGAGGATAAGGAATGGACTGACCCGGCTCTCGACAGACGAGTGGTCTACCATCCCTCCAGATCGCGGCCAAAGGGCAAAAGCTATCCAGCAGACCAAGACCAGGTCGGGGTGACCATCGAGCTGGGCGAGTTTCAGGACGTCCGGACTCTGACCGTCTCAGAGGCCGCAGTGATGTTAAACGCCATACATTCCAACCGCAAGATGTATGGGATTGATGTGGTCTACACTCATGGAGTTACCCAGTCAGTCTATGCTGTTGAGCTTGTCAAGCAACGGTGCAACACTCTCCGAGACTCACTAATACCGTGTATGGACAGGCGGTTGGCCGTCGCTGAAGGCCTGGAGTATGCCAACACCTTCGCCAATTACAAGGGAATGGAAACGGTGGAGGCCGTCGACCGACTACTCAGCGGCTACACAGAACTGCACCCATTCGAAAGGGCCCAGCTCGGCTCTATGGCGTTTTCCACTGCTGAGGAGGCCATATCAATTCTGCCTTCGCTGGAGACCAAGATACTGTTGGACCACCAAGCACTCCAGGGCTTACTTGATGAGCTGAAGGACCTGAGGGAGACTGACGGGAACAAGGCCTTGTAGTGTATTGGGAAGGAGGGAGACGATGAAAGTCAGTCCAAAACAAATGAGATTAGAATGTATAAGTGAGAGACGGTCTATATCCAGATATTATTTCCCTTCCTATTGACGCCAAACACAACGCCCAGCCTGCGCGATCAGTGTTATAAGCAGAGAATTGTTTGCATCATGCGCCAACCTCGTCCTCGTCCAAGAAACCTAGGCCGCTATCGTACCGTCTTCTTTTCCTGCCACCCTTCTTCGCCAGATCGCCGGACAGGAAGCTGCCCCTCCGACTGGCAGTCGTCGGCGTCTCAACCAGAGCGACCTCCTCCTCGACGTCCTCATTCCCAAGCCCACTATCTCTCCTCCCTGCAGCTTTCTTCTTCCTCGGCGTAGCCAGCAGGCCCTCGCTCATTCGCACTACCCGCTCCAGCTCAGACCTCATCCCATCTACAACCTCCTTGGCCCTCCTCCTTTCCGCCTCTGCTCCCTCAGCCAGGCCCTTGTTCTCTTCGACCAACCTCTCGTTAGCTCCCTTCGTCCGCTCATTCTCAACCCTCAGCTTCTGGACTGTCTCATGTGCCGCCCTCAGACTAGCATTAACCCGCTCAATCTCTCCACGCAACTCCGACACCCTCGCATCTCTCAGCGCCAGGGCAGCGCCATGGTTCTTATTCAACCCCGCCAGCTCGTCTTTGTGATTCTTCCTCATCCGCCCCAACGTCTCAGCATGCTTCTCCTCGAGTTCGGCCAACTTGCCCTCGAGCTCCTTCGTCTGCTTAGCCAGCCTGCCCTCCAGCTCCTCGACAGCGGCCGTTTTCTCCCCTTCCAACTTTCCAACAAGTTCCTCCAGCTCGCCCACATCCCGCGCATAACTTGCCACCGCACCCTTGAGCCTGTCCAGCCCGACGCTCTGCTCCTCTATCTTCCCGTCTCTCTCCTGGATCCTCCGTTTCAGCTCGCCGACCTCTTTCGTAAGCGCGTCGGTGACGTCGACTCGGGCACTGAGTTGCTGTCTCAGACTGAGCTCCAGGGCGTGATACTCGTCGATGTTCTCGTCGCTCTCCTTTGCCTTCCTCGCCAGATCCCGCAGACGGTCGAGGAGGAGGTCCAGCACCGCTGCGCCAGAAGATGTAAGAGGCAGCGATATCTCGCCGGGGGTGAGGTACTCGAGCTCCAGCCTCGCGGTGCGGAACGCCGTGGTGATGTTCCTGAGGATCTCGTCCGCGTCCGACCCCGGGAAGCCGAGGCTGCTGATAGTCGAGGTGAGCTCTAGCAATGCCGTCGTGCGGTCGGAGAGAGTCCGCAGCAGCGTTTCGATCCGGTACTCAATCTCCGGATGCGGAGAAGATGTCTCCTCGCCAGCAACGTCGCCGGGAGTGATGTCGCCGAGCTTCTCCTTCAACCGCCCAGCAAAAGCAGCATACCCCTCCAGACTCGTCGTCAACTTAGCGAGCTCGAGCTGCAAGCTCGCCAGTTCCTCTTCCATCCTCTCCTTCTCCTCCTGAGGAACCTCAACCTGCACCCCCACATGACTCCGCGGCGTAGCCATCCCGCACGGCGGGGAGCTCCTCCCCGAAGCAGCAGCAGCAGGACTTGTAGTAGGCGGCGTAGCCAGCATCGCCCCCCTCCCTCTCCGGGTGGGCGTGCTACAAGCCAACTCGGCCAGCGAACTCTCCCCAAACTCCTCCACCCCGACATCCCCATCCCCATCCCCTCCGGCCACATCCAAGTCCATCGTGTCGCCGCAGGTATACTCGCCCTCCGCGTACGGATCCCTGGCAGCCAACGTCCAATCCATCCCCACAGGACTACTACTACTACTACTACTACCGCCCGCCACCTCCCCACTCCCACCCAACCTCCTCCTCAACCCCTCAATCTCCCTCTCAAGCTCCCACACCCTCTCATCCGAATCCAGCACGACAGTCTCGTCGTCATGACTCCAGCCTTTCAACCTCGCAATCTCCGCATCACGCGCCGCTACCTCGGCCCTCAGCCGCTCGACCTCCTCCCTCTCCCGCCGGAGGCGCTGCCTCCTCTCGGACTGGATGGCGTTCATCTCCTCGCTCAGGCCGTTGCGGCGGATGCGCCGCTGCACGCGGCCGGACAGGACTTGGCGGAGCGGGGTGATGTGGACCTGTACTTCCTGTTCTCCTTCTGTCTCCGGGAAGCGGGACGAGGCTGAGGAGGACGGGGATGGGGATGAGAGGCCGGAGCCGGAGGGGCGGGGGTGGGAGGGGGTGGAGTGCCGCCTCCGACGATGGGTGGTGGTGGCGGTGTTGAGGAGGGTTGTGCGCCGGATGAGGGGGGTTAGGCCTGAGGTGGTGGTGGAAGGGGAGAGTAGGGGTCCCGGGTCTGAGAAGCGGACGCGTTTCTTGGGTTTGGGTTTGGGGGTGCGGCAGGGTGGTTTCTGGGTGTCGTGTTGGGCTGTGTCGGTGGTTGTGTCTGTGCCCAAGCTGCGACGCGTGCGCCGCAGGGCGATGGGCAGGTCGATGTTGTCTGCCATGTTGAGGGCCTCTGCCACACAGGGGTGCTGCGAGGTGGAAAGACGCCGCAGAGATGGTGGTCAAGTTTTTCAAAGCAGTTTCTCCTACAGGAAATAGATTGAAGATGAGAGAAACCTGAGCGACAATGGCAAGAGGTGCAGTTGCGAAGATGTCGAAACGTGGCCCCCTATATGGCCTTTGTTTATTTACTTCTGCTTCGAGTAAGCGGGGTCACTTGCACTGGACCCTTGTGTACACAGTAACTGACTGTGAATGCGCCCACTCAGCGCGTCTTGCCCCTGCCGAAGGCCCGCTAACTGCCCCTAACGCTAATGGAGTAGGGGTGCCATCGCCAATCATTCTGCATCAACTTCGACGACCTTAAACGTCGGTGGCTCACAGCCATCTGCACAGGGAATCGTTGAATTGGCTGCGCTTCTCGGGACAATGTGTGAATTGTCTCTACAGGTGGCACACCGCGACAACGACACAGTGGTTAAGTTATGGACATGTCATGGATTAGAGGGCCTGCTAACTATACCCAAAACGGATGCCGCTGAACTCTAACATGCCGAGCACACATCTCATCTTCCTCCGCTTTTATATGCTCACAGCAAGCTCTCCCCCAAGGCGCAGCGCACCAGCGAGCAGCCGGCCCTGACCGTCTCGTGTGCGCCGATGTCCTTGTCGTCGGCCAAGCTGGGGTTGACCTCGACCAGGTCGACCGCCACCAGGCTGCCCGTCTCGTGGACGCACTCGCAGATGTAGTCGCCCTCTCTCAGCGTCAGGCCGCCGCGCACGGGTGTGCCCGTCGACGGCGCCCACATGGGGTCGAGCGCATCGACGTCGAAGGACAGGTGGATAGGCGTGTCGGCGCCAATGTGTCCCAGCGCCATCTCCATGACGCGCCCGATGCCGTGGCTGTTCACCGCGTCAGTCAGAATCCCCACCATCTCACACACAAAAATGGGGGAAAGCACTTACCGATCGATATCAAACATGCTAAACGCACGGATGCCATTCTCCCGCAGTATCCGCTTCTCACCCGGGTCGACGTCCCGCAGTCCGATATACACCAGCTTCCTCGTGCTGATGCGGTTCTCTTCCTTCAGCCACCCGAAGAACTCTTCTTTCTCCTCCTTCGCGAGGCCAGTCAAGAAGCTGACCGGCATGCCGTGGATGTTGCCGCTCCCGCTCGTCTCAGGCGTGTTGATGTCGGCATGCGCGTCGACCCAGATGACAGCCATATCCCGCCCCAACCTCTCCCTCACAGCCTTGGCCGTGCCGCCGATGGTGCCGATGGCGATGCTGTGGTCCCCCCCCAGCGTCAGCACCAGCCGCCCTTCCTTGGCGTGGCTGTACGTCTGCTCGGCGATCTTGCGCGTGACGGCCGACACGGCGCGCGGGTTCTTCATCCGCCTGTAGTCCGGGTCCGAGGCCGGGACGAGGTCGGTGTAGAGGTGCACGGCGTCGTGGCCGTGGAGGTTGTAGCCCAGCTCGTCGCGCAGCTGGGTGAGGAGGCCGGCCTCGATGAGGGCCGAGGGCGCCGCGTCGACGCCCGGCTTGCACTGGCCTCCCGAGAAGCCGACGGCTACGACGCCGAGGTCCTGCGGGTGGGAGAGGAACTTGGAGGACACCATCGAGGTGAAGCTGTCGGGCTTGCCGTTGGAGGAGCCGTTGCTGACGGTGCCCGTCGTCTTGGAAGAGGGGGCGGCGACTTCTTCTGCCCTGGAGGGAGCCATGTTTGGGATGTGTGTGTGTTTAGAAGGGAGATTTGCGTAGGGCAGCGATTGTAGCGCAAAAGAGTGAGGTTAAGGAACGAGGGCAGTGGAACGAAAAGGATGCGATTCAAGGTAGGACACGAGAAAGGAATGACGAGAGAACTCTTTGTCTTTAAAGAATCCTGGAAGGAATGACCTCCGGGGGGAATCGTATAGTGCGATAACAGCCAGTGACGCTTATCGCATAGCGGAGGGGCTGCCACCCCACCACTTAATTTTTCAACAAGGAAGGCGCGGATCGCGTTCGCGTCAAACTGCCATTAGGGTCACTGAAATCCCAGCATGAGCATTGTTTTGTCTGAGATTTCGGCATCAGACGGGTCAGCGCAATACGTGTGATTGAATGAGCGAGCGGCTTCGGAGCGGGTTGAGAGGTAGTGCCAGGCATTGCATCGGACGAGCGTCCCTGCTACTGCTATCCTACGATTACAACTTCTCGGGATGTGTTACGTAGGAGGTTTGACAGGTAATACCAAGCTACCCTACAGATCACCGTGGAGGCATCTCGAGGAAGAACTGAGTCAAGGAGAACTTATATACTAGTGCCCAAGAGCTTTATTTGTTGACCACCTCCCGTTCCTCTCTCAGTCTCTCCTGCCTTATCGTCCACTGCAATGCATTACACCGGCAAAATCATGGTCCGGATTACATGACTCGAGCCAGCGCCCCTTGGGCAAAGGAATCCATTACCCCATGATCGCGTAATAGACATCACGTTTCCGGCAGCCACGTCCGCCTCGGCCAGGTTTGACGTCCGGAGCGACCCACTCGCAGCTTGGTCATCCGGGCCCGCCGACGACCCCTAATGGCAGGCCGACCCGATGCCGTCGCCAGCCGCTCCACCGCTTCTTCGGCCCTTCCATGCAATCAACTCTTCCTCCGGCCGGAACACGAGCGGATTTTGACCTCCCCGCGAGTGCTTATCTTTGGCCCCGACTTCTCATTAGGTAAGAGGTTTCTGAGGGATTTGTCGAGCAGGATATGCAGTAGGTCTCAGTGGTTTGCGTACATGTGCACCTCCGTTCTTCGGCAGCTTGCATGAATACCTGGACTGGCAACGGGCAGGAAGATTTAGGAGAACGAACGCTGTGACAAACCATGATCATAACTCTGAGGAGAGACCCGCGGATAACGCGGGCGGGTGTAGACCCACGTCTTGCCGTTCTCGAAATCATGCCTGACAGTGGCCCGCCTTCTGATTGCCCAAGTCAGGACATAATCCTGGACGGTTGTTCTGGACCATTGCTTCCCAGCGGTGCTTTGCTTTCAACCACCACCGATGACTGACGTTGGGAACCGGTGAAATAAGCACGACTGGCCAGCGTAGCGGCGGCGGTGGCATCTGTCTCTTACGAGCCCTTACCCTCGCTGCTCCGTGGTCTCGACAATTGCGAGTGCTGTGTCGCGTGGTTAAGATGTGGTGCCGAAGTGATGGTCGCAGTTATGGTGACCCCTACTCAACCAAGATACTCACTCGAGCGGACCTTCACAGCAACATCGTAGCTCCAGCAGCTGTGGCGGAAAAGCGTCAGAGAATGAATATTGAACCCTTCGTTATGCATTATTTCTACCTTTATCCCGTCCGAAATGGCAGACAAAGGACAGGTAACATGTGTCCAGCTCTAACCGAGCCCCCTTTCCATCTCAAATAGCAGGACACAGAAAACCTGGCAAATGTATAGTACCCTTTTGCCCATCCATCTGCCATGCATCCCAACGCCAAGACTCCACGCCCATATGACAACACATACACACACTCTCCCTCTCTCTCTCTGCGAAGCCCTTACCGCGGCAGCAGATCTCCCACCCACCCCATGCTCTCCCTCTTCTCATCGCACACCCGCGCATACTCCAGCAGCAGCCGAAGCACATATACCTGCATGTCCTCCCGTCGGAGCACCCTCTCAGCCCACGCCTTGCCCGCGCTGGCAATCCTCTCCGCCTCCGCATCATGGCCCGACACACCCCCTTCCTTGTCCCCGAGGAAGTACTCCATGATGCCGAACCAGTCGCCGTACCGGTTGTCCATGGGCACGAAGTGCACCCACGCCGCGAGGCGCGAGTCGTGCCACTCGCGCCACAGCGTCGCCTTGACGGGGAGCGACGTGCTCCGCAGGAAACCGAGGTACCGCCCGGAAAAGCTGTTGCCGTCGATGTCCGGGAGGTACTTGTGCCCGAACTGCTCCCGCATCTTGACGCCCCCGACCAGCTCGAAGTGGGGGGAAGTGTAGGAGCACGTCCCGTCCCTCTCCTCGGGCTGGCAGAACAGGTCCACGAACCCGACGTCCGCCCACCCCGCAACCCACTCGGCCAGTTTTCCCCTCTGCTGCGACGCGACGCCGTATTCTAGACCGGGGAGCTCGAAGTTGGCCGGGAGGGCGGTCCAGTCCTGCGCGCCGGCGAGCTTGGTGGCGTTGTTCATGGCCACGAACCGGTGCCGCTGGAAGGCGCGCCAGGTGTCCTCGCGGTTCTTCCCGCCCGTGGCGACGCCGCGCCAGATGGCGCTGTCGGCTTTCTCGGCCCAGGGGCCGCCGTGGTCGTCCCCGCCCGTGAACCGTTCTTCCTCGTTCCAGTACATGGGCGCGGGCAGGAGGATCTCGTTGTTGACGGCGAGCTTGCTGCCGCCGAACATGGGGAAGAGGGTCCTTGTCGCGGACACCGTGAGGGGCTCGACGAAGATACCGTTGAGGTTCTGCAGGTCGGGCTGATGGCAGAAGTCGGTGGATAGCGAGTAGTTGGATACGTAGCCCTTGTGAGTGTGGGGTGCGGCGAGGTGGCGGCTGATGATGGGGGTGTGGTTGAAGTCCGTCATGATCTCGGCCCGGCGGGCGAGGCTGGTGGGTGCGCAGCCGCGGCGGACGATCTTCCAGTAGTGCTCTGTGATGGGGTCAGCAGACGCTACCGGGTTGCAAGGCAGGGGGTCTACACACTGTCACCCTCCCACTCCTTTTTGGGGACCTCGATGTGCTTATCTGGCCCATCACCGGGCTTAGCCAGCTGCTGGTACTCGTTGACCACCTCGCTCGGATCCGCCATGTGCCTCGTCTTATGCGCCTTCGTCACGTAGGCATCGATGTCCTCCCACGGCACGACCAGCCTCGGCTCGTCCATGGCGTTCAGGGCGATGTCAAGGTCGGGCAGCAGGTGCTCGACGGTCTTGATCAGCTTCAGCCAGATCTGGGTCCAGAACCAGTCGCTTCCCGCAGTGGCGGTATGGTTCCGTAGGTTAATCGTCATCTCGTAGTCCCAGGCCTGCTTGCGGATCAGCGCGGCCGGGACCGCCCAGAAGGGCTCCAGGTCGTGGTAGATCTGGTCCCAGAAGTCCTCCACTATGACGGCGTTGTTCTCCTTCGCGAAGTTGTACCACAGGTCGAAGCCGGGAGGTGGATGTCGGCCACGGCGCTGGCGGTAGGAGGCTGCGGCTTCGGCCAGGGTGTGGGACTCCTTGGCGAGGACGGCAGAGAAGTCCCTCTCGGCGTTGGCAATCAGCGTATCGATCGGGTGCGTGCCGGTGGCGGGGGCCTTGGTCGGGGAATGGCTCGCGGCGGAGGGGGTCGTGGCCGGGTCAGAAGCCTTGGACGAGCTCTCTGAAGCGTCATGTGTCGCCGTGTCCTTTCCAAGGTGAACTTGCTGGAACCCGTCATGGTGCGGCTTGCTTGGAACATATGTTTGCGACTTTTCGGTAGGAATGGAGATGTCTTGTCCCGTGCCACTTAGGTAGTAGAATGTCAGGCACAGGAGGAAAGCCGGGACGAGGTATCGGAGGAGTGCCGAAGGGCGGCGTGGCGGCAACATTGCGATCGGTGATCGCGGAAGTGGACGACCCATCTGCAACTTGCTCCCAGAACAGACGACGTGCGGTAAATCGAGCCAGCCCGATCTAGAGCACTTCAAACACGGTCTCGCCCCCGACCATCTGGTCTTTGTGTATTCGACCGGTGGTGCTGGGTCTGAGGTCCTATCGTAGATTCCCCGCGGTGGAAGTGCTCGACGAGGTATTGTCTTGCTCTCAACCTAGAACGCCGGGGCCCCGGAGATGGGATTCTTTGTGAGACGTAGACCTAGAAGCGGGAAGGAAAGGCGAGACACGTCGTGGAAGTGCAGAAACACAGGCTTGAGGACAAGGAAGAGAAATGAACGACACCAAACAGAGGTAAGGAGAGTCAACGGTAAGGACCGGAAGATTTGAAGAGGATGGAGGAGTTAATATCGAGAAGCTCGTCGAGAGGAAGACAAGTATTTGGGGTCGCACGGTGTATCACCGAGAGAGGCCCACTGTTGGACTGCCGCGAACGCAGGACAGTAGTGCAGATCACTGAGCAGGGATTCGCACGCGCTGCCTTGCTACGGCGGTACTTGACAGGACCAGACTTAGCAATCACAACTAGATCTCGGCAGTAGACGTGCTCGAAGAGACATTATTTCATTTATTTCTCCTCCCGCTTGACGAATACACGAAGTTGGCTATATGAAAGAGGGCAACTGTCTGCATCTGTTTTTGTTACACACTCGGGACACTGACGAGCTGCCCACATCGAATGAAGATCATCGAACCGTGTCCCCCTTGAAATCTTGATGTTGTCTCCAGAAACTCCCCCAAATGCCTTGGTTCAGGGGTAGCCGCAGCGGGTAGCTACATTATAGCCGATCAGCCCCGTATTAACCTCAACGCCGCTTTCTTCTCGCACTGTGAGGAGGGAGGGACGGAGCTTTGCACTTCCGCTTCGCGGCAGGCAGCCCTGACAGCAGAGATGAACTGCAGGTGCGATATGAAGATGTTGCTTCAATGACGAAATGTACGAAGTAACGGGGTTGCATTGCCGGCAGGCAGGCAGGATTGCGGAATGGGCCGTGCCACGTGCTGACGTTCTAGTCTAGAAACTGGGCTGCATGATACACAGGGCTTTAGGTCACTACCTAAACTTCAACCCATTTGATTATTACGTAGCGGTCTTTTTGGAGAGAACGTCGGCAAACTGGACCCCCCCCGACGAGGACTCGCACCAAGTGGAAGGTCGGACAGCAGCGTTGCGTACTGAACTGTGAAGATGCTCAAAGCAGTGTGCTGGGGAATTGCAGGAGAAAATGATATATCAGCAACAGATGGTATATTATACATTCTAATCCAAAACGACACAGGCACCCGGCAAGCCCTGCGGGTGCCTAGCATACATAGCCTTAGCAACGCCCAAACGTCCATCTAATGCAACGCCTCAAACCCAGCAAGACATTCCCTAGTACACCCTCGTGATACTCGGCCCAACCCACTGCACGACCTCGCACCGCCGCTCATCCCTCCACCGCGCAATCCTCTCCGTCATCCAGCCACTGGTGTAGTCCACCCTAGTCTCCTTGCTCACCACCTTCTTGACGCTCCCGTCCGGCTGCTCCTCGTCGGCAAACTCGGTGAGCGTGTCAGGCGTCCTCGGCACCCCGTACCGGATCTGGAACATGAGCACGCACTCCCTGGCGTCGAGGCCCTTCCACAGCCACTGCAGACACCTGTCGCTCGCCTCGCACGCGCTGCGGCACGTCGCCGCGCTGTCGATCTTGGCTTCGGGAGCGGGCTTGTAGTCTGCCCAGCCGCCGTTGTCCCAGTCTTTCAGGAGATACGTGTCCTCACCGCCCGGGTGCCGGAAGGACCACAGGTCTTGGTAGAGGAGGGGTTTCTGTTTCGTCCGCGTTAGCCGTCGTGTGTCTCTCCCATATAGAATGTCTCAGACAGTCAAGCCATCCCGTAGCATCAAGGAGAAATATAAAAAAAAAAAAACTCACATCTCTCCTCCTCTTCCCCTGTTCCCACCTCCACAGCTCAACCATATCCTCCACCCTCGTCTTATGCAACGTCACAACCGGCTGGCACCAGTACAAGTCGCTATACGGCACCCCGTGCATCGGATGCGGGTTAAACAGCGGCCAGTACCCCTCAAGCTTAACGCCCACCGCCCACAGCATCCACCCGATAACACTATCCCCGCAGCAATCCCTCCTCAACAGATCCAACCACCTCACCGACAGCGGCTCGTCAAGATACCTCCCCGTCGTCTCACTAACCCTCCGCGCCAACAACTTTTCCACCGCCGCCCGACTGAGCACATACCCCGGCCCCCCATTAGCAAACCAAGTCTTGACCCCCTCCCCTTCCCCTTTGGTCTCATCAACCCTCCCGGGGCTCGGACTCCCGATATAGTGCTCCCTGCTCGGGTCCAACGTCCCCAAGAACCGAAACAGATTATCCCACACAACATACGTATCCGTCTCGTAGAAGAAATACCAATCCCGGCCCGGCCTCATCGTCCACGCCCTCTCTATCCCAGGCAAGAACTTGTACTTGTCCAGCTTCCACCCGTTGATCCTCCCCATCCCCTCCGCATCCTTATCCAGCGTCCCGTTGTCCCTCATCTCCCGCATGGCCACGTACCCCGCGAAGTCCGGGTTATCCTCCTCACGGTAGTACGACGCCGGCAGGTCGGCCAGCACGTCGATAACCTTCCGACCGCCCACTTCCTCGTCGAGGTCGCCGAAGACGAGCAGCTCGTCGGCCGAGAAGCAGGCCGACACCGAGTCGAGGTGGGCCTCGACGCGGTCGCGCGGCTCGCCGTGGCCCAGTTTGAGGACGGGCTGGATGAAGTGCGCCGTGAGGTAAGACGGGAAGGAGGCGCAGAGGGAGGCGGGTTTGGCGGTCGCGGCGTCGGGGACGGAGACGGGGTTGAAGAGGGAGGCTGTCTCGAAGGGGTAGAACTCGGGTTCGGATTCCGGGGCTGTGTGGGAGGAGGGGTTGAGCCAGGAGGGGAGGAGGCGGTCGCGGGCGTTGTCGCGGAAGGCTGTGGAGGAGGACCGGAAGCCTGCTAGCAGGAAGAGGATGAGCAGGAGGACGGGGACGGCGAGGAGGAAGGTCCGCCCAATGCGCTTGTTGAGCAGCAGGTGCATGGGGAGGTGGTGCAGCGCCATGCCGGCTGTGGGACGGGCATCGGCAGAGTTTCGGTTGGGCGCGGTGAGATGGGATGATCTGGAAAGGGGAGACGAGGCAGGTGAGATGAGGCTGCATGCTTTTTGGGTCTCTCCGAAGGCCAAGCTTTTTGGGTAATCCTTGCAAGTGGGCTAGAATTGGTTTAGCGGCCGTGTCCGGGACTGTGGGGATGGCATAGATGTCTTGGCGGCATCAGAACTCAATTGCTATCGCGACGTCACATCTTCGACTTTGGGCAGAGGATAGGTAGCATTGTGCCCATGTGAAGTAGTTGGAACAGAACTTCTTAAATAGTTTCTTGTCAGGAGAGGACGTATACAACTTGGCAAGAGAGGATATCCTACGATGATGGCCATCTAAGCAGCACCACGTGCGACATGCTTCATCATATGCCTTGCCCTCCCTCAATTGGCGATAGTGTCAAAGTGACTGAAACGCGTAACAAGACACAGTCGTCAGCTTAATCACTTAAGTCAGCGAGATCGACATATCGCCGTTACATCTACTTAATCTCGCTCCTCTCTTAACCACCAGCTGTCCCAAGCATCGCATTACACCGCATCGTGCTTTCGCAGGTTAAATATCACCAAACTCCAGAACACCAAAAAAAATAATAAAAAATATTGGGGTTCAGGTAGCCGCGAACCTGCCTCAGCGAAGAGGGCTTGTGTGGCATATCTTGGCATGCCTCCTCGCGGTAGGGCTCTCTATCGTCGAAGGCCTCCCCTACGGAGGGCCACAAGGGCTTTGTTGTCGTCCATGGCTTTTCGATTAAACCACTTCGTAGAAAGGCATGGCGGGGGAATTGAACCCACGACCGTGGTAGAGACCGGTATCACTGGCGGTGACTCGAGTGTTATAGAACCCAACCCCAAATTCGGGCCAGTGAGCCACTTGGCCTCCCCAATTGTTAGAGGGGATAAGGTGGTGGTATTTGACCTAAGAGGAAGTTAACTTGACGCTTGGACCGTGCAAGCGAGAACGGTTCATGGTGCAGTTTATCCTTTTCTCAATCCTGCTAGACATTAGTCATGTCCGTCAGCTTGGTGGATGTCTGCTGTGCGGTTGGCTTGAAGGCATCGGCGTGCGTACTTCAGGGGAGGTTGTCGATGCCGCGTCTCAGAAGCAGGTGCAGAGCGATGGAGTGACGCAGGACAACACACTGCACTGATCTGCCGGTCAGTAGAAACAAGTCTCTCTCAGCAACACGGCTCGAGGCAACGGCTGGACAATAGTGCTCTACGTGATTGACACCAGCTTGTCGATGATGGCGTCTAGCAACAGCAGGAGGGGATAATGCCACAACGCAAACCGCAGAGTGCAGTAACATCACAGCAGGACAGCACATGTTGAGGGAATAGGGAACGACGAAGTTGGAAGCAACATGCAAGGTAAATTGATCTCGATGAGTACGAGGGATACTAAACATGCCCACCAGACCTAGCGACAGACCAATGCCTAACTGGTAGAGCAACCAACTCCACGCTTCCATGGTGCGAGCAGTTTCGTATGATTACCTTGCTGTTCCATTCCAATATTTTCTGTTGTTTTTTGTGCCATCACCGATCCCCCAAACGCTGTCTTGCCACAATGCTGACACTGTGGCAAGAGTCCAAAATGCTGAGGGGAAGGAGGCTGTCATAGTCGATATAATCTTTTGGGCCAGACCGTGCTTGTCGATGAAGGCCTGGCCAGATTTAGGCCCCCAGATGAGAATGTTGATGATGTCTGGGAGCCAGAAGTGTTCGAGATGAGGTGGTGTGCTGTCGAACTGAGACCGGTGTGTCGGTCCTGGACATCAACGCTGCGATTACCCGCCATGGTAACTCGCCACCAGTCATTCCGTGTGCGTCATCCGTAACGCGATTCATCCTCCCACGTGTCGTCCCTTGCAATCATCCACAATGCGCCAACGACGAGCGCAGTGACTGCGGAATCATAGTATCCTCCGTGCCTCCATGTGTTCTCCTCCCCGACTACCGCACAAAGCCCCGAAGTAGTGTCCCTGTAACCACCGCCAGAGACATAAGGAAGAGAGTCATCCATCCCTTTTTTCCAGTCCTCACGAGCTCTCTTCAACGATGACCTTCGCGCCAAACCATCAACGCCAATCATGAGAGACCTTCCTTCTCCTATACGCCTGGGACATCCGAAAGTGATCCCTTGTTCCCCCTAACGCCCGGGTACGCCGCCCTTTATCGCGAGAAAAAAAGCCCTTCAGCAACCGAGGCTCCGAGGCTCAATAGCGACATAGCCATGCCGACGTCGTCTCGCAGTCGAATCCCTCAAGGGACGAGGTGGTAGATGAGAGGCTGCCTCCCGCTGCAGCCAAAAAGTGTCGTGTATAGTGAAGCTGGCAATGGAGCGAAAGGCCCAATATCATGCAAGTGGTGCGGTGACAGCATCCGTCTGGAACCTGCTGCGCCGCTAACGGGTAGACGACAAAGCCGATTACACGGCGGACCCGGCACCAACGCCATCCATGACAACGCCCCATCCATGTCCGTCTTGTCGTTGAAGGATATGCAAGAATAGAAATCGACCCCGTACTATACATGTGCAACTGGAGGCCTTGAGACCAAACTTGGGATGAGCGAGCATCCTATCGACCCATGCTAGAAATGACGAAGTCGATCAGAGTGCCGGCGTTGGTGAGCGGGAGATTTGCTCACAACGAGCCGTGTGATGTTGCGAGGAGGCGCTGCCAAGTATCGGAGTCTTAAGTGCAAAGC